>CM076583.1:373368765-373968765 GCA_034641835.2 Pinus albicaulis
AATGATTTAGTCAAATTCAACAAGGAATAATATTAAATAATGATTTAAATAATTATTCCTAGAGAATAGTAAGATAAATAATAATTTATCTAATTAATTCTCATGTTTTGGGTTAAATATGACTATGAATATTAATTAAACAATGGTTTAGTTAATTATCCCTAGATTAAAATTAAAAAAATAAGGATTTATTTAATTATTCCTCATGACGTTCCCTGTTTAGACCGGAAATAATTTAATAAACTATGGGTTATTAAATTATTTCTCATAATGAAAGAAATTTTACTATGATATAATTGGTCTTACATGATGTACTTTAGTCCATCTAATAGTAGCAGGTTAGATGACCAAAAAATAGTGTAACAGATTGTCCCCCAATGTGCGATCGTTAGGAGATAATCGTATGACCGAAGTACTTTGTAAGAACACAATCAATAGTCACCGAAGTAGAGTCAAAGAGAGAGAAATATAAGACATACAGAAGCGAGAGAGGATAAGACCCTGAGGAGGTGAGAATTACAGGTGCGAAAAGTCTCTTTTATGAGTGAGTACCTATTCTCAATGAGGTGGGGGAGGCATACCTATGCTCGCCGAGATGATAAAGTACAAAGAATAATGGTGCACCCAGCAAACATGGGACTGAGCTATATAGTACATGTTGGCATAAACATGGGCCAAATAAAAAACATAATGGATCCAACATACATATTGTGCCTAGGAAAATAGCCACGACTTATACAATAATATGTGAGTACATGAGATATAATAACAACCAAAGAGGCCCTGTAAAACAGGGAAGGGCTCAGAAAATCTTAATGATACATGCAAACTAAAAGGCCCTGCAAAAGGCTAAGGCTAGAACCATCAAATATATAGAGTTTCATCCAAGGTTGTAGTAAAGAGGTCATTCGGGTATGTGGGGGGCTACCTGAAGGGCCACCCCCTCATGAGGTCTAAAACATCTCACACACATCCAGGAATCACTGGTACAATCTGTTGAATCACCGAATGATCAAGTATACAGATCTCAATCTTTCCATGAGGAGATGGAACTGAGAATCAATCAAGTCAAAGCAGAATAAAGGGTCCCTTTGCCTGATCCGAGGCACCGAAAAAGAGTGGAATTTGGAACCAAGGTACACCGCCCTCTAGACCTGTCTTCTAGAATGAATAAGCTAATGTTGATAGAAGGAGGTCCACCATAGGTGAGGCAATGAGGAATCCTCAACTAAGGCATGAGGGATAATAGTAGAGCGACTGATAGAATGACATCAGGGATGATGGTGGAATGGTGGATACTGAGAAGCGGGCTGACAACTTCTCTTGTTAGATCATAAAGGGCATGGATGACTTGGAAGCTACTGACTTGAATCTAAAGGGGATAGGGGACAGTATGACTGGAGGCCAAAATGTGCAACACGGGGTGGGTACAAAGCAATTAAGGATGGAAGACTGTGATGGTAGACAAAAGGAACTTAATACAGACTCCATGGATGCAATGATGACTCAACTCGAATGCTTTAAACAAGTGCAACTCAATGATGCTGCCACACAGAATAGGCCCAATGGGGACTATAAAAACATGAGTAAGATATGGTTACTTATGACAAAAATTGACACGAGCATCCACAAGTATGAAGGCGAAATGGTGCCTCCAAAATGTCTTCAAAATTTCATACACTTTTACCATCGTCACTATTTTACTCACATTTCGCAACTCTATAACCGCATAACCCTACGTTAGCCTCCATTATCATGCTCATGCGGGGCTACATTAGTTTTTCCAAAGTTAATAATTTCTAGTATTATGAGTGAATTTATGATTAAAAGTTATAAAAATAACATATATTTATTTATACCTAAAGGTGGAATGAGTTTGGTGACATGTGTAGGTGATTAGGAAGCTTCCAAGACATCCTTGTGTGGCTTCCAAGGTTCAACTTCGAATTCTCTTCAAGATTTCGAGGAGATTTGGATGGGGATCAACCATATATCATGGAGGAGAATCATGAATAAATGGATATGTGTCTTATAATTAGCTAATTTGTTGAAACTTTTATGGATCTAAGGAGAGAATGGTGGATCTCCATTAATGAGGTATTTTCTTAAGTTTTTGTATAAATAGGAGAGCCTTCCCCTTTCATTTGTAATCTAGAACTTTGTAATGTAAATTTGGGAAGTTTAGAATCATGGAAGGAGATGTGAAATGATCATGTAATGAGATAGATAGTAGTAGGCTTATAGCATAGAGTTTGAATATGTAGTTAGGAGTCTATTTGGAGATTAATGTAATTATTCTTTCATTTATACATCAATTCATTTTGAGTGTGCTTATAATGATGTGGTATGTTGTTGAAGAATGGAGGGGTCCATCAAAATAGTCATACTTTGTAGAGGTAACTTAGAGGTTTGTTTTCATTATTTCATTCCATTTTCAGGTATGTTTTAATTACATGCAAGTGTGTGTGTATATTAGTTTTTAAATTCCGCAAGTGTTCATTTCAATTCCTGCAAGAGTGATTTAGATTGGTAATTTCAATTCTCGCAAGTGTGCTTGGATCAATTATTTCATTTCTGCAAATGTGTGCTTTCAATTCTCGTAGGTGTGTTTTAATTCAGCATGTGTGGTGTGATTTTATTTCATAGTGCAAGTGTGATTTTTAATTCCAAAAGTGTAGTGTGATTTACTTCTTTCTAAATTAGATTTATTTTCATGACAATTGTCATTTTTCATTTGATAGATTAAAATCTCTTTTGAAATTGGAAGTCGATATCTAACACATATAGTGCACGTGTGCCTCGCAATTCCACAGACCCCCAAGTTGAAAATTTATGGAAAATATTTTAAGTAATTAAATTACCTCAACAATCCTTTTATCTTTTGTCCATTCTTGTTTTCAAAGCTTAAGCATATCTGCCAATATTCTTGTCAAGACCACTACTACTGCCAAGACACCTTTTCCATGCCTCTTTGCGCATTCTCGGGTTGATGCTACCCAACACATCTTGTTTCCTTGCATGCCATCTACATTCCATGGCTTTATGTCCAAAATTATTGCAAGAGAAACAATATCCATAAAAGATATTTTGAGGATTGAAGATACCTTTTCTTTGAGGGCTTTGTCCTTGAGGATGAAAGGACCTCTGTTGGTTCTTTATGTGCCTTCCATTGCAGTTTTCATTACTTCCATGTATCCTTTCTTTTTTCTTCTTGTCTTTCTTCTAATGCTCTCCTCGCTACTTATTCTTATCCTTCTGTTGTTGTATTTTCTTCTCTTGTTTCTGATACATTCCTTGCTACTATTGTTGTCTAAGAACCTCTTTTCCTTTTATGTTGTTGTAACCTTCAACTATCCTTGCTTGGATAGTTCATCCTTCAACCTTTTCCTCTGTCGAGCTTGATTCTTATTTGAAACCCAAACCAGCCTTGATGAGCGGGGATCTATACTTAATAAGTATCTCATACAAGGACCTTCTACTCTCCTCAAGCTTCTTATATCAAGATAACTCTTTATTTGACTTTTCTAAGCCATGTCTCAATGAGACTAATTTAGTCTATAGTCTCTCACAGTAATCTTCCTTCTTACTCAGTTGATTTGTTAACATGCCTCTCAACCTGTTAGCTTCTTCTTATTGAGAATTAAGATTTACTATTTTTTTGTTCAAAATTTCATTATCACCCACATAAATTTTTATTTTCTCATATTGCTTGAGATTTTCCTCTGATATGTCCTTGATCTCATTTAGAGAAGATATCAAATTTTTCCTAAATTAGATCATTTCATTTAGATCCTTCTCTTCACTATCATAGGTGCTAACCGAGTCACCACAAATATCTAAAACCATCTATGTTTCCATGGAGTCTTCCACGGGTCTAAGGGGTATTATTTCTTCATCGCTTCCAGTGATACCCGTATTCTCTTAATGGTATATACTCTTTTCTTCTTCCTAAGATCCCTCATTTTCTATTTCTACTAAACTGGGTCTATGTTCATTACTACTACTATATGCATGGCTATCTCTATCTTCAAGTTATTCACATGGACATATAGATAATGAATGGCCTATTTCTTTATATTCATCACTGTCAGAGCAATAGCTTACCTTCTAAGCAAAATAATATCTCTTCAGAGTCTTGATCATCCCCTCGAGAATGATGAGCAATAACTTCCTTACTGGAAAAAATATCTTCAATATTTTGGGCATCTTTCCTTTGATATGCCTTTGTCTTCTTCATCCTTCTCTGTTAGGTCCCTATATTACTAGTGTAGTCCCTTATTGTTGTTAGTGTAGCCCCCTTATTGTTATTGGTGTACCCTTGTAACCCCCATATTGTTTATTTTTTTCCCTTACATTATTATTGTTAGGTCGGCTAGGATTATATTGTGACCCCATGGACACCTATATATAGAAAGGAGGTTTTTTCATTTGTATCATCCAAGAATTGTTCATTTATGTAATGTAAAGGAGATTCCCCCTTGAAGTGGCTAATTTCTAAGGTGTTGATCTCTCTTTTCTTCTATTTTTGGAGTTGGTTTCATAATATTTGGTATTAGAGCTTTGGATTCTAGCATTTCGCTGCTTCAAACAGGTCATCGTGGAATTTTTGCTATAATTTTTTTTCTACGAGGGTTCAGACAGAAAAAAAAAAAATTCAATTTCGAAAAATCCTGAGGAACTTCGTGTAAAAAATTCAGGTCTTGGTTATCAATATTTTGAGGAGATATGATCTGTGGAAGTTAGGGTTTTTGCAGGCTTCTGAATTTCATCTAAAAGAGGTTACCTTGTGAAAATTGTCATAACTCTCTCTCTCTGAGGATCGGATTGGAATTATATAAAACGTGGTTGAAAGTAAACAGACTGTAGTTTCCTGTGTATCAATTTTAGAGCCGAAGGAGGAAACAGTGACAGCTGGTATGTCGTACAAGTTCTCTCTACTGAACCAATCCATAATTAGGAAATTGTGGAAGATTGGGCATAAATTTTTCTTGAAGAATCCAAATCAGGTCACACTTGTGAAATTCGAAAGAAGATTCATAGGGCTACTACAACACTGAATTTCAGATATTGAAGATCTGAAAGTTTCAATATCAAGCTCCTCAAAAGAAATAAAAATGTGTGTATTTTTTTTTCAAATTGCATAAATCTTGTTTGAAAATCATTTTTAAGTGATTCCAAGGGAATATTGAAGCATAGATATCAGTATTGGGTTCTAAAATGCCCCCCCTAGAAATAATTCAACACCCATTAAGCCCTCATAATACTCTACTATGAATGAAGAGGAAGAAGTGCAACATGTTATATCAAAATTACAAGAGCAAGTGCACCAAATTTCGCTCTCGCAAAGAGAAACAAAAAATGAAATGGAAGTTTTGAAGAAAGGCATGGAAGCTAAGATGGATGCATTGAGGAAAGGCATGGAAGATAAGATGGATGGTTTGGAGAAAGGCGTGGAAGTTAAGATGGATGTTTTGAAGAATGGCATGGAAGACATGGAATAAAAAATGGAAGACATGAAGAATTATATAAAAGCAGACATGGAAGGGTTGAAGGAAGATTTGAAAAAGTTGATACAAGAAATTATTCCTAATGGCGAAAATATAGTATAGGAAACTCATGATGAGAAAAAAATAAATGTTAATCGTGATTTCATAAACTCTAATGTTCGATTGAAGACCCACCATATTCCAAAGATCGATATGAGGAAGTTTGATGGCAAGGATCCCGTAACATGGATACTAGAGATGGAACAATATTTTGATCTCAATAATGTGAAAAACACATAAAAGGTACGCCATGCAACTTTATATTTAGGAAAAAATACATTTGTATGGTATCGATGGCTTTTCTCTCATAAAAAAATTTCCACTTGGTCAATTTTTACGAAGGAAGTGATAGCACATTATGAGGATACAAAGAGAAACACCTTCTTTAGCTAATTGATAAATCTCAAAAAAAGGGTTCAGTAGTAGAGCACATTGAGGAATTCCAAAAATTGAATATAAGGGTAGCTGATATTCCAGAGGAACATAGGATTTATGTCTTCATAAGGACTTTAAATAATAACATCCAACATGAGGTCCGACTTTGGGAACCTGATTCAATGGAAAGGGCATTCAAGTTGGAAAAAAAATTTGAATGTAAAATTATGGCCACAAGGAAGCCTACCACTCACATCTATAAAGGTGGAAGTGTTGTTACTCCTAGACTTACATAACCTACAAGGTTCACACCACAACAATTGGAATAAAAAGGAGAAAAAGGGCTTTGATATAGTTGTGATAGAAAATACACTAAAGGTCATAAGTCTGTCGAAAATATATATATATATATATATATTACATAAATTTTGAATAGGAGGAAGAAAATGAAAAAGAAACTTCAAAACAAGAGGATATACACAAGGAACAACCCTAGAGAAACAGGAAATGAGTACAACCATATCATGTAATGCATTGGAAGGAATTACCACTCCTCAAACTCTCAAGATATAAGGACATATCAAGAAGAAAAAGGTAATAGTGTTGATTGACTCGGGTAGTACCCATAATTTTATTCATTTTAAGGTAGCCAAGGAATTGAATTACTTCTTATACCCAGCACCAGAATTTCAAGTGATGGTTTCAAATGGAGGAACTATAAATTGCTCTAGAAAATGCTATAATATCAAGCTAACCATGGGCGAATATGTATTGAATAGTCCAATGCTTTCCATTCCAATGGGAGGTGTTGATGTTGTACTAGGAGTACAATGGTTACAATCTTTGGGGATGGTAGCTTTTAATTTTCAAGAACTTTTCTAGAAATTGTTTTTGGAAGGAAAGGAATTTGAATTGCGGGGTATCACAGGGGAGCTGATAAATATAATAAACTCTAATTTCATGACAAATATTATGAAAAAAAGAAAAATGAGGCATAAATTCACAATTATACTCACTAGAAGTTCCAATATCAAGATCGTCTATTTCTCCAGATCTCCAAAAAGTCTTGGCCAATAATTCCAAGGTGTTTTAAACTCCCAAAGGACTCCCACCTATTCGTGATAACAGTCATGTTATTCCTTTGATTCCAGGAATTGTTCCTGCAAACATCAGCCTTAAAAATAACCTTATGTCCAAAAGAGTGAAATTGAACGTATGATTGCAGAAATGTTAGAGGTTGGTATAATTCAACCGAGTCAAAGTTCTTTCTCTGCTCTAGTATTATTGGTGCACAGGAAGGATAGATCATGGCACATGAGTCTGGATTATAGGAAGCTCAATAAAATCACTATTAAATATAAATTTCCCATTCCTGTGATTGATGAATTATTTTATGAATTACATGGAGAAATTTATTTTACCAAGTTGGATATTTGTTCAAGATATCATCAAATTAGATTGAAGACCGAAGATATTCCAAAAACAACATTTCGAATTCATGAAGGTCATTATGAATTTTTTTTCATTCCTTTTGGCCTTACCAATGCACCTTCTACATTTCAAGGGTTGATGAATTCCATTTTCAAACCCTTTCTTAGAAAATTTGTGTTAGTATTTTTTGATGATATACTAATCTACAGTAGGTCTTGGAAGGATCACGTTCAACCTATTGATAGGGTTCTCAAACTTTTGGAGGAGAAACAATTATATGCAAGAACCTCCAAATTTTTCTTTGGAATACAAGAGGTGGAATATTTGGGTCATATTTTATCTCATGAGGGTGTTAAGGTAGACCATAACAAAATTAAAGCCATTAAGGAATGGAAATTCCCCACAACCATAAAGCAGTTGCGAGGATTTCTAGGGCTAACATGGTATTATTGCAATTTTGTTAATAATTATGGGATAATAGCATAACCTATAACAACATTATTTAAGAAAGGTGCATTTTCATGGACTCTTGAAGCAACTAAGACCTTTGAACATATTAAAGAGGCAATGTTCCTAAAACCAGTCTTTTCTATGCCAAACTTCACAAAAACCTTTATAATGTGATGCCTCAGGAAATGGAATTGGTGTTGTTTTAATGCAAGAAGGAAGACCCATTGCTTTTGAAATTCATCCAATCACAGGAAAGTATTTACAGAAAAATATTTATGAGAAGGAAATGTTGGCAATACTACATGCACTAAAGAAATGGCAACCTTACATAATGGGAATTAACTTCAAGGTAAAAATTAATCATTATAGTCTTAAATACTTTTTGGAACAAAGACTATATTCAGAAGAGCAGCAAAAATGGTTCATAAAGATGTTGGGTTATGACTTTGAAATCATCCACAAAAAAGGGAAGCTAAATGTTTTTACAGATGCACTCTCAAGAAAGGATGAATAGGTGGAAGCATTGCTTTGTGCCATTTCTATTATCCAACCAGATTGGATAACCGAAGCAAGGGATGAATGGAAAAAGGATGAAGAAGTGTGGATACTCATTCAAAATTTGCAGCAAGATCCTAGCACATCTTGTACATTTAGTTGGAAAAAATATTCCTTATGGTACAAAGATCGCTTATATATTTGTCAGACTTCCCAACTAAAACAAAATATTCTTTTGGAATTGCACACTTCTCCCTTCAGAGGACACTCAGGATTTTTAAAAACTTACCACAGGGTAAAGAAATATTTTTTTTGGGATGGCCTTAAATTTAACATTCAAAATATTTTGGCAAAATGTTTGGTTTGCCAGCAAAATTAAGTTGAGACAATTAAGATCTCAGGTCTTCAACAACCTTTATCCATTCCAAGTCAATGTTGGGAGGATATTTCAATGGATTTTATCACAGATTTACCTAATTCCAAAGGAAAGAGTGTCATCATGGTGGTAGTTGATAGACTTATCAAGTATGCACAATTTTGTGAATTATCTCATCCATTTAAAGCAAGTATAGTTGTTGTTGCATTTATGGAAACAATTCAAAAGCTATATGAAAACCCAAAGATTATTGTAAGAGATAGAGATCCCATTTTTACTGGAAATTTTTGGACGGAATTATTTTCTTGTTTGGGTGCTCAACTAACTCATAGCTCATATTATCATCCTCAATTCGATGGGAAAAATGAGATACTGAACAAATGTTTGGAAGGATATCTTCGTTGTTTTGTATCTGATAAACAAACACAATGGGTCAAGTGGTTACCTCTCCTTGGATGGTGGTATAACACTTCCTTCCATATTGCAGCAAAAATGACCCCATTTATGGAACTTTATGGATATCATCCACCATCCATCACATCATCTTTAAGAGAAAATCATAATTTTCAAGTAGTGGAAGATCACATCGAGCATCAACAACAAGTTCTCCAACTCTTAAATGATAACCTAAATTTGGCACAAAATCGAATGGAACAACAAGCAGATCAACATCGTAACGAGAGAATTTTTGATGTGGGAGACTGGGTATTTTTACGGCTACAACCATAAAAACAAATTTCCCTCAATCAAGCTAAGAAGCATTATAAATTATCACCAAAGTACTATGGTCCTTACAAGGTGTTGCAAAAGATTGGTACTATGGCATACAAATTGGAGCTTCTTGCTTCTTCTCGAGTGCATCCATTTTTCTATGTTTCATGCTTAAAGAAGATTATAGGTGACAAAATTCTAGTTCAAACAATATTTCCAAAACTTGATGAGGAAGGAAAAATCATATTGGAACCAGAAGAAGTCATGGAAACAAGCACTCAACAGCTAAGAAATCGATCAATTTCAGAGTATCTCATCAAGTGGAAGAACTTGCCCACTGAAGATTCTACATGGGAGGATGAGAATTTTATACAAATTCATCCAAAGTTACTCAAGCATTGAGGACAACACTTTTTTGAAGGAGAGGGGCATGTTAGGTCCCTATATTACTAGTGTAGTCCCTTATTGTTATTAGTGTAGCCCCCTTATTGTTATTGTTGTACCCATGTAACCCCCATATTGTTATTATTGTGCCATTACATTATTATTGTTAGGTCGTCTAGGATTATATTGTGACCCCATGGACACCTATATATAGAAAGGAGATCTTATCATCTGTATCATTTAAGAATTTTTCATTCATGTAATGTAAAGGAGGTTTCCCCCTTAAAGTGGTTAATTTCTAAGGTGTTGATCTTTCTTTTCTTCTATTTTTGGAGTTGGTTTCATAACATTCTCTTCTTCCCATTATCAGCAGCCTTCATAGATTCAGGCTCACTACTTGAGCAACAAGGCTATCCAAACTCTTCTTGATCCACATGGATATATCCTCCATACAGACATTGCAGTCTATCCAATATTTCCTTTTTTGTCTCACTATTCCTTACTCCATCAGCATCTAGCTTAGACAACACTTTCATGATAATCTCCTTGGCTTCTTCATTCAAATCATTCCTCTCTCCATAAATCACATAAAACCAAATGTCTTCATTGATTACCATTAAACAAGATTCCATTCTAATATTACTGAGCTCAAAGTTTGATCCATTTAAAAATGGAAGTCCTTCTGGTGTAAGCTAATTTTGATTAGTCGTTTTTTCCCTCTGATCTACCTTCTAGCGATTAAGCTATTCCTGAATGAACCAGGCTCTAATACCAATTGTTGGAAACAATGTTAATACTGAGAGGGGGAGTTAATCCGTATCGAGGTTAATTTTAACTTTTATGCCAATTTATTTTTCGTCATTCAAACTTGGCATCCATTCATATGATCATCATCATCATATCATGTGACATAAATATTAAATCAACACATAAATACACACATCATGAGCAGCATGCACATTGGACACAGGTTTTACGTGAAAACCCTTTCAGGAAAAAAAACACCAAATATTTTGTTGTTATTGATGTAAAAATAAGAGCACCTACTCTATTACATCAATCTATTTATGAGCCACCACTCATAAGAAGCACCAACTCCCTTTTAATGTTTTCTAGCACCCAGTAGCTAGAAGCACCAACTCCCTCCTTTTGTCTACACCTATTCAACTTACCAGAAGCACCAACTTCACAAACTTTTTGGAAGCACCAACTTGCAGGAGGCACCAAATCCCAAGTCTTCTCAAGCACCCACTATAGATGGAAGCACCAACTTCCTATATGCATGATCCAACCCACACTGAATAACGAACTAATGTTCACTATAATTGGCAGCCTCTCTAGGTTTTTTCATCTGTATCATTTAATAATTTTTCATTTATGTAATGTAAAGGAGGTTTCCCCCTCGAAGTGGTTAATTTCTGAGTTGATCTTCATTTTCTTCTATTTTTGGAGTTGGTTTCATAAGATTTTCTTCTTCCCATTATCACTAGCCTTTATAGAATCAGGCTCACTGCTTGAGCAGCAAGGCTATCTGAACTCTTCCTTATCCACATGGATATCTCCTCCATATAGACATTACAGTCTGTCCAACATTTCTTTTTTTGTCTCACAATTCCTTACTCCATCAGCATCTAGCTTAGACAACACTTTCATGATAATCTCCTTGGCTTCTTCATTCAAATCATTCCTCTCCCCATATATCACATAAAACCAAATGTCTTCATTGATTACCATTAAAAAAGATTCCATTCTAATCTTACTGAGCTCAAAGTTTGATCCATTTAAAAATAGAACTCCTTCTGGTGTAAGCTAATTTTGATTAGCCATTTTTTCCCTCTGATCTACCTTGTAGCGATTAAGCTATTCCTGAATCAACCAGGCTCTAATACCAATTGTTGGAAACAATGTTAATACTAAGAGGGGGAGTGAATTTGTATTAAGGTTAATTTTAACTTTTATGTCAATTTATTTTTCTTCATTCAAATTTGGCATCCATTCATATAATCATCAGCATCATATCATGTGCATAAATATTAAATCAACACATAAATACACACATCATGAGCAACATGCACATTGGACACAGAGGTTTTACCTGAAAACCCTTTCAGGAAAAAAAACACCAAATATTTTGTTCTTATTGATGTAAAAATAAGAGCACCTACTCTATTCCATCAATCTATTTATGAGCCACCACTCACAAGAACCACGAAATCCCTTTGAATTTTTTCTAGCACCCAGTAGCTGGAAGCACCAGCTCCCTCCTTTTGTCTATACCTATTCAACTTACCAGAAGCACCAAATTCACAATTTTTTTGCAAGCACCAACTTGCAGGAGGCACCAAATCCCAAGCCTTCTCAAGCACCCGCTATAGATGGAAGCACCAACTTCCTATATGCATGATCCAACCCACACTGAATAATGAACTAATGTTCACTATAATTGGCAGCCTCTCTACCTATTTTTAGCTATTTTTTTCTCGACCCTTTTGGCCCACATAGCTCTCTATGTTCTCGGCCCTTTGTACACTCTTCATCAGCTCATTGTTCTACTCAAAAAAAAGACTCTCTATCACAGCCTATCACAACACTATGTGCTCTTCTTTTAAACAGCATGCACTTCAGCTCACAAACCCTTCTATTCCATTGTCTCTCTCGGCCTCTTACATCGAATCACAAGCTCTCTCGATATTTCTCAGAGCAACACCATCTCTCTCTCTGGGTATCTTTCTTCTGCTTAGGCACTTTCATCGTTTCTATACAAAACAGGCTCACTTGGCCTCACACAGCACCCTGCACACTCACACAGATCTCTCCACACAACTCTCTCACAACAATGCTTATTTCCCCCACGTTTTTCAATTACAATCCAAGGTTTTGTTTCACTATTGCTATGTCTCTCTCAATGTTTCCTCTACTACCATCCATCACTCTACCATTCACATTGCCCAACTGTACTCCTGGCATGGATTTCCATTCTGTTGTTGCATCTGACTTTTCCACTGTAGTTGAATTGAACATAAGGAATGAGCTCCTAAGTCGTCTCCATACTAAGAATTAATTCTCAATGTTGCACACTCCAATGAGGCTCTCCATGCTTATTAATGGTCACTGAGCTTGATTGTACTTCATGATGGATTCTATCCACTTCATTTAATATAATTGGGCATGTCTCATCTCATGATAGTCCCAACACTCTTCCCTGCAGATTGCAGTCCCTGCCGACTTGACCCAGCGATCTCTGCATTCGCCATTACTTTTGTGACACCAACCTTTTGCACGCATTTACTTAGCTTCCGACCCATTCATCCGCATACACTTTTTTTCTTGCAGTATCAGATATCAACACATTTTAACTTTTATTAAAACAATGTTACGACATTAAAATATTCTGATGGGCCTTTTATCCCTTTCGTGCTAAGCCCCTTATCGTTTTTCCTCATATTACCATTACTTGTGACCGTCAGTGTAGAACTTATGTGCTAAGACTTTTAAGATCTATTCAGGTGCCTATCTCCTTATGTATTTCTCTCTACCCTTGGTTCTTTAAACTTTCATAACCAAATACCAATAAATCATCTCCACATGGATCCTCCTTAGTGGTGACATGTGTCACCCATATTTTCCCAGTAGGCCACCGAAAATGTTGAATATGACTACCATGTGTCCACTGTATAACCATGTCATGTTGATGTCATCTACCACGTAAACTCCTTAGGGCCAATCACATGCTGCCGTGTGTCCTATTGGAGGAGAGAGAAAGGGTTCCTAGGCCATTTGGTTTTATAATAAATTTCCTTTTTAATTCCCTTCTCCTCACAACCTCGGTGCCTTTAAAAGAACTCAATAATTAAGAACTTACAAGGTTCTGAGGTTGTGAAATATTTAGGCTTCGAGGTCTTGATATGTTTCCATGTGTCATGTCCTGAGTAGAGAAAGGGTCCCTCGATCCTTTGTATTTCCAATGAATCCTTTATAAATATTATTTCGTGCAACCATTGGTGCTTTCAAAGGAAATAAATTATTAAGGACTTACGAGATTTCGATCTAAAAATTTTTGAACCTCTCAGGTTCTTGCCTACTCTAATATTCAACATTCCAAGAATCCATCTGTTGAGGTTCCTGCCTTTCCTATATCGGGTTCCAAGAATTTTCTCCCGAGACTCCAATCCTTTGATATTCTAACCTGCCTAAGCTCCATGGTTCTGATATTCCATCCTTCTGAGGTCTTGAAGTCTCCGACCTCTGATATTCGGGGTTTCAAAGTTTGAATTGCTCCTCTGGTTCTGAAATCGACTTGTTTATAAGGAATTCAAGTGTAGGAATTTGCAGGGTAAGTTCCTTAGATCAAACACCAAAGGTCACTTCTCAAAAATAGATCACATATCGGTACACCAATATTTGACGTGGTTAAAACCCTCAAAGAAGGAAACAGTCCATGTCCTGAGCCAACACGGCCACTTCAGGAAATTTATTAATATAAAGAGAGAAAAATTACATAAGCTTCTCTCATAAATGGTCACTGGAAAAATGACCCTCCATGCTCTTTAAATAGAGACCATAGACCAATCGGGTGTTAAGCCATAGATCAAGTGTTAGTAATACCGAGGAGAGAATGAACTATCGAATCACTACATATTATGATCATCGGATTATAAGTTACAAAAGTACATAGTAATGAAGGATGGAGGAATATAGCAGGATACAAAGGGACTCGGGATAGACTCCATGGATGCAATGATGACTCAACTTGGATGCTCTAAACAAGGGCGACTTGATGATGCTACCACACAGAAAAGGTCCAATGGTGACCATAAAAACATGAGTACACGATGGTTACTTACGACGAAAATCGACACGAGCATGGACAAATATGGAGGCAAAGTGGTGCCCCAAGTACCACTGTTGCAAGTGAAGAAATTTGATTCTCAGGAGCGGTTAAGTGACCCTTCTTGGACAAAATGTGTCCTGGTGAAGTATCAAATCATGAAAAACTAATAGATACCCATTTGAGAGCTCGGTGAGAGCTTTCCAACAGTACAGGCGATTTATCAAATTGAGCTACAGTTTGGCAGCAGCAGGCAAAATAAAAATCAGGGGTTTCTCTTTTAATAAGGCGTTTTCCCTCCAAATTCACTCATTTTCAAGTGTAGATGTGGTGAATGTAGAGAGGAGAGAATGCCCTAAATATTACAGTAATCATAGCGGACAAACTGACCGTTGGAATCGAGATCCATCAGTTGCAAGTAAGAGGCCTAACCATACTCTTTCAATTAAGGGGATCAAAATTTCAGTTTCAGGCACCTAGAGCTCATGGACAGGCCAGGCCACACTTTTTGGGGTATGTTCTGCGATCTGGGTAGCAGGTACTGGGTAGAAAATTGCGACCTATCCCAGGAAATGACCTAAAAAGTGTGATCTGTTAGAGAAAAGGGGTTTCAGTGTTGTGTGTGGCTGAGAGCTGGGATTTTTATGGTTGAGGGGCATAGGTGCCCCCAAGCATGTTATGGTCATGCCAAATGTATTTAGAAAAAGAAAATATAAATACATTTTAATGATGTGGTTCACCATTTGTTTTTGTTATGGTTATGCAATTCGAGAAAGGGAATGGAGGATTACCAATATCTTTTGGCACTGCATATATGAAGAAAATGGCCTTAAGTTTCTGGGTTGGCATACATGGTGTCACTATCCCAAAGAGAGGATTTGGAGATAATGAATTGGTGCTCTCCTAGAAAACCCATAGGTTGGTCAACAACAATGTCTAGGGGACTGGGTTGCTAATTTAATATGAAGGAATGATGAGGGGTATCATCCCTAGAGTGATCTGAAGTGATATGGGACTCTAGAGGTTCTTCTAAATGGGGAAGAATAATTTTAGTAGAGTCGACACGACCAAATACACTAGGAGAGTTGTGGAGAATTGCTTCTCCTAGACTCTCAAATATGGGTGCCCCCTTACCCAAACATTAGGTGTCAATGTAATGGCCACAAGGTGTATGTGGTTCGAATGCATGGGTTCGATGTAAGGGGGGATAGATAAAGTCAGGGGTGGTGACTACTTCCATAATGTCATCATCGTGATAGAAGATGGGGTGACTGATGGAAGAAAGAGCACCTGACGCGGCGAAGATACCTGACTCATCATCATGAGAAGAGAGGTTCACATGCGCATCGTCACATGGGGTGACATAAAAAAAAGTAGATGAAGGATCCACCGATGTTGAACCCAAGGTGATCGTTGAAGGGAGGTCAGGCAAAACAGAAGGGGAAGGCCCAAGGCGGTCTTCCATCGAGGATCTCATAGATGATGACAGGTAGTGGAGAGTGGCCGAAGAACCTGTCATTTCAAAATCTGGAGTGGGAATTTCAATAGGAGTGGATGTGTCCTCTGGTTCTGCTGAAGCAAAACGCGCAAATAAGGGAGCGGTGGACTTATTGCGCTTTTCCTCGAATTGGCGAACTACCGCTAGAGAGGTGTGGAAGTCCTCAAGGCGTGGATAGAGGTGGGTATAATGGCCATGGAGATCACACAAAGCACAGGGGTGGTTGGTGTGAATAATCTTGGGGTTCTTGGCTGCAGTCGAGGAAGGAACAGAGGTTTCTGGGACCGTCGACTCAGGGAACGTGAGATTAACCATGGGCTTGAGACGAGGCAATTCAGGACAATTATGGGTGGCATGACCGACAACATCACACAAAGCACACAGAGGTGTATGCTTTGGAGGTTGAGGAGGAGCATGGTTTGTTGGGGTAGCCTTGTCTTTAGGTGCCTTCTTGCGAGATTTTCCCCCCTCACTTGAAGCTGTCACAATAGGAAGAGGTTCTTGTTGAGGTGGTTGAGGCATGGTAGCAGGGGGAGGGGTCATGGGGACCAGTTGAACCAAGGTCAAAGCAAGATAAGGTTTGGGTTGACCAGGCGAGATAGCGGCTGGGGGATCGATGTACGAGAGGGGAATCCCAAGGGTCAGGTTAGGAAGGGATAGGGTGGCCATGATAGGTACCAAGAAAACTCCAGGACGGGGAGCTAGGAACGGTATTTGACCAGAGGGGTAATGGCCAGGCGGGATGGCTCCGAGATGGTTAAGGCCAGGAGGAATCATGCTGGGAGGGTAGAGAGGCTCATGGATACCAGCTGCAGGTGAAGGGCTAGGAGGAGGGAATCCAGAAGGCTGAGTCGAAGTGCTAGGAGCAGGTTGCGGAGGGCAGGGGTGCTGACTAGCCGAAGCGGGTCGCTTGAGGGAAGCCCAAGATGATTGCATCATGCAAACATTCAATGAGCTGGGATCAGAGACAGGAGGAGGAATACTAGGGAATGAACCAAGCAAAGAGGATTCTTTTTAGACTCTGAGTGAGACACTAATCAAGGGGTCGAAATTTTGCTTATTGGCCACCGAAGATATGATAGACTCAGGGGAGGTCTGAGACTTCGGTTAGTAATATGTCAACTGGTCGATGGTGATTATCTTTCCATTATGGGGAAAGGACATCTTGCGGTGAACCGCAGATGATACAACAGATATCGCATAGGTGTAGCTTCAATCCAATAGAATCTTGTAATCTAAGGGGGTGTCAATGACTTCTACATCAACGCAAACAGTCTTGCCCACAAGAGTAATAGGACAATTGTGGAACAGGCCAATGGGCTGGGAAGCATGGCCATCCCACACTCGGAGGGTGATAGTGGAAGGGGCCAACCCAGGTGATTCGAGCTACTTCCAAACCGAAGCAGACATCACACAGGTGGATTCCCCCTCATCAATGATACAACGGGAAACGTTGGCATTCCATATCTTGACTGGGATTTGGAAGGTGACAGAAGCAGGAAGAGGAGGATTTTCTGACCAGTCAACATCGAAGATGATCAATCAATCATCTGAAGGATCTACAGCACCCATGGCAGATAGTAGAGCTTTTTGTTGTGAAGGGCATGACTGGAGGAGTTCCAGCGTTGAGATGTCAGTAGGAGATTGCGCCAAATCATATACTATACTATACGAATGGGCAACTTTTCTAGAAGCAGCATTTCGGCATAATGGTCCCTTAGGGATCTTGTATGAACCTCTTTCTCAGGATGAGGGACCTACAAAGGACCATTGGTTGTCAAAATTGGCTCTGTAGAACCTAAAGAAGGGGGCCCGGGGGCAGACATAGTGAGAGGCTTTTTGTACTGACAAGACCAAGTCTGAAGGTTGAGGTCAACGGTAGTGGGTTGGTCAGAGTTCATCATGAGAATCTGGTAATCGGAGGTACCATATGGGGGGTTGAGTGGTCGCCTGACCTTCAGGTGGTTGGGTAGCCACAAATCCTTTCTAAGGGAAAGGATTAGTAAACACAGCCAGTTGACTAGGCACAGCATGGGGAGGGAGGGAAGGGGAGGCTTGTTGTCCTCGCGATGCTGCTTGACTCTCCAACATTTTCCACATCTATGGTAAAACACGATAATCGTGAGTGTAATGACCATAAACACCACAACAAGAACAAGGCTTATTCGTCCGAACAGGCCTTTCCTTCTTGGGCTGAGTTCCCTGTTGCTGGTTAGCAGTGTTAGGAGCATTACCTTGGGGATTAGGTCCAATATTATCGGGGGTAGATTGATTTTGAGTGCCTTTCCTCTTCTTTTTGGAAGTAAGAGGATTAGTCATGCCCTGTTGTGCATACACCTGCCCCTGAGGGCACAGTGGCTACTGTTGCGGGGGTTGAGAAGGCAAGGGAGGCGGAGGTGCTAATGCTTGAAGAGCTGGAGAACTAGACTGTGGATATGGATAATAAGGAGGTTGAGTAAAATTGTGATAAACAGGTTGGGAAAAATGAGGAGGCATGTTGTATCCTAGATACATGCTACCGGGAGGGGGAAAAGTGCTGGAGGTGTTGGCCCCTCCCTAAGGGAAACCATAGCCCATGGGAGGCTAAGCATATGGATGAGAAAGAGCTCCAACAATACCATCGGCGGCATGAGATGCCCCCAAAGCATTGGAACCACCGAGGCTAGGGAGATTAGTTAAGACGGTATAAACATAACCTGATGAGCATAGATCAGGTCATATTTTAACGCAATCTGGAGAGCGACTTCTTTGGTTTGAGGGAAATGTGATGCGACATCTTTGCCTATAGCAGGCAAAAGGGATCTAAGGAACTAGTCCATGTAGACACGGTCTTCAAAGGTAGTGGCTCGACTTAGGCTCTTTCTTCTCCGCCATTCCTAGACATGATCAGATAGACGGGTCACAAACGATTGACGGAAAGAAGTCAAAAGTTCGGTACCAATGTCATAACGAAGGGGAAGCTAGAAATAAAACAGAAAAGCCCTGGCAAGAGTCGTAAAGGTGGTATGAGAGGATGAGGCTTGATCAACATACCACTTAGAAGCTTCACCAGTAAGCGTACATTGGAACAATCAAAGACAAACAGAGTCATCGGTAATGGAGTTAGACGAACAACACATGTGGAAAGATCGAACATGATTTGTAGGATCTTCTCTAGCAAGACCTTCAAACTTGTGGATGTCGGAAGGGAGCTTGGTTGGCATAGCAGGCCAACCAACGTCATGGTGTATAGGGTCATTGACCAACTGGTTAAAATCGGGAAGACTAAGGCCTGCCATATAGGGGAGCAAGGGAGCAGCCGGGGTAGTTCCTGTTGCAGTCCCACTAGTAGTATTCCCAGCATTAGGGTCGTGGCTACCACCAATGTTAGGTCCTGAACCAGACATGGTGAAGGTGATAGGGGGAGAACCGGGGGTGGAAAAAGAATGGGAACCCAATGAAATAGAAGAGGAGTCAGAATGAAAACTCGATGGAGGACTAATTCGAATCCTATGCAGAGGAGTAAGTATTCCTACCGGAAACTGAGGATGAAGGTCAAGAAGTCTCCAAGATAAATGCCTTGGGGGTGCAATGATGAAGGCACAAACACGATATAGAGGGAAGAGAAACCAACAAGGGCAAGGAGGTGCAGGATCAACTGATTACAATGTTGAAACAAGGGCATAGAGGTGTAGGATCAATTGATTACAATGTTAAAGTATTTTCCTGGTGGTTTTAACCAGGATCTTCTTCGCTTAGGGTGTGTGTGTTAAGTGTGTAAATTTTAATTTTTAAACCTAGATGTTTGTAGAGAAAAATAAAAAGTGTGATTTATAACTGTAAATAAACCTACATATAACATTATATGAAACTGAAATAACAGAAAATAAACATCTAATTATTCATTAATCTAAACCCAAGGAGGTGGGCCTCTCAAAAACTAGTCTGTAGGTGGGCAAAAATATAGTCAAAACACACCAAAATAGCAAATAGATATAAATTTGGGAGGGAAAATTATCTAAAGGTCAGATCTGTTGGAAAGAGGTGCAAAAAAACAACAAAAAATCAGAGGAAAAATTGCTATAAATGAGGTGGCGAAAGGCTAAAACATGGAGGGAAGCGAAGGGGACCCTAGAGGAATAACTAAACAAAGCTAAAAGGAGGTGTTTTGCATGGATGAATAACCAATCTGAAGTGGATCTGAAGGTGAGGGATCAGATCTGAAAAATGGCTGAACATACTGAAATTTCAGACGACCTGTTGTAGCTAAAACTCCTCCTAGAAAGGTGGAGGGTACTGAAGCCCTAGGGGGCTAGGTTCCCACTTTGATGAGTAAAGAAAAGAAATTACAGGTCCAAAATGGGTGGAGATAGAGGTCAGAAAACCCTGAACAGAGGCAAAGACAAACCCAAAAAAATCTCAGAAAAAATCCTGCAAAAATTTCAGGTCGTAGTTTCTGACCTGTTTTCTATAGAGGTCGCATGTTTTGGCCTATTTTCTATGCCCTGAAGCTCCAAGTCATAGTTTTTGGCCCAAAAAGTGTGACCTGTACTTTTGGTACTCTCGAGAGTAGGTTTCAGAAAAAAAATTCGTCTCAGCTGAGGCTGATGCCTGTCACCTGCGCAGTAGGTCTGAAAACATGCGGAAGTTAGAATTTTTAATGTTTTAGGGCTTTATAGGTTAAAAACAACATCAAGGAAAGAAAAACAAGAAGCTGAAGAGAAATCCTAAGGTTTGAAGCAGCTGATCATGCAGGGATCTAAAAAAAGATAGAGGTCGTAATCGTAAACCCTTGTGAAGTCGCCAGTTGTTAGTATGAATCTTAATCGCAAGTGTACAAAAAAGGCTCACTTTAGCCATGCATAACAAACAGCCCTAACAACAAAGATGGCTGCCAATATCTTTAGATATGCAATTAGTTGACCAAGATAAATGCTGCAAAAATCTAGATCTATGCATTAAAAGACCTTAATGCAGTAAATAAAAGCAAGAGATGCCCCATGCATCCAATAGACAAGACAAGATTATTTTAAAGAATTTTTTATTTTTTGACACCTGGGAAGGGAACGTAGAAAGATGTTACTAGTCCCCCTCAATGAGATGGGTTCTTGTAAGTCCTCAACACTTCAGATCTAAAATCTCTCTCTCTTGATGGTGTAGAAAACCCAGACAAAAATGGAACTCAAAGGGAGCTCCTAAGAAAAATGGTAGCAAAATATGACAATGATTGTGGATTAAAGTCAGACCAAAAGTATGGATCCAGAGTGATCTTTAGGCAACAAAAGGTATTAAGTGAATGGAAAAACCCTTCTATTTATAACAAAATATTGAGTTAGTCTAGATATTGGTGCATAGTTAAAATATTATTAACCAAATCAAGATCCAACTTTTATGGAATATTTTAATATATTTGTTGGAGGGAAAAAGAATTTGACTTTGGTCAAATCCCTTTATTTGTAAATAATAAATAAATAAATGATTTATTTATTATTTTAAGGATGTGGTTGAGTAATAATCAAATAAATAATTATTTATTCAATTATTTATAAATGATTTAGTCAAATTTAACAAACAATGTTATTTAAATAAGGTTTAAATAATTATTCCTAGAAAATAATAAGATAAATAATTATTTATCTAATTAATTTTCCTGTTTTGGGTTAATATGACTAGGAATATTAATTAAACTGTTTTTTAACTAATTATTCATTGAGGAAAATCAAACAAATGTGGATTTATTTAATATTTCCTCATGTGGTTTCCTGTTTAGACCATAAACAACTTAATAAATGTGGTTTACTAAGTTATTTTTCATAGTGAAAGAAATTTTACTTAGGGTAAAATTTGTCTTACATGGTGTACTTTGGTCCACCTAATAGTTACAGGTTAGATGACCAAAAAATGGTGTAACACTACTAAAAATTTAAATGAAAAACAAGTTGATAGTTGGTAACTAGGTATCATAATTTGACATGGACCAAGGGTTGTAAGTTGAAACATGAAAATTAAATGTTTTCAAGCTCAAGGAAAAAAGGGTTGAAGGAGAGTACACCAGCAAAGGTATCGATCCCCATGTCAAAAAAAAGGGTGATTTAGAATAGATGAAAGGTAAAAACATTCCTCCTCACTCAACAAAAATCTGATTTGGAAACACTAGGGTTCTAGTCACAAACCATAGGGTAAATTTAAATGAAAAAAAGCTTGACAGTTGGAAACTAGGTAGCATAAGTTGACATTGACCAAGGGTTATAAGTTGAAACATGAAAACACAAAGTTTTCGAGCTTAGGGAAATATGGGTCAAAGAAGAGTGCACTAGTAAAGGTATCGGTCCCTATGTCAACAAAAAGGGTGTTTTAGAATATGATGAAAGGTAAAAGAATTCCTCATCACTCAACAAAAATCAATGTTGAAACCCTAGGGTTCTAATCACAAACCCTAGGGAAAATTTAAATGAAAAACAAGTTGACAATTGGAAACTAGGTAGCAGAAGTTGACATGGACTAATGGTTATAAGTTGAAACATGAAAAGAAAAAGGTTTCGAGCTCAGGGAAAGATGGGTCGAAGAATAGCACATTAGAAAAGGTATATGCCCCTGTTTCAACAAAAAGGGTGATGCAGAATATGATGAAAGATAAAAGAATTCATCCTCAATCAATAAAAATTAATTTGGAAACCCTAGGTTTCTAGTCACATGGACCAAGGGTTCTAAGTTGAAACATGAAAAGAAAATCTTTTTGAGCTCAGAGAAAGATGGGTTGAAGAAGAGAGAAGGTTAGTAAAATTATTAGCCCCTTTGTCAACAAAAAGGGTGATTCAGAATGTGATGAAAGGTAAAAGAATTTAGCATGTATGAAAGGTAAAATAATTTTCATGATAATGTGAATTTTATGCAGGAGGAACCTAAAGATGATATAATCCCTATGAAACATTTAACTAATGAAAAGCATTTAATTCTGAGAAATAAATCAGTTGGAAAGAAAGGAAATAAATCAACGACGCCTGAGACTGATACATTTGTAAGCATGCCTGGACACATAAATTTTATTTAAGAAAACCAAATGAATAATATACATAAGACAAAGCGAAAAAAATAGTTAATTTTCCCTTTAATTCAAATGTCTGAAAAATTCAACAAAAAAGGTTTATCTCAGGTTTTGTGTATGAGAAATTTTCCTAAAAATACCTAACATCCTTATGCTCGACTAGTAACTAGGCCTTCTAAAGATTTTATAATAGAGTGATGGGGCCATGTCATAAATGCCACTTGAAATGCTTCCAGAAACCAACAACCCAACCAAGGTATGGAGAGGGTTATAGTGGTCAAACGTACTAGGGCTATGCCCCGACAAATTTTGTGATGCTTCGAGTAGCCTGACCAAGATCACCTAAAGTCTGGGTGCTCATGCACCTCAACCTTTATGGAAAGGTGCCCTAAGATTTGGCCATTAAGTTACCTCTGTCTATTGGGAATGGATGAATCTCAAATTTTGGTTGTCAGTTGTGGACCCAAAACCGCTACCACATGTTGGGATACAACATGAAGGTCTGTTATAATCCGCCACCTTTTCCTTACCCCCTTCATGGGTTTCTCTCCATGTACCGGATTTGTCACTGGATAATGAAAGATTTTAATCTCCTTGAATGAAAATTTTTTATGTGTTAATATGAAGAAAAAAAACATGACGACTTATGTGTTTCCTATCGCCATGGTCCTACCCTAAAATATAAATTATCTTGTGGCCCCTATGGGGAATTTAGTGTGTTCTGGTTAAGATTGTTTTTAGAAATGATTTTCTTCACTTAGGGTGTGAAATAAAATACAAGGTTAACTAAATTAGGTAAAAACATTATGGAAAGAGGATACCCTTTATATAAAGTTTAAGTGAGATTAGTGTGTTGGGTGAATGTGTTTGCAAGTGAAATTGTGAGCATACAAAGTGTGAATTGACATGGATATGCAGCGATCCTTTACAATTCCTTTAATTAAACTATGTGATGTGTGGATTATGGGCCACTTACTTCTTTCCTAATTATACTATGTGAGCATATGTTTATGTGCAAAATTTCAAAGAAAAATATAAGAAATTACTCTACTTCTAATGGTTAGTACCAAATTGGTTAATAGTGATGGTGTGTGCAAGGTGAATATAGTACACATATAAAGTGTTTGAATTGAAAGTATGTGGATAAGTGGTTCATGATTCTTTAATACAATTCCACTAATTACAACATGTGATTTTTGTTCCTTGCAAGAAAATAAATTATGTGTGGATGATGGGCCACTTACTTCTTTCCTAATTATACTATGTGAGCATATGTTTGTGTGCAAAATTTCAAAGTAAAATATAGGCCTCAATTAATCTACTTGTAATGGTTAGTGTAGCAAATTGGTTAGTAGTGATGTTGTTTGGAAGGTGAATCTAGTGCACATACAAAGTGTTTGAATTGCAAGTATGTTTGAAATATGTACTATATAGTTATAATGTGTGGTTAAATATATTTCAGTAAACAGTTAATAAAATACAATATTGTCCATTTTTTTAAAATTTAATTTCATAGATCATAAGAATATTGTCTCTATTTACTAAGTGAAGCATTTGACCTTTTCCAAAAATTAGTTCATCTTAGCAACACTTTTTCGTTTCTTCAAGATACTATATAAAACCTAAACTAAAAGTATGGTCTACAACAAAGTGAAGCATTTCAAGACCTTTTTCAAATTTATTTATTCCTAGCAACAATTTTTTATTTCTTCAAAAGACTATATAAATCCTAAACTAAAAGTGATCCATACTGTAACAATGAAAGTATTATATTTTTTTTCATATTTACCATTTACCAAACATTTCAGTTATTTAAATCCAATGTCAAATATCTAAATCTACGCATTTGTTTAATAATTAGCAAGGTTGTTGAACTAGAGATTAATAGAAATTAAGTTTAAATCCTTATATATGAAACTTCTAAATACATATTTCAGAGGGAATATAACTTAAATAAATTAATGATGTGGTGAATCTTTTGAATTTGAGAGAATCGGAGATTCTTGAAAAATCAAGCTAGTGATTACCAAATTGAAGGGCCAAATTTATTTCATGAGATGAAAACAAAATCTATATCTATAAATTCATACAAATTTAATCAACTATAAGATAAATTGTGACTAAAAAACCATACAATACATAAATACACACTCCATGATACAATAAGGAACCTAGTCAACTAATTTTAAAGTTTGTTAATATTTGAAAGCCTACTATACAAAATTAAATTATTTGGAAAAAAAATTCTTCCTTAGAACCACCATATCACTTAGAATTTTAAAACATGTAACTAAAATTACAATAAAACAATAGTAAGAATAACTTTATTAAAGGAAGAACTTATCATAAGTATAGATAATTTCACAATTCTAAATAAAAACTGGAATAAATGTGGGATGAGAAGGACAATGAAATTGTTGATAAGGAAACCAAAAGAAATCAAGAGATAGAGTTTTAGTGGATTTAGAGAACAAGGAAGATGCTTCAAGGTCTTATCAAAAATGAATGTACATTGTTTTCATTTGTGGTCAAGAGGGGAACAAATGATTTGTGTGTATTTTTTGTGAGAATGTACTTGTAAATTTTAGCACAAAAATCAAGTAGGGCAAGAGGGGTAAGAGGATTTAAAAAAATATATGTTTCTACAGGGAACCTTTTTTATGCACGTGCAATGATGGATATTAAATGTCTTCTATGTTTTCAATTATTTTCATCAAATATTGGCAAAGCTTAAAATAAAGAACTCTTTTTTACTTTTGAACCATATTTTTCAATATATTTCATGATTACATATGTTCAGAAACAACTAGATGAATTTAATTGACATCAGATTGCCACAAGATAAAAAAAATTAACATTGTAAACAATTCGAGCATCTCATCAATACATGCATGCTAATTTATTTCTTTTGAATTTATTATTTATGAATTAAATATTCATTAATCACATGATTCTTCCATGGAGCATTATATTTATATGCAATAACACGCTCCTTTTTGTGCAATCACAAATCTACAGTACACATTTTATGCCTTTAAAAAACTTGTTCTTTTTAAAACTTTTCTCATAACCTCCACATGAGAATTTAAAGAAGAAACTTGTGAGGTTTTCAAAGGTAGGGATCATCATTTAGGATTTAAAGAAGCATTAAATTTTATATATGATGATGAATGTTACAAAATTTTAATGTTGTTAAGTATATGTTTAACAAAGAATGTCTTCTCAGTTCATGGACACTGGAAGCAAGGATATTCTTTCTCCTTCTATATCTTGCCACATTTTCTCTCTTTTAACTACTAGTTTAGATATCAACATTAATCAAACTAATTCTTATGGGTTTTTGAGGACTTATGTGACAACCATTTTTTCTAATCCCTCTTGTAAATAAACTGCCATGAATTGTAATTCAAGTAAATAATATATGGAAATTATGCTCCAATGGTTTTATTTGGTTTAATAAAATCCTTAGTTTTTGTGTGTTATCTTAAATCGTTTGATTTCAAAGGTGGTTCATAATTTGCATGAATTCTTTCAAAAAAATCCAATAAACCATGGTTTCAAGTAGTTTTCAATAATCTCCATAGTTTGAAGTGGTTTTCAATAATTTGTATGGCTTCAAATGGTTTTATTTAGTTTTTGTTACATATAATTTTTAAACTATATGGTATTAATTTCAATGCTTATTTTATGATAGTTTTATTTTTTCATTCTCCATTTCTTTATGGTTTTCAATCATATTTCTTAATGAATACAATATGGAGCAAGTAACATGAGAAGTGAGACAATTTGAATTACCTATATCTGCATGAACTTTTTGTTCTAAATGTATGGTGTATTTTTCTTATCCTTTCTCTAACTTTCTCTCGTATTTCCTCTATGGATGGAAATTTATTTCCTTTTCAAGATCCAAATCTCCAATTTCCCATGTTTGTTGTGAATCTTTGTGTAATTTACATGCTATGATATTTTTGTATGAAAGAATGTTTGTGGTTTATTTTCTAAAATCGAATTTAGACACTAATTTATCTATTAACAGCAAAGGCTTGATCAGGCTATAGGCTTGATCAATCCCTTGATCCATATGGTTTACCACTAATACCATTAATAAAATTTGGCAAGGGTGTTGACGAGTTAGACTTTTTAATGGCTTAATGGAGCCTCTGAGCTCGATTGAGCCACTGGTTAACCATGTATACCTCTCAATCAAGGGTTAATTTAACACTCGATCGAGAAATTTGAATTTTGAATTTAAGCGCATGATCGAGTGTTTAAAGCGCTCAATCAAGCTCTTGAAGTCCTAAAAATTAAAGTTTCAGCACCTCTTCTGCATATTTCTCTGAAACCCCATTTTGTACCCTATTGGATTTAGGGAAAAATGTATCCCTAAGTGGTGGAATTGATCATGCTAGATTTGTGAAAGCATCCTCTATCCAATGGAATATTAATTTGAAAATTTCGATTTCATATAATATTTTTCATCTAATTTATTTTAAACATAACGCTTGAATTTTTTTTGGATAGTTTCAAATGGGCTAAATAAAAAATTAACATAACATAAAATATACACAACAAAAAAAAATAAAAAAATATCACTATCTTGGTTTATGAGTCCTCTTCGAAAGGGTACTCTTGGTTTTTAAATTTATTTAAAGAGTTAAAAAAATTCTTACTTGAACATGTGCGTCTCCAAAATTCAATTGAAATATTTTTTTTCCAAGTTCGAAAAATAATAAAAAATATATTTTTTCATAAAAAAATAAATTTTTAATATGAAAAACTTAGTTCTCTCTGTGTAGATCATTCTCATATATATATATATTTTTAAATTACACATTTTAGACTAAGTTATGCTACATGAACACACACATACCTCTTAGGTTTTACGAAAATTTTGAAGGACATATATTGCATTTAACGGAAAATTGAGAGATTATACAACACTAAACCTTTTTGCAAAAAATATCATTAGGAAAAAAACATAATTCTCCACATATTGTATTTTTACTCCGAATCAAAATTCACAATGCTTATATGAATTTTGAGGGGTATAGTCTATCATTCTCAAATACATTATAAAATAGAGAGAGTGAATAGAATACTAGAAAAAAGACTGAGAATGTATGTTCTGCATGAACTCTGTAAGTGGGAATATTACTTACCATTAATAGTATTTTATTATAACAGTGTTTATCAAGATCCAATAAAACTTTAAGTCCCTATGAGGTATTATTCTATGGAATAAATTGTAATATTCCAATTAGTTGGGATAATCCAATGGATCAAATTTTCATTGAAAAAAAATTATAAAAATAATGAATCTGTAAGTGACAAGGATTATGCAAAATATGAAAGTGGAAAAATATTGGAAAAATATTTATGTAGATTAGAATAGAATTCGCAATGAATTACAAGAAGGATATCATGTATATTTTCAAATCATACCCAAGAGATGTTTCTAAAAAATGGGAACATGTGTTAAGCTGGAAACATATTACTATGGACCTTTTGAGATTCTAGAAAGAGTGAATCTAGTATCATATTTACTTGTTTTAACCCCTACCATGAAGGCCCATAATGTATTTTATGTAACTTTAATTAAGGACTATGTATATGACGCTAACCATGTTATTTATTAGGATATGATACAAGTGGAACATGAAGTATAATATTAGCTAGAACCTGAATGCATTATTGACAAGGAAAGAAACACTACTAAAGAACCAAGACATCGTGTAGGTCAAGTTGCAGTGAAATAAATTTGGAGAAGATGAGGCCACATAGGAATTAGAAGATGCCACGAAAGTGGCATACACTTTTTATCCTTTGTGCATATTTTCTACTATGGATAGTAGAAACCAAGGATTTTGTTCCTTTACGAGAAGAGGGGATTGTAACAACCCAATTTGATCTCCATTTTGTAACTATAAATATGGCTTGTGTTACTAGAATGGAAAAAATGAATATTTTGATAAACTCTTAACTTATGTAATAAGTTTTATTTTAATATATTTCCAATAAATGAATGAAGGGGAAAATCCTACACATATATCAATGACATAAGAAGGATTCCATGAGGAAATTTGGAAAATCCTTATCAATGGTTACCCTTAATGAAATGCCCTGTCCTCTATTTCCCAAAAATTGTATAAAAAAGGGAATTATAGTTAAAGTACCAACTTCCAAAAATTAAGAGAAGATATGGAAGTGGTATATAAATTATCCAAAGATATGGTTGAAGCACCCTTCGATATATTTTTGAATTGAATATGCAGTCCAAATTATGAATCATGAAATCTCATGCAGAGTTTGTTTGGTTTTTGTGGTTATTCAGAGAGAGGAATTGATGTGAGTAAAGATAAGACACTTAAAATGATAATCTCATGGAAAGAGATGAAGATGTGTGAGGGACTCTAAGGCTGATATTTAAAGTCGAAGGAATACAAAGAACCCACTAAATCATAGAAAACCATGAGAAATTGTAAATTACTTATTCTAGTTAAATAAATTAGTAATGAAGTCTTCAACTTAAGCTAGAAAAGAGAGGTTCACCGGTTTTCTGAGTGATTTGTTTGAGTAATAAAATTAATCACGAAGAAAGGGGAGGTTTCTAGTGAATGATGGGTAGATAAGGAAACCCTTAGTTTTGTGAAAGCCAATTGTGGAAACTCTTTAACTAGTAATAGACCCTCACTCGGTGGGTTCATAAAAAAATGTCCTAATTTATGCGCATGAAGGAGATTTTCCCTCATATATTTACCCTATAATGATTCCCTTATTGAATAAGGAAGTCTTCCTCCTATGGTATCAAATCTAGGTCATGGGTATCTTATTGTAAGAAAATCACAATGTAGTTGAACCTATGGTTGGGTGGAGAGTAGCACTCCTTCAATTTAAAGAAAACTTTAAAGTGTGTGTGAGTGTGTGTGTGTGTGTGTGTGTGTGTTTAAAGTTTCATGAATGTATCTATGATGGTTTTTCGAGTGTGAATGGGTTGATATATTAAATCCTTGCATATTTTATCTTGGTCACTAGTTATTTATTCTATGAGAATGAGCTCGTGATTTAGAAATAATTCATTAAATAATGTTCACTAATTAAATCATGGATATGCAATGCCTTTTGTAATGAAAATTCATGATAGCAGGGTGTTGAACATAGTTTTTTCATTGAAGATAACAGGATGTCATTTCTATCAAAGGAAATGTTTGAAACAACAAAAAAATCATTCATGATGCCTAAATAAGCAGCAAGACTCTCCATGAAGTAGTATGACAACTGGATATCTTACAGGATCTGATCACATGAAGATACAGTTGCTTGGATTTATTTAAATTTTGAATGCATTTATGATGTCAAAATGATTCTACATACTACATGGTTGTGTAGGTCTTGTCAATACCTTTCCAATGGTATATCTTGCGATGAAAAATCCTCCCATCTGAGAAGTTATGGAAATTTGAATATCAACACTACTTAGAGGCCCCAACTATGGGGCAAAACCCAAAACATTAAAATGTTAAATAGTGCACACCTTTCAGGTGCATCCACCATACGTTGGCTAAGGAAATGACATATGGAAATTGGAAATGTGTGTTGTTTAACACCAATAAACAACATGTAGCTTTCATATAAATCAACGATGACTACCTAACACAAAATGTGTATCATGTCAAGAGTTGCATGAAATTTAACAAATATTGTTGAGCCAATAGAATGATGACAAATGGCTTAAACCCATTGGAGCGTTTTTCCCAATTGAGTATTGACACTTGTTGCAGTCTCATTAGACAGGTATGTTTATGTGGATGACATGTGGCTCACTTTCCCATTCATCAAGAACATAAAAAATCATAAACGTGGTGATAGTTTATAGTACATGACATGGAAGGTTGTGTGTTGTGGAAACACATGGTATGATACATCTGTTGGAAACAATGTTAATAGAGAGGGATGGGCGAATAAGTATTAAGGCTAATTTTAAATTTTATGCCAAATTATTTTTCTTCATTCAAACTTGGCATCCATTCATATAATCATGAACAACATATCATGTGGAAGCAATATGAAATCAACACATAAACACACACATCATGAGCAACATTCACATTGGACACAGAGGTCTTACGTGGAAACCCTTTCGTTAAAAAAACCACCAAAGCTTGTGTTGTTATTGATGTAAAAATAAGAGCACCTACTCTATTAGGTCAATCTGTTTTTTATCCACCACTCACAGCAAGCACCAACTCCCTTTGATTTTTTACTAGAAGCCACTAGCAATAACCACAAACCCCCTCCTTTTGTAGACACATGTTCAGCTTACCAAAAGCACCATGTGAAGCACAAAATTCATGGATTTATTGCAAGAACCAACTTACAACTCCTTGGATTTATGAAAGGACCAAATTGTAGGAGGAACCAGCCCCCAAGCCTTCCCAAGCACCAAATAGAGATGGAAGAACCAACTTCCTATATGCAGGCTCCAACCCACACTCAATAAGGAACTAATGTTAACTGTAATTGGTAGCCTTTGTGCATACTTTTCGCTATGTTCTTCTCAACCCTTTTGGCCCACGTATCTCTCTTTGTTCTCAGCCCTCTGTACACTATTCATGGGCTCATTGTTCTACTCAACAACACTCTCTGTCATAACCTATGGCAGCACTCTATCCTATTCTCTTCAACAACCTGCACTTTAGCTCTCGACCCCTTCTATTCCATAGGCTCTCTTGGCATCTTACACTGCATCAAAGGCTCTCTCAGCCTCTTACACTGTAAAATAGGCTCTCTTAGCCTTTCTCACAACATCACTGGCTCTCTCTCAAGATCTCTTTCTTCTCCTTAGGCACTCTCATCCTTTATCTACAAAACAAGCTCACTTAGCCTCACACAACACCACACACACTCACACAAAGACCTCCACACAAATCTCTCACAATTATTTCCTCCCACCTTGCTCAACTGCAATCTTGAGTTTTTTTTCACTCCTACATTGTCTCTGTCAATGTTTCCTCTGCTTCCTTCCATCACTATTCCATTCACACTGCCCGAGTATACTCCTGGAATGGCTCTCTATTTTGTTTTTGCATCTGACTTGGCCACTATTGCTGAATTGAACACCAGGAATGAGCTCTTGAGCGATCTCCATACTGAGAATAAATTCTCAGTCAATACTGCACACTCTAATGAGGTTCTCCATGCTTATTCATGACTCACTAAGCTCGATTGTACTAAAGGATGGCTTCTCTACACTTAATTCAATTCAATGAGGCGTATCTAATCTCATGACAAGCCCAACACTCTTCCCTTCAGATCGTGTTCCTCATCGACTTGACCCAACGATCTCTGTAGTCACCATTACTCTTACGACACCAACCTTATACACGCTTCCAACCCATTCATCCACATACATCTTTGTTCTTATAGTATTGTAGCTCCAAAAATCGTAACTTTTATTAAAACAATGTCACAATATTACAATATTCAGATTTCCCTTTTAGACCCTTCTTTCTTAGCTCCTTACCATTTTTCCTCATATGATCGTTGCTTGTGACCGTCAGTATAAAACTTAGGTGCTAAGCCTTTTAGAATCAAGTCAGGGGCCTATCTCCTTGTGTATTTCTCTCTTCCATTGGTTCTTTAGTATTTCACAACCAAACACCAATCAATCATCTCGATGTTGCGCCTCCTTAGTGGTGACACATGTCAAATGAATTTTCCCCATTAGGCCACCCAAAATGTTGAATCTGACTGCCATGTGTCCACCCTATATCCATTTCATCTTGACATCATCTTCTATGCCATCTCATAGGGGCCAATCACCTACTGTCATGTGCCCTATTGGAGGATAGAGAAAGCGTCCCTTGATCCTTTGGTTTTGCAACCAATTTCCTTCGTAATTCACTTCTCCTCGTAACCTAGACTCTTTTAAAAGAACTCAATAATTAATAACTTACGAGGTTCTGAGGTTCCAAAATATCTAGGCTATGAGGTCCCGATATGCTTCCATGTGTCTTGCCTTATGTAGAAAGTGAGGGTCCCTTGATCCTTTGGTTTTGCAATGAAATCCTTTGTAAATGTTATTTCCTGCAACCCTTGGTGCTTTCAAAGGAAACCAATTTTTAAGGACTTACGATATTCTGATCTTCGAAGATTCGAACCTCTGAAGTTCTCTCATGCTCCAATATTCAACATTCCGAGAATCTTCCTATTGAGTTTCCTGCATTTCCTATATTGGGTTCTGAGAATCGGCTCCCAAGACTCTAATCCTCTAATATTCTAAGCTCCCTAAGCTCTGAGGTTATGATATTCCATTCTTGTGAGGTCCTGAGTCTCTCACCTCTCATATTCAAGGTTCCAAAATTTGTCATGCTCCAATGGATCTAAAATTGGCATACTTCTAACGAGTTAAAGATCCTTACCATGGTTATCAATAATTTTTTATCTTGATGCCCATTTATGGACTTCCACAAACCATTGGAAATCTTATTCAAAGAAATTTCCTATGGAGAAGGTATGATGGAGTCTTTGATCCCATTTTCAACCTCAAAATGGCTCCAAACTCTCTTCCATTCTTTTCACCTTGACTCTTCTTCTTGTGCCTAGAACCTGGACTCCCAACCACCATAGGCATAATTTTATGGATTCTCCAATAAGTATGCTACTTTGGTGATTCTCTACTAGAGATGGCAACAACCATGGGACTCCCCTTGTGCTTCACACATCATTTCTAGCATTTGCTGCCACAAACATCCAAGCTAGTCTCGTTGACATCAATTCCAACACTCTTGCCAATAGTAAGACAATTCTAACTTCTCAACACATCTCTCAGCATGATTTTTGACACCAATGCCAACAAACTTACAACAACTAACCATCCAAACAATTCCAATTGTCAAACGATCTCCCCCTTTTGCACTGATGGCAACACCTCAACCTTATCACCACTTTGATGGCCAATCATCATTCTGCTTCCAAACTTCTCCTAGCATGAGCCACCAATGGCTTTCTCTCCTCTGCATGGGCCTTCAAAAATTCTCCAATAAAGGCTCTCCCCCTTGAGATTAATGGAAAAGGGCTACAATTTGGTTCTTCTCCCACATTAAATCATAGAATTTTAATGACGAGGGTCTAGTTTTTGATGCACATTCTTCTCTCCATACTCTCTTCAAGTACAAATGTTTGTTGTTTCTCTATAAACTAGACATATGTGATATGCTCCCACTCAACATATATTGCCTCTGATTTGAATGCCTCTAGGTCTTGGACACCTTATCGCTATTAGTTGAATACTCTCTTGCCAATTCATCTTTTGTATTAGTTAAAAATAAAAACTAATACCAATTAAAATTCTGATGGTATTGTTATTGCTACAAATACCAGTCAATGATGATGCATTTTAGATTGTGCTTCACCGTTGCTACTGCTTCATCCTCTATGCTCACTTCTCCTGAGCATCTACATCGCTTCTTCTCCCCCTGAGATCAAGCTACTCCAAATATGGAATATTGTTAAATAATATCAATTGCAACAAAAAATATGATACAAATAGATAATGTACAAGGAAAACTCTAATACTTACCTTCATAAGGTAAAAGCGGTGAAATAGTGGTGATGAAGGTAAAAGTGTATGACTTTTGGCTCCTCCATGAGATGTGGCTTCCAAGGTTCAATTTTGAATTCTCTTCAAGATTTGGAGGATATTTGGATGGGGATAAACCATATCTCATGGAGGAGAATCATGAATAAATGGATATGTGTCTTATAATTAGCTAATTGGTTGATTTTTTTATGGATCTAAGGAGACAATGGTGGTTCTCCATTAATGAGGCAGTTTCTTAAGTTTTGTATAAATAGGAGGGCCTTCTCCTTTCATTTGTAATCTAGAACTTTGTAATGTAAATTTTGGAAGTTTAGAATCATGGAAGGAGATGTGAAATGATCATGTAATGAGATATATAGTCGTAGGATTATAGCATAGAGTTTGAGTATGTAGTTGAGAAGTTTATTTGGAGATTAGTGTAATTATTCTTTAATTAATACATAAATTCATTTTGAGTGTGCCAATTTTAGTTTGAGTGTGCTTATCATGGTGTTGATATGTTGTTGAAGAATGGAGGGCCCCCATCACAACAAGAATACTTTGGTAGAGGTATCTCAGAAGTTTGTTTTCATTATTTCATTCCATTTTCAAGTATGCTTTAATTTCATGCAAGCATGTGTGTAGATTAGTTTTTCAATTCATGGAAGTAGATTATTTTTCAATTCCCCAAGTGTGAATTTCCATTCCTGCAAGACTGCTTTAGATTAGTCATTTCAATTTCTGCAAGTGTGTTTAGATTAGTTATTTCATTTCTGCAAATGTATGCTTTAAATTCTCACAAGTGTGTTTTAATTCAGCAGATGTGGTGTGTTTTTTTTCATAGTTTAAGTGTGATTTTTAATTCTGAAAGTATGGTGTGACTTACTGCTTTCTAAATTAGATTTATTTTCATGACGATTATCATTTTTCATTTGATAGATTAAAATTTCTCTTTTAAATTGGGAGTCGATCTCTAGCACATATAATGCATGTGCGCCTTGCAAGTCCATGGACCCCTGGATTCACAATTTATGGAAAATAATTTAAGTAATTAAATTACCTCAACATTTTGGTGCCATTACCGAGGAGGCATACATAGGGATGAGCCTTCGATTTCAAATTATGTTTCTTTAAATTTTTATTTTTATTTTTTTTTCTCGCTTCATGTTTTTAATTTAGAATTTCATTTTTACTTGCAATTTCATTTTGTATGTAAATTCATTTTTCATTCCTCAATGCAATATCATTTTTTTAGTTTTCATGCACAGTTAATTTTTAATATATATATATATATATATATATATATATATATATATATATATATATATATATATATATATATATATATATATATATATATATATATATATATATATATATATATATATATATATATAATAAAAATAAGAAATAAAAAATAAAAATCGTTTTGATGCATTTCAAATTTTAATCAATTTTCATAATCATAAATAAACCCAATCTTGGAAATAGTTAGTTTTCAAACTTTTATTCAATTTTTAATGGTGAAGTAACAGCTACTCTGAAAAATCATGATAACAAGAATTCTTGGAGAAAAATGGCAGCGATGTTCTCTGTGGAAAACATGAAGCTTGAAACGTTGAATTTTAAGGTTTGAAATCAATTCTTCTTGATGAATTTTAAAACGCATTGACAAAAAATTCTAAGCATGTTTTCTTCTTGGGCCTTGTGCGATCTCGAAGACCAGAAAGGGAAATTGAATATGTTAGCCTTGAAATAAATTTTTCCAATAAAACTTATAGATTTGAAATCAGATAGGAGATCTAAATTCATTATTCATTCTAAAAATACATAAAATTTAATCTCCAAATTTCAATTAGATCTATCTCAAAATTTGCTAAACTAATTTATTTTTCTTAAAAAAAAAAAATTAAACTAAAGATATCTCACAAATCAGAAACTGGGTTTTCATATTTTTTACAGGAAATACATAATATTCTGATGAACAATCCTGGAAAATTTCAGCCCAATCGGCTACACAGTTTTCGAGAAAATGAAGATCATCACCTACATCCATTTCACTTATATATCGAGATCCATGAAATGGATCGATATGATTTTCGATGTGAAGAATAATTAGGACCATAGGAACCCTCATAAAAAAATTCAACCCAATCTGATCTGTAGATTGTGAGAAAATTGTTTCTGAAGGTTACAAAAATTTTGATTATATCTCAAGATTTGTACATTGGATCGATCTGATTTTGAATGTGAAGGAGAATTGGGATCATAGGAACCTCCATAAAAAAATTCAGCTAAATCCAACGTTATTTTGTGAGAAAATGACCCACAAATTTTTTTGTAACACACCTTGTAGCAACCTACAATAAAAAATAAATAAAAATAAAAGTAAAAAATTCCGAATTGTATCTTCAATGTTTTCCCAATTTTTATAGAACAAATTGGTTGTGAGATCCATTATTTTTGGCAAGAGGATGAGTTCAATTGAAAATAAAATATTTTGGTGTCATGAAATTAATTGACAAGTGCACTTAGACACTTGATTTTCTCCTAAAATCTTGAATTTTGTTTCGGTAGGCATTTGTCAAATTGTTGTCTCATTAATCAAAGTTTTTGGCTTTTATTTCACAAATTCAAATTGTGGTTTATTGGTAAACCTTTGAATTTCTAAAAGAGATATAATGAGTTCAACTCCAATAAAAGCTGAATTTTTTTAACTATTCTACAATTTTGACAATCCTTAACTAGGGAACAATTTCACTACCATGTGGCAACATTGGATTGGTCCACGTGGCAACATATTATTGATCAATATTACACAGTCATTTCCCTGTTGTCCATAATTTCACCTTGAAAAATCAACTCTCCATGTATGCATGCCATGTTAGCATCCACGTGGCACTCCATAGTGTTGCCATGTGGCACCTTTACACAATTTTTTTCATTGTTTCCTAAAAACTTCAAAAGGGCATAACTTTCTCATACGACGTTCGTTTGAGGCAATTCAAACGTCATTGGAAAGATCTCGATGAGAACTATTAAATTATTTAGTTTTCATAAACATTTGAGAGAATAAAAAATGATCATTATTTGGATTTTTCATCAATTGGACTTGTGAAACATCATTACATCATTAAAACATGTTTCTAATATGGATTTGCTTTAACTTGGTTTGGACATCAAAAGAAGAGATGGCATGCATTTGATTTTCTTAGAGTATGTATTATTGGGCATTTAATTATGCATACATTTTTTTGCGTATGTATCAAGATAAATTGATCACTTCTCCTTTGAATACACTTACATTTTATTGCAATACTAGTGCCAAGTTTTTTTTCAAGTTCCAAGATGATTGAAGAATTAACAAAGACCAATTTATGAGAAAAATTAGTTTCCAAAGACTAGTTTTTTTTCAATAAAATATGAAACCAGTTAAATCCATTTCTATCATCCATAAGTGTCATTTTTCCCTCTCTAAAATTTGCAATCCAACCAAGCATTTCGAGCATAACCACAGTCATTTTCCTGGAAAATGTCACATGGTCCATTCATTTTTCCATTCACTTTCCACTAACCTCCGTTCATTTCCATACACTCCTAACCCATTAATAAAATCAGTCATCTCACTTACATATTGATTTTCATTTTTCCTTTTCCGTTAATGAACCATGCTTTAATCGCAAATCTTTTACCTATGGTCGTAAAATTATTGTTTTTTACTCCAGTTCAATGATGGAAGATGCATTAGTGCTTCCCTTGTAACAAGTCTTGGCCCATCAACATCAGCACATTATTTGGGTTCAAGCCTAGATTTTTTTTCTAGTACCTTGAGGCTTGCATGCCTTAATGGCAAGTCCTCTCGCCAACGAACAATGGGAATACATGAATGTCCCTTGTCTGTTGGATCTTCTAGGTGACTCAACTACAACACATCTATTCATACCTAGTAAGATGTACTTACGCACCTTGAGTATCATTGACATTATTGGTGAGTAGTCTCTAGTTGGTTAACTACATTCATTAATGGTTGGTAATCGAACTATTGCTTTCTATGTTCGACATCAGTAAATTCATTCACATAGATAAGAATTATTCCAATGTGTGGGAATGATATGAAGACTATAAGATTCATCACCATTCAACATTTTGTAGTAGATGCGGAAAATTTAGTCACAATAATAAAGAATCCACTTTCACAACTTCATCCACCACTTATGCAATCATGAAGCAGATCAACTCATTGTACATCACATTCCATGATCCAGCAGGAGCCGCATTTTTCTACATATACACAATTCATCCACTTCTTAGGTAAGTAAAGGTATGTATTTTCTAAATTTTAACCATGTGATATCTTAAATCCTGAAATTATAATTTTTGGAAAACACCTCACCACATTCCCTTTCTCATTTCACAAAATCTAAAAACATATTTAGTTGGGGGGAAGGGACATCCATTCATGTTTACCTTTCATATCACTTCATTTCATTCCAGCCTAACCAACATACTTTTCCAAACAACTACTATTGCATTATTATTCAAAAATTTATATGATAATCAAAGAATGAGCACATTATATGGATGATTAAATGTTTTCAAACTCTTTGGATGCAACACAAAAATAAGAAAATTATTGTTACACTACTAATAAAATTTGGTTGTCACACAAGAACCAACCGCAGTAATATGTTGCAATCAAATGTTTTTCAAAAGAACACTTTGTTAGAGTGAATTCTAATCACAAGCGTATGAAAAAAACTCACTTTATCTGTATATAAAAAACAGCCCTAACATCAAATGTGGTTGTCAATTTCCTTAGATCTGCAATAGGTGATCAGAATAAATGCTACAAAAATCTAGATCTATGCAGTTAAAGAAATTAAACAACAAAAATAAACAAGAGTTGATCCATACATCCAATAGACAAGACAAGAATTTATAAAGAATTTTTTATATTATGACACCTGGGAAGGGAACACAGAAAGATGTTACCAATCCCCCTCAATTGGATGGGTTCTTGTATGTACTCAGCACTTCATATCCAAGATCTCTCTCTCTCTTGATGGTGCAGAAAACCCAAACAAAATAGAACTCAAAGGAAGCTCACAAGAAAAAGTAGAAAAAAAATGACAATGATGGAGGATGAAAATCAAACCAAAAATATAGATCAAAAGGTGATAAAAAAGGTACTGAATGAATGGAAAAAAACTTATATTTATAACAAAATATTGAGTTAATATAGATATTGGTGCATAATTAAAATATTATTAACCAAATCAAGATGTGACTACTTGGAATATTTTATTATTTTTGGTGGAGGGAAAAGGAATTTAGAATTGGTTAAATCCTTTTATTTAAAAATAATAAATAAATAAATTATTTATTTATTATTTCAAGGATGAGGTTGACGAATAATTAAATAAATAATGATTTATTCAATTATTTATAAATGATTTAGTCAAATTTAACAAGGAATATTATTAAATAATGATTTAAATAATTATTCATAGAGAATAATAAGATAGATAATAATTTATCTAATTAATTCTCATGTTTTGGGTTAAATATGACTAGGACTATTAATTAAACAGTGTTTTAGTTAATTATCCCTAGAGAAAAGTCAAACAAATAAGTATTTATTTAATTATTCCTCATGGGGGTTTCCTGTTTTGACCAAAAATAATTTAATAAGCTATGGGTTATTAAATTATTTCTCATAGTGAAAGCACTTTTACTATGGTAAAATTGGTCTTACATGGTGTACTTTAGTCCATCTAATAGTAACAGGTTGGATGTCCAAAAATTGGTGTAAAATATTTCCCCCCAATGAGCGAGCGTTAGGAGCTAATCGTATGACCAAAGTACGTTGTAAGAGCATAATCACTAGACACCGAAGGGGAGTAAGAGAGAGAGAAATATAAGACGGACTGAAGTGAGAGAGGACAAGAACCTGAGGAGGCGAGACTTACAGGTGCGACAAGTCTCTTTTATGAGTTATTACCTGTTCTCAATGAGGTGGGGGAGGCATACCTATGCCCGCCGAGATTACAAAGTACAAATAATAATGGTGTGCCAAACAAAAATGGGACTGAGATATATAGTACATGCTGGCATAAACATGGGCCAGATAAAAAACATGATGGATCCCACATACATATTGTGCCTTGGAAAATAGACGGGACTTATACAATAATATATGAGTACATGAGATATAATAACAACCAAAGAGGCCCTATAAAATAGGAAAGGGCTCTGAAAAAATTAATGATACATGCAAGCTAAAAGGCGCTACAAACGGATAAGGTTGGAATCATCAAATATATAGAGCTACATCCAAGTTTGTAGTAAAGAGGTCATCCGAGTATGTGGGGGGCTACCTGAAGGGCCACCCCCTCATGAGGTCTAAAACATCTCACACACACCCAAGAATCACTGGTACAATCTGTTGAATCACCAAACGATCAAGTATATGGATCTCAATCTTGCCATGAGGAGCTGGAACTAAGAAACAATCAAGTCAAAGGGAAATAAAGGGTCCCTTTTCCTGATCTGAGGCACCAAAAAAGATTGCAAGCTGGAACCATGGTACATTGCCTTCTAGACCTGTCTTCTAGAATGAATAAGCTAATGTCAACAGAAGGAGGTCTATCATAGGTGAGGCAATGATGAATCCTCAACTAAGGCATGAGGGATAATAGTAGAGTAACTGATAGAATGGCACCAGGGATGATGGTGGAATGGCGGATACTAAGAAGTGGGCTGAAAACTTCCCTTGTTAGAGCATAAAGGGCATGGATGACCTGGTAGTTACTGACTCGACTACAAAGGGGATAGGGGACAGTATGATTGGAGGCCAAAATTTGCAACACAGGGGAGGTACAAAGCAATGAAGGATGGAAGACTGTGATGGGAGACAAAAGGAACTTAAGACAGACTCCATGGATGCAATGATGACTCAACTTGGATGCTCTAAATAAGGGCAACTCAATGATGCTGCCACACAGAACAGGCCCAATGGGGACCATAAAAACATGAGTAAAAGATGGTTACTCACGACGAAAATTGACATGAGCATCGACAAGTATGAAGGTGAAATGGTGCCTCCAAAATGTCTTCAAAATTTCATACGCTTTTACCTTCATCGCCACTATTTCACTCGCATTTCACAACTCTATAACCGCATAACCCTACGTTAGCCTCCATTATCATGCTCATATGGGGTTACATTAGTTTTTTCCAAAGCTAATAATTTCTATTATTATGAGTGAATTTATGATTAAAAGTTAGAAAAATAACATATATTTATTTATACCTAAAGGTGGAATGAGTTTGGTGACATGTGTAGGTGATTAGGAAGCTACCAAGACATCCTTATGTGGCTTCCAAGGTTCAATTTCGAATTCTCTTCAAGATTTGGAGGAGATTTGGAGGGGGATAAACCATATATCATGGAGGAGAATCATGAATAAATGGATATGTGTCTTATAATTAGCTAATTTGTTGAAACTTTTATGGATCTAAGGAGAGAATGGTGGATCTCCATTAATGAGGTAGTTTCTTAAGTTTTTGTTTAAATAGGAGAGCCTTCCCCTTTAATTTGTAATCTAGAACTTTGTAATGTAAATTTGGGAAGTTTAGAATCATGGAAGGAGATGTGAAATGATCATGTAATGAGATAGATAGTAGTAGGCTTATAGCATAGAGTTTGAGTATGTAGTTATAAGTCTATTTGGAGATTAATGTAATTATTCTTTCATTTATACATAAAGTAATTTTGAGTGTGCTTATAATGTTGTTGGTATGTTGTTGAAGAATGGAGGGCCCCATCAAAACAAGCATACTTTGGTAGAGGTAACTTTGAAGTTTGTTTTCATTATTTCATTCCATTTCTAGGTATGCTTTAATTACATGCAAGTGTGTGTGTATATTATTTTTTCAATTCCGCAAGTGTTCATTTCAATTCTTGAAAGAGTGATTTAGATTGGTCATTTCAATTTCCACAAGTGTGCTTGCATCAGTTATTTCATTTCTGCAAATGTGTGCTTTCAATTCTCACAAGTGTGTTTTAATTCAGCATATGTGGTTGATTTTATTTCATAGTGCAAGTGTGATTTTTAATTCCAAAAGTGTAGTGTGATTTACTTCTTTCTAGAATAATTCATTTTCATGACGATTGTCATTTTTCATTTGATATATTAAAATCTATTTCGAAATTGGAAGCCTATATCTAGCACATATAGTGCACATGTGCCTTGCAAGTCCACAGACCCCCAGGTTGAAAATTTATGGAAAATATTTTAAGTAATTAAATTACCTCAACAATCCTTTTCTATTTTGTTTGTTCTTGTCTTCAAACCCTGAGCATATTCACCAACATTCTTGTCAAGACCTCTACTACTGCCAAGACACCTTTTCCATGCCACTGTTCATTCTTGGGTCAATGCTACCCAACACATCTTGTTTCCTTGCATGCCATCTACAGTCCATGGCTTTATGTCCAAAATTATTGCAAGAGAAACAATATCCATAAAAGATCTTTTGAGTATTGAAGATACCTTTTCTTTGAGGGATTTTTCCTTGAGGAGGAAAGGACATCTGTTGGTTCTTTATGTGCCTTCCATGGCAGTTTTCATTACTTCCATGTATCCTTTCTTTTTGCTTCTTGGCTTTCTTCTACCGCTCTCCTCGCTACTTATTCTTATCCTTTTGTTGTTGTATTTTCTTCTCTTGTTTCTAGTACATTCCTTGCTACTATTGTTTTCTAAGAACCTCTTTTCCTTTCTTGTTGTTGTAACCTTCAACTATCCTTACTTGGATAGCTTGTCCTTCAGCCTTTTCCTCTGTCGAGCTTGATTCTTATTTGAAACCCAAACCAGCCTTGATGAGCGGGGATCTATACTTAATAAGTATCTCATCCAAGGACCTTCTACTCTCCTCAAGCTTATTATATCGAGATAACTCTTTATTTGACTTTTCTAAGCCATGTCTCAATGAGACTAATTCTATCTGTAGTCTCTCATAGTAATCTTCCTTCTTACTTAGTGGATTTTTCAACATGCCGCTCAACCTACTAGCCTCTTCTTGTTGAGAATTAATATTTACTATTGTTTTGTTCAACTTTTCATTATCACACATATAATTTTTTATTTTCTCATATTGCTTGAGATTTTCCTCTGATATGTCCTTGATCTCATTTAGAGCGGATATCAACTTTTTCCTAAAGTATATCATTTCATTTAGGTCCTTCTCTTCACTATCATAGGTGCTAACCAAGTCACCACAGAGATCTAAAACCATCTATGTTTCCATGGAGTCTTCCACGGGTCTAAGGGGTATTATTTCTTCATCACTTCCAGTGATACCCGTATTCTCTTAATGGTATATACTCTCTTCTTCTTCATAAGATCCCTCATTTTATATTTCTACTAAAGTGGGTCTATGTTCATTACTACTACTATATGCATGGTTATCTCTATCTGCAAGTGATTCACATGGACATCTAAATAATTAATGGCCTATTTCTTTATATTCATCATAGAGAAATAGCTTACCTTCTAAGAAAAATCATATCTCTTCAGAGTCTTGGTCATCCCCTCAGGAATGATGAGCAATAACTTCATTACTGGAAGAAATATCTTCAATATTTTGGGCATCTTTCCTTTGAGATGCCTTTTTCTTCTTCATCCTTCTCTGTTAGGTCCCTATATTACTAGTGTAGTCCCTTATTTTTGTTAGTGTAGCCCCCTTATTGTTATTGGTGTACCCTTTTAACCGCCATATTGTTATTATTTTTCCCTTACGTTATTATTGTTAGGTCGGCTAGGATTATATTGTGACCCCATGGACACCTATATATAGAAAGGAGGTTTTTTCATTTGTATCATCCAAGAATTGTTCATTTATGTAATGTAAAGGAGGTTTCCCCCTACAAGTGGCTGATTTCTAAGGTGTTGATCTCTCCTTTCTTCTATTTTTGGAACTGGTTTCATAACATTTGGTATCAAAGCTTTGGATTCTAGGGTTTTGCTGCTTCAAACAGGTCATCGTGGAATTTTTTCTCTAACTTTTGTTCTAAAAGGGTTCAAACACTAAAAAAAAACTGATTTCGAAAAATCCTGAGGAACTTCGTGTAAAAATTTCAGATCTTGGTTAGCAATATTTTGCGGAGATATGATATCTGGAAGTTAGGGGTTTTTCAGGCTCCCGAATTTCATCTAAAAGAGGTGACCTTGTGAAAATTTTCATAACTCTCTCTCTCTCTGAGGATCGGATTGGAATTCTATAAAAAGTGCATGAAAGTAAACAGACTATAGTTTCCTGTGTATCAATTTCAAAGCCGAAGGAGGAAATAGTGACACCTAGCACATCGTACAAGTTCTCTCTACTAATTGGGCATAAATTTTTCTTGAAGAATCCAAATCAGGTCACACCTGTGGAATTCGAAAGAAGATTCAGAGGGCTACTACGACACTGAATTTTAGATAATGAAGATCTGAAAGTTTCAATATCGAGCTCCTCAAAATAAATAAATAAAGGTGTGTATTTTTTTTTTTCAAATTTTATATGTCTTGTTTGAAAAATTGGTTTGAAGTGATTCCAAGGGAATATTGAAGCATAGATATCAGTATTGGGTTCTAAAATGCCCCCTAAAAATAATTCAACACCCATTAAGCCCTCAAAATACATTATTATGACTCATGAAGAGGAAGAAGTGCAACATGTTATATCAAAATTACAAGATAAAGTGCACCAAATTTCGCTCTCGCAAAGAGCAACAAAAAATGAAATGGAAGTTTTGAAGAAAGGCATGGAAGCTAAGATGGATGCATTGAAGAAAGGCATGGATGCTAAGATGGATGGTTTGAAGAAAGGTGTGGAAGTTAAGATGGATGTTTTGAAGAATGGCATGGAAGACATGGAAGAAAAAATGGAAGACATGAAGAATTACATAAAAGCAGACATGGAAGGGTTGAAGGAAGGTTTGAAAAAGTTGATACAAGAAATTATTCCTAATGGCGAAAAGATAGTAGAGGAAACTCATGATGAGAAAAAAATAAATTTTAATCTTGATTTCATAAACTCTAATGTTGGATTGAAGACCCATGATATTCCAAAGATCAATATGAGGAAGTTTGATAGCAAGGATCCCGTAACATGGATACTACATATGGAGCAATAATTTGATCTTAATAATGTGAAAAAACACATAAAAGGTATGCCTTACAACTTTATATTTAGAAAAAAATACATTTGTATGGTATCGATGGCTTTGTTTCGTAAAAAAATTTCCACTTGGTCAATTTTTACGGAGGAAATGATAGCACATTATGAGGATACAAAGAGAAACACCTTCGTTAGCTAATTGATAAATATCAAAAAAAAAGGGTTCAGTAGTGTAGCACATTGAGGACTTCCAAAAATTGAATATAAGGGTAGCTGATATTCCAGAGGAACACATGATTTATGTCTTCATAGGGACTTTAAATAATAACATCCAACATGAGGTTTTCCTTTGGGAACCTAATTCAATAGAGAATTCATTTAGTTTCGCAAGAAAAATTGAATGTAAAATTATGGCCACAAGGAAGCCTACCACTCACATCTATAAAGACGGAAGTGTTGCTACTCCTAGACTTCCATAACCTACAAGGTTGACACCACAAAAATTGGAAGAAAAAGGAGAAAAAGGGCTTTGCTACATTTCTGATATAAAATACATTAAAGGTCATAAGTCTGCGAAAAAAAAATTACATAAATTTTGAAGAGGAGGAATAAAATGAAAAAGAAACTTCAAAACAAGAGGATATACACAAGGAGCAACCCTAGAGAAACAATAAATGAGTCTAACCATATCATGTAATGTATTGGAAGGAATTACCACTCCTCAAATTCTCAATATAGAAGGACATATCAAGAAGGAAAAGGTAATAGTGTTGATTGACTCGGGTAGTACCCATAATTTTATTCATTGTAAGGTACCCAAGCAATTGAATTACTTCCTATACCCAACACTAGAATTTCAAGTGATGGTTGCAAGTGGAAGAACTATAAATTTCTTTGGAAAATGCTATAATATCAAGCTAACCATGGGCGAATATGTATTGAATATTCCAAGGAGGTGTTGATGTTGTACTAGCAGCACAATGGTTACAATCTTTAGGGATGGTAGCTTTTAATTTTCAAGAATTTTTCTTGAAATTTTTTTCGGAAGGAAAGGAAGTTGAATTACGGGGTATCACAGGGGAGCTGAGAAATATAATAAACTCTAATTTCATGACAAATCATCTGAAGAAAGAAAAACGAGGTGTAATTTCACAATTATGCTCACTAGAAGTTCCAATATCAAGATCGTCTATTTCTCTAGATCTCCAAAAAGTCTTGGTGAATAATTCCAATGTGTTTGAAACTCCCAAAGGACTCCCACCTATTCGTGATAATGATCATTTTATTAATTTGATTCCAGGAATTGTTCGTCCAAACATCAGGCCTTACAAATAACCTTATGTCCAAAAGAGCGAAATTGAACGTATGATTGCAGAAACGTTAGAGGTTGGTATAATTCAACTGAGTCAAAGTTCTTTCTCTGCTCCAGTATTATTGGTGCACAAGAAGGATAGACCATGGCACATCTGTTCGAATTATAGGAAGCTCTATAAAATCACTATTAAAGATAAATTTCTCATTCCTATGATTGATGAATTATTGTGTGAATTACATGGAGCAATTTATTTTACCAAGTTGGATATTTGTTCAGGATATCATCAAATTAGATTGAAGACTGAAGATATTCCGAAAACAACATTTTGAACTCATGAAGGTCATTAGGAATTTTTGGTCATGCCTTCTGGCCTTACCAATTCACCTTCTACATTTCAAGGGTTGATGAATTCCATTTTCAAACCCTTCCTTAGAAAATTTGTGTTAGTATTTTTTGACGATATACTAATCTACAGTAGGTCTTGGAAGGATCATGTTCAACATGTTGATAGGGTGCTCAAAATTTTGGAGGAGAAACAATTATATGCAAAAACCTCCAAATATTTCTTTGGAATACAAGAGGTGGAATATTTAGGTCATATTTTATCTCACGAGGGTGTTAAGGTAGACCATAACAAAATTAAATCCATTAAGGAATGGAAATTCCCCACAACCATAAAGTAGTTGCGATGATTTCTCGGGCTAACACGGTATTATCACAATTTTGTTAAGAATTATGGGAGAATAGCAGCACCTCTAACAACATTATTTAAGTAAGATGCATTTTCATGGACTCCTAAAGAAACTAAGGCCTTTGAACATCTTAAAGAGGCAATGTGCCTAACACCGGTCTTTGATACGCCAGACTTCACAAAAACCTTTATTGTGGAATGTGATGCCTCAGGAAATGGAATTGGTATTGTTTTAATGCAAGAAAGAAGACCCATTGCTTTTGAAATTCGTCCAAACATAGGAAATTATTTACAGAAAGCTATTTATGAGAAGGAAATGTTGGCAATACTACATGCACTAAAGAAATGCAGACCTTACCTAATGGGAAGACACTTCAAGGTAAAAATTAATCATGATAGTCTTAAATACTTTTTGGAACAAAGACTATCTTCAGAAGAGAAACAAAAATGGGTCATAAAGATGTAGGGTTATGAATTTGAAATCATCTACAAAAAAGGGAAGATAAATGTTGTTGCAGATGCACTCTCAAGAAATCATGAAGAGGTGGAAGCACTGCTTTGTGCCATTTCTATTATCCAACCAGATTGGAAAACCGAAGCAAGGGATGAATGGAAAAATGACGAAGAAGTGTGGATACTCATTCAAAATTTGCAGTAATATCCTAGTACATATAATACATTTAGTTGGAAAAATGATTCCTTATGGTACAAATATCACTTATATATTTGTAAGAATTCCCAACTAAAACAAAATATTCTTTTGGAATTGCACACTTCTCCCTTCGGAGGACACTCAGGATTTTTAAAAAATTACCATAGGGTAAAGAAATATTTTTTTTGGGATGGCCTTAAATTTGACATTCAAAATTTTCTGGCGGAATGTTTGGTTTGCTAGCAAAATAAAGTTGATACAATTAATACCTCGAGTCTTCAACAACCTTTATCCATTCGAAGTCAACGTTGGGAGGATATTTCAATGGATTTTATCACAGATTTACCTAAGTCCAAAGGAAAGAGTGTCATCATGGTGGTAGTTTATAGACTTACCAAGTATGCACACTTTTGTGCATTATCTCATCCATTTAAAGAAAGTATAGTTGCTACTGGATTTATGGAAACAACTTAAAATCTATATGGAAACCCAAATATTATTGTAAGCGACAGAGATCCCATTTTTATTAGAAATTTTGGAATTATTTTCTTGTTTGGGTACTCAACTAGGTCATAGCTCATATTATCATCCTCAATCCGATGGGAAAACTAAGATAGTGAAAAAATGTTTGGAAGGATATCTTTGTTGTTTTGTATCTTATAAACAAACACAATGGGTCAAGTGGTTACCTCTAGCTAGATGGTGGTATAAAAATTCCTCCCATATTGCAACAACAATGACCCCATTTATGGAACTTTATGGATATCATCCACCATCCATCACATCATCTTTAAGAGAAAATTCTAATTTTCAAGTAGTGGAAGATCACATCGAGCATCAACAAAAGGTTCTCCAACTCTTAAATGATAACCTAAATTTGGCACAAAATAAAATGAAACAATAGGTAGATCAACATTGCAACAAGAGAAGTTTTGATGTAGGAGACTGGGTATTTTTACGGCTACCACCATGCAAACAAATTTCCCTCAATCAAGCTAAGAATGATAATAAATTATTGCCAAAGTACTATGGTCCTTACAAGGTGTTTCAAAATATTGGTACTATGGCATACAAATTGGAGCTTCCTGATTCTTCTCGAGTGCATCTATTTTTCCATTTTTCATGCTTAACGAAGGTTATAGGTGACAAACTTCCAGTTCAAACAATATTGCTAGAACTTGATGAGGAAGGAAAAATCATATTGGAACCAGAGAAGTCACTGAAACAAGCACTCGATAGCTAAGAAATTGATCAAATTTAGAGTATCTCATCAAGTGGAAGAACTTACCCACTAAATATTCTACATGGGAGGATGAGAATTTTATATAGAAGCATCCAGAGCTACTCAAGCATTGAGGACAACACTTTTTTGAAGGAGAGTGGCATGTTAGGTCCCTACATTACTAGTGTAGTCCCTTATTGTTGTTAGTGTAGCCCCCTTATTGTTATTGTTGTACTCATGTAACCCCCATATTGTTATTATTGTGCCATTACATTATTATTCTTAGGTCGTCTAGGATTATATTGTGACCCCATGGACACTTATATATAGAAAGGAGGTTTTTTCATCTATATCATTTAAGAATTTTTCATTTATGTAATGTAAAGGAGGTTTCCCCCTCGAAGTGGTTAATTTCTAAGGCATTGATATTTCTTTTCTTCTATTTTTGGATTTGATTTCATAACATTCTCTTCTTCCCATTATCAGTAGCCTTCATAGATTTAGGCTCGCTGCTTGAGCAACCAGGCTATCTGAAATCTTCTTGATCCACATGGATATCTCCTCCATACATACATTGCAGTCTATCCAACATTTCCTTTTTTGTCTCACAATTCCTTACTCCATCAGCATCTAGCTTAGACAACACTTTCATGATAATCTCCTTGGCTTCTTCATTCAAATCATTCCTCTCTCCATAAATCACATAAAACCAAATGTCTTCATTGATTACCATTAAACAAGGTTCCATTCTAATCTTACTGAGCTCAAAGTTTGATCCATCTAAAAATGGAAGTCCTTCTGGTGTAAGCTAATTTTGATTAGTCATTTTTTCCCTCTGATATACCTTCTAGGGATTAAGCTATTCCTGAATGAACCAGGCTCTAATACTAATTGTTGGAAACAATGTTAATACTGAGAGAGGGAGTGAATCTGTATTGAGGTTAATTTTAACTTTTATGCCAACTTATTTTTCTTCATTCAAACTTGGCATCCATTCATATGATCATCATCATCATATCATGTGACATAAATATTAAATCAACACATAAATACACACATCATGAGCAGCATGCACATTGACACAGAGGTTTTACGTGGTTTTACGTGAAAACCCTTTCGGGAAAAGAAACACCAAATATTTTGTTGTTATTGATGTAAAAATAAGAGCACCTACTCTATTACATCAATATATTTATGAGCCACCACTCACAAGAAGCACCAACTCCCTTTGAATGTTTCCTAGCACCCAGTAGCTAGAAGCACCAACTCCCTCCTTTTGTCTACACCTATTCAACTTACCAGAAGCACCAACTTCACGAAATTTTTGGAAGCACCAACTTGCAAGAGGCACCAAATCCCAAGCCTTCTCAAGCACCCACTATATATGGAAGCACCAACTTCCTATATGCATGATCCAACCCACACTCAATAATGAAAAAAATTTCACTATAATTGGTAGCCTCTCTACCTATTTTCAGCTATGTTTTTCTCGGCCATTTTGGCCCACATTGCTCTCTATGTTCTCGGCCCTTTTTACACTCTTCATCAGCTCATTGTTCTACTCAACAAAATATTCTCTATCACAGCCTATCACAACACTATGTGCTCTTCTTTTCAACAACATGCACTTCAACTCGTGGACCCTTCTATTCCATAGTCTCTCTCGGCCTCTTTCACCAAATCATAGGCTCTCTCGGTATTTCTCATACCAACACCAGCTCTCTCTCAGGGTATATTTATTCTTCTTAGTCACTCTCATTCTTTCTCTACAAAAAAGACTCACTTGGCCTCACACAGCACCTTGCACACTCACACAGATCTCTCCACACAACTCTCTCACAACAATGCTTATTTCCCCCATGTTTCTCAACTACAATCCAGGGTTTTGTTTCACTATTGCTATGTCTCTCTCAATGTTTCCTCTGCTACCATCCATCACTCTACCATTCACATTTTCCAAGTGTACTTCTGGCATGGATTTACATTCTGTTGTTGCATCTGACTTTGCCACTGCAATTGAATTGAACATAAGGAATGAGCTCATGAATCATCTCCATACTAAGAAATAATTCTCAATGCTGCCACTCCAATGAGGCGCTCCATGCTTATTCATGGTTACTGAGCTTGATTGTACTTCATGATGGTTTCTATCCACTTCATTTAATACAATGAGGCATGTCTCATCTCATGACTGTCCCAACACTCTTCCCTGCAGAATGTTGTCCCTGCCAACTTGACCCAGCGATATCTGCATTCTCCATTACTTTTGCGACACCAACCTTTTGCACGCATTTAATTAGCTTCAAACCCATTCATCTGCATTCACTTTTGTGCTTGCAGTATCAGATCTCCACACATTTTAACTTTTATTAAAATAATGTTACGACATTAAAATATTATGATGGGCCTTTTAGCCCTTTTTGTGCTAAGCCCCTTATCGTTTTCCCTGATATGACCGTTGCCTGTGACCGTCGGTGTATAACTTATGTGCTAAGCCTTTTAGGATCTATTCGGGGAGCTATCTCCTTATTTATTTCTCTCTGCCCTTGGTTCTTTAGGCTTTCACAACCAAATACCAATAAATCATCTCCACATGGAACCTCCTTAGTGGTGACACGTGTCACACGTATTTTCCCAGTAGGCCACCCAAAATGTTGAATATGACTACCATGTTTCCACTGTATCACCATGTCATGTTGATGTCATCTACCACGTCAACTCCTTAGGGCCAATCACATGCTGCCATGTTTCCTATTGGAGGAGAGAGAAAGGGTCCCTAGGCCATTTGGTCTTGCAATAAATTTCCTTTGTAATTCCCTTCGACTCACAACCTTGACGCTTTTAAAAGAACTCAATAATTAAGAAATTACAAGGTTCTGAGGTTTTGAAATATTTAGGCTTCGAGGTCTTGATATGTTTCCATGTGTCACGTATTGAGTAGAGAGAAAGGGTCCCTCGGTCCTTTGTCTTTGCAATGAATCCTTTGTAAATATTATTTTGTGCAACCATCAGTGCTTTCAAAGGAAATAAATTATTAAGGACTTACAAGATTTTTATTTACAAATTTTTGAACCTCTCAGGTTTTCGCTTACTCTGATATTCAACATTCCGAGAATCTGTCTGTTGACGTTCCTGCCTTTCCTATATCGAGTTCCAAGAATTTTCTCCCGAGACTCCAATCCTCTAATATTCTAACCTCCCTAAGCTCTGAGGTTCTGATATTCCATCCTTCTGAGGTGTTGAAGTCTCCGACCTCTGATATTCGGGGTTTCAAAATTTGAATTGCTCCTCTGGTTCTGAAATCAACTTGTTTCTAAGGAATTCAAGTGTAGGAATTTTCAGGGTAATTTCCTTAGATCAAACACCAAAGGTCACTGCTCAGAAACAGATCACATATCGATATACCAATATTTGATGTGGTTAAAACCTTCAAAGAAGGAAATAGTCCATGTCCTGAGCCAACGTGGCCACTTCAGGAAATTTATTAATATAAAGAGAGAAAAATTACATAAGATTCTCTCATAAATGGTCACTGGGAAAATGACCCTCCATGCTCTTTAAATAGAGACCATGGACCAATCGGGTGTTAAGCCACAGATCAAGTGTCAGTAATACTGAGGAAAGAATGAACTACCGGATCACTACATATTATGATCGTTGGATTATAAGTTACAAAAGTACATATTAAAGAAACACACTTCACCTACTCTACGTTATACCAAGTTATACTTAACTATTTCCTATGTGTCGGAATATCCTAACATCCCTCCTTAAGAAAAATTTGGGATAGGATTGAAGGATTTACAAAGGTGACACAATAAGAGAAGGAAGGATGAATTAGAGCCTATCCCCCCTTAATAAAAACTTTCCTGAACTCCAAGCATAGATCGAATTTAGGTAAACTTAAATTGTGTGCCTTTATAAAGATATCATCAACTTGATCATTAGTTGAAGAATATTTCACTCCAAGAACATGATCATGAATGAGATTTCTGATGAAGTGTATGTGTAGCTCAATGTGTTTCATGCGCTGATGTTGAACTAGATATTTGCATAGCTGAATGGAACTCTGATTATCACACCAAAGTGTAGTTGGATGTTTTTGATAAAGAAAAAATTCAGACAGGATCTGACGAAGCCATAGGGCTTCCTTGCTACCTTCAACAGCACCACAATACTCTTCTCATACCGAATAAAGAGAGATTGAACTTTGTTTCTTACAAGACCATGTAATAGGTCGTGAACCAAGAGTGAATACATAACCTGCAGTAGAATTTCGATCATCAGGGCCACCAGCCCAATTAAAATCAGTGAAACCAATCAACAATGGAGATGCTCCTGCATTGTAATGAATCCTGAACTAAATTTTACTTTGAATATATCAAATTATTATTTTAGCTACTATTTAGTGACTTTCATGAGGTTTGTGCATAAACCGAGCAACAAGAGCAATGGAAAAGGAAAGGTCGGGACGGGTATGGGTTAGATATAGAAGTTTGCCAACAAGTTGACAATATAAAGTAGCATCAACCTCGGGAGATGTACAAGGGACTGAAAGCTTGATTCCAGAATAAAAGGGATAAGGGGTTGGCTTACAGTCTTCCATGTGAAAGTGGCATAGAATATCACATGCATACTTGGATTGAGAAAGGGTAATACCTTCTTTGGATTGCAAGACTTGAAGACCAAGGAAATAATGCAAGTGTCCTAAGTCTGTCATTTCAAACTTCTTTAATGAGGCTAGACTTCAGATGGTTTATGTGGTTGGGATCACTACCAGTAAGGATAAGATCATAAAAATAAAGAACAAGGATGATTAAGGACTTACCCACTTTCTTGGTGTAGACAGTGTTGTCAGAATGACATATAGAAAAGCCATTATCTAATAGAAAATTATCCATTTTGGCATACCAAGCCCGGGGGGCTTGTTTGATACCATAGAGAGACTTCTTAAGGTGACAAACAAGGCTATAGTCATTTTGGATCAAGCCAGGGGGTTTTTCCATGTATATTCCTTCATGCAAGTCCCCATGTAAGAAGGCGGATTTAACATCCATCTAATGGACTTCCCATTTAAAGGAGGTAGCAAGGGAAAGAACAAGGCAGATAGAATTAATTTTCGCAACAGGGGAGAAGGTTTTCATATAGTCAATTCCTTCAACTTGTGAAAATCGTTTAGCAACAAGACGAGATTTATGTTTATCCATTTTTCCATTTGTTCCAAACTTTGTGCTGTAAACCCATTTTCATCTGACAATTTTTCTTCCCTTTGGAAGAGGAACAAGATCCCAAGTATCGTTTTCCAATAAGGAACGATGTTCTTCATTCATAGTTGCATCCCAATATAGATGAACTAAAGCTTCTACAAAGGTATCTGGATCATGATTCTTTGGAAATTGATCCAATAAGGAAGAGGATCTGTCGAACTGAGAACATGTACAATGTTGATCTGCAGGGTCACCTACAAGAGAACTTGCTTCATCCCGAGTAGAGCGGAACCATTTTGGAAGCTATGGAGCTGAAGGAAGATCCTAAGGAGGTGGAGTATGATTTTTATCCTCGATGTAATCATTTGAAGTGGAAGGAATGATGTCAGAAGTAGAAGAGATAGAGAGAGGTGGCACATATGTCAAAACAGGCTCGCAGGCCAAAGGTGGAACACCCATCAAACTAGGCTCGCATGCCGATATATTCTCATAAAATTTTACATCTCTTCTAATGATTAAATTTGTTAATTTGGGTTGAAGAAGTCTATATCCTTTTACATCTTCAGAATATCCAACAAAAATGTTTTTTCACTCTTAGGTTCTAAGGCTTTATGTTTCTCATTTGGAATATTGGCCCAAGCTTCACTTCCAAAAAAATGAAAGTGAATTACATCTGGTTTGATTGAGCTCCAGGCTTCTTCTGGAGTGATATTCCTTAAAACATTAGTAGGATTGCGATTTACTATGTAATTTTCATAGTTAATTGCTTCTGCCCAAAAATTAAGGCTAAGTCCTTTAGATTGAAGCATAAAATTAGTCATTTCTTTTAGAGTGTGATTCTTCCTTTCAGCTACACCCTTTTGTTGTGGAGTATATGAAACAATATGTTGCAATTGAATGGCATGCTCAGTGCAAAAGTTGATAAATTTTTTGTTAACATATTCTTCTCCATTGTTAGATCTTAACTTAAGAATTTAATGTCCAGATTGTTTCTCAGCAAAGGCCTCAAAGGCCAAGAACATGTTAAAAACTTCACTCTTTAGTTTAAGAAGTATACCCAAGTGCATATGGAAAAACCATCGATGAAAGTTAAGAAGTACGTGTAGCCAGAGAAAGGAACAACTGGAAGTGGACCACATAAATCATTGTGCACAAGATACAAAGGGGCTTAAGCATGCCAAGAGGCTCATTTGTAAAAAATATCTCGATGATGTTTTTGAAGTATACAACTAAAACAAACACCATCTCGGCAAGATACCATAAGAAGACCTGTCACCATATTTTCTTTACATATATTTTGAAGAGAGTGATAGTTTAAGTGACCAAATCCCTCGTGCCAAAGTTTTCTCACTTCATTATTATGAGCAAAAAAAACGAAGGGAAGACATGATGACCCAAATTTTTCAACTTATACAACCTTGTGGAATCATCAGCAATGCCAGTAGCTAAAATATGTCTAGGATCTCTTCAGTCCTTAATTACAACATCATGAGGTGAGAATTCTACGGTTTTCCCTTCACCTGAATGAGTTTTCTGATAAACAGATAGAAGATTGCAGGACAAGGTAGGAACACATAATACATCATTAAACTAACCATTATCTAGATGAATGGTTCCAGAACCTACAACACTAATAGATCTATCATCCCCAACATAAATATTTTTGGTGTCACAATCATTTAAAGAAGAAAACATGGCTTTATTTTTGGCCATGTGGTAAGAGGCTCCAGAATTAATGAGCCACTCATGAGAATGAGAAGAAGAAGATACATTCAATGCATAACCAGATCTTGATGCTTAACAACCACATGCAGAAAGTGTCATTCCCGAAGATGAAGTTGAAGAGTTCTCCAAATGGATTTTGTGCTTCTTCGTTGTTTCTTCCAAGGCTTCCATATTCTTAAAAAATTTTGACTCTATGTGGCCATAACAATTACAAAAGTTGCAATGTCTATCTATCTTATTCCCTTTGTTTTTATTTACCTTATCAGTTTGTTGAGTTTTTTTTTTAGTTTGTGGCTGAGATTTCTTAAGACTCTTGTTTGGTTTAGGATCATTCTTTTTAGGATGTTGCTTATTAGGATTCTTTGGATATGGTTGTTGATGGGATGCTAAGGCTTTCTTAGAAGAGTTTACAGTATTAATAAGACCAAGGTGTAAGATTTTTTCTTGTTCTCTTATCAAAGAGTAACAAAAGGCATCAAAAGAGGGGGACTTGTAGGTTGTTCCTTGAGAAATGAGGGCTTATTTAGTGGAATGGAAGGTGGAAAAAATACAAAGTATGCAGATCCTAGGTTAGCAAGAATGGAATAGATAAGACTACCATCTTCCTTTTTGACCTTACAAACTTTTAAAAGAAATCTAAAGGTCTTCAATTTGGACAAAAAATATTCAATAGAGGAGAAATTATTGGGGTCCAAAGTAAGTAACTCATTTTCAAGCTGTTGGGCTCTGATTTCACTTTGAACTCCAAAAATAGTATTTAGATTTTCCATAGCTTCATAAGGGGAGTCAAATTCTTGGATGTGAAATGTAAGATCTTCAGCAATGGACATTCCTATCAACTCTCGTGCTTGATCTTGTTTATTTTCCCATTTAGGCTGTTTATATTCATCAGTAGTTTTAGATTCTATTCCTGAGGCTATTTTATAAAGCCCTTTACTTCCAAGTAAGTATACTATGTAGGATATCCATTAGAAATAATTAGTGTTGTTAACAATAACCCATTGAACACTTTCCATTTTTAAAATCTGAAGCTAGAAAGGTTGAAACTAACTTCTGCAATAGAAAGATCTTGAAAAATTAGGTCAGTTAAAAAAAACGGCTCTGAAAACGGCTTCCAAATGAAGAAGTTACGCATTTTGGAAGAAATGTTGACATAGATGCCAAGTAGTCACATGATAGGTTGAAAGTTGATAATGAAGTTGTACCTTTTTTTAAAAAGTAAATCCCTCCCTTTCCAAACATAATATAATAAGCTCACTTCTTTTTTTTCAACTACTTTATATGACCCACTTTTATAAATAAATGAGAGTCACTTTTACAATATTACTTTATGAACTAATGACCATGTAGACTGTAACTTAAATAAAATATAAAGTGAATTTAGACTGCAAGTGACTCACTTTTTATAATGGGTGATAAATACTATTACATAAAGCAACTTTAAAACATAAGTTACATGTGCCTTCTAAAAAAAACCAATTTTTTTTTTTTTTGAAAAAAGTAACTTGACAAAAAAAACTTTTAGAAAAAGTAACTTGACAAAAAGCTTTTTAGATAAATTAACTTGACAAAAAGACTTGAACCCAAGACCTCTATTCTCATAAAGTAACTTTACACCAAGTGAACTAGTAAAAGGATTTTGTAATTGTTGGAAAGGTGGAAGCAGTTTTTTTTTGCGTACTTTTTCTGTAAAAAACAACCATGCAAACAACAAAACAAACAAAATACAACCCTTCCAGCTTGATTTTAGATTTCTAGTTAGTCCAACCAGCAACTATGTATTTTTCACGCTATTTCTGATTTCCTGAGATCGCACAAAGTTGCGGGGAAAGAGCATACGTAGGAGGAAAAATCGTGTCTTTCTTTTTTTGGTTTATGAAATCGCACACAGCACAGAGCAAAGAAAATATGCAGGGAAGAGGGTATAGATCCGGTAATAAAAAAAACTATAAACCGAAATAAACAGAGTGATAATTAAATATAACTTTAAAAAAAAATATACTTTATAATTACATATCTAGGGCACCCAGAAACCTTTTCGCATGAAACAAAATGGGTTCCTTACTAGAACATAGGCTTCAAACACAACAGACCATTTTATGGCTTCTCTAATTAGCCTGCAATAACCATATGAGCCCCCCTGTGCTTGACACATCAAATACATCAATGCTAGAATTTGCTGCCACAAACATCCATACTAGGATAGTTGACATCAATTCCAACACTCTTGCCAACAGTCAGACAATGCTACTACTCAACACATTTCCCAGCATGATTGTTGACATGAATTCCAACACACTTGCAACCACTATTCATGCAAACAATTCCAATTGTACAATAACATCAATAGTTGATGTCAGCATGATGACATGGTTCCACCACAAGTTTCGACATGGCAGGGACAATCAACAATTTGGATTGGTGAAAATATAAAAAAAGAGTGCCATGTGTCACCACTCACAGGATTCCATGTGGAATGATGACATCATGTTGATGTCATCACGGGGATGACTAGTGACCCTAGGGTGCCAATCACATGGGAATGGACATATGGTCAGCTAGGGAAAAATCCAAATTTTGTGGCAATGTTATTTGGTTGGTTCTCAAGCCTTAGGACCACCATATGATTATAAATTATAATACGATCATGGTCCAGGGGGACATGTATGGGGTCGAAATGTATGGGTTCTATTTCATGGTCTAAAGTTTCGAACGAATACCTTTGGTTGCTATGAAGTGTTGAAAAGTTTGTTGATCTAGTTGCATTCATTGGTAATACTTTATTTGAACCTCTTAATGGAAATTCAATTACAAAGATTCATTATGAAAAATTTCTAGTTGGTTTATCATTATGGTTCATCATTACCTTTGTTGGATGAGTTTGTAACTTTCATATATATATATATATATATATATGAGTTTTTAACTATATATATATATATAGCCATGACATGCATGATTTCTTAAAGACCAACAAATATGGAGTAGCTTGGAAGTATTTAATGTTAGGCACAAGTATGAAGGTTGGAACCAGGGGTTAAATTTGATGTGTATTTTCTTTATTTAACTATCAAAAACTAGCTATTTTAAAATATGCATGTCATTGAGGATAACTATCTAATTTTTCAAACAATCAATTTGATGGGTGACTTAAAAATTTACATATATATTATGTTTCCAGGAAACGTGGGTGCGAGTGCGGGGACGGGGACAGGGACGGGGACGGGGACGGCACTTTTTGAAACAGGGTGCATGGGTTCGTCGGGGGTATATATATATATGTTTGTGTGTGTGTGTGTGTGTGTGTGTGTGTGTGTGTGTGTGTGTGTGTGTGTGTGTGTGTGTGTGTGTGTGAATTTGTATAAAACAAGAAAAATAAAATATTTTTTATTTAAAAATTAAAGTTTAAACTTCAAAGATTTAAACATGCACATCATTGAACATTCAACATTCACATAATGATATATCAATCAGTCTTGACTCTTCAGAGAAATTAAAATTGACAATACATTGAAATTTCAAAATTTCTTAATAGACTAAGATAGAATGAAGAGTGCAATGATTATATGAGTTCTCACTGTCACTACTAACAATAATGTATGCCCTAATGATACAGAAAATTACTGCTGAAAACACTACAATCATAGTAAGAATGTCTTTGTCACAACATACCCATCAGAAGATGATACTTGCATCATGGTAACGCCATCCAAGTGAAGCTACTATACAAGTAACAAATGACAACATTTTGAAAACTTCCTTTCCAGGACTTTCCCATGCAATTAGAATCAACTGAATATGAGCATCTACAATTTCATCAATTTTAAAGACTACAGTGTCAGCGATTATTTACACTTATAACACTTTAGATATAGAAGGAAGATGAATTAAACACACCCCGTTTGCCTTGTTCCCTGTGCATGTATCCAGTAGTCTAATCTCGATTCAACAGCCTTGGTATTTGGGTGCATTAATATTGTGCCTTCTTTTCTTTTGAGAATACCTAAGCATATGGGGTATTGGTTATTAGTAAACACTGTCTGTTCAGCTAAAATTTTCCATGTTGAACCCACTTTTAGTTGCACCTGTAACTTTTCAACTACACTTACTAGAAATGTGTGCAGTCTTCCAGTTTCCTCAAGATTTTGTATTCTTTCATTCCCTTCTCTGATTTCATGAATTTTTCAAGTTCCTTCTTCATCTCTATTACTGAATTCAAGTTTCTCACTTAATAAGTGGGTGAGGTTGCTGCTTGTTGTGCCAAGGGTGAGTTGTTGTGCAAACGTTGCTGCGCAGTGAGGGTGAGTTGTTGTACGGTGAGGTGAGGTAACGATTGTTGTGGGTTGCGGAGTCCGAGTGGGTAAGTTTTAACACACACAAAAAAATCGCAATAATAATAGTCGAGTCATATTTAATTTTAATTTTAATAAAAAAATATTAAATTTTAATTTTAATAGCGATTAGTAATAGTCGAATTTAATAAAATAAAATAAAAATTTAACCAAACTTGCCGCCGAAGAACCCGAAAAGAACCCGTTTTTGGGGTTCTCCATCCCCAAATCAGCAAAAGAACCCTGATTTTGTGTGGGAAGTCTCGGGTTCTTCCATGAAGAACCGGGTTCTTTAGGGTGCTTCTGAGAAGAACCCGTCAAGCACCGAGTACTTAGGGATGGGAACCCGGTACGGGTTCAGGAACCCTACCCCTAGGTGCGGGAACCCGTGCAACGTAGCATATATATATATATATGAGCAAGAAATTTCAAAGAAAATTATAGAAAAGGATCACATTATGCAACACCCACAATATTAAGAGTTTAAGATGAGACTTCAAGATAAGCATAGGCTCATCCATTGTGGATATTTGGACTTATTAGAGAAATCTCAGTCACACCATATGATCCTACATTGTACACACTTAAGCATAAAGCATGAACATTGAATATTGAACCTTGAAGGTTGAGACTCACACAACATGTCTACACCCATGTGTCATTTGTATTCTATATAAAATAATAGCTGAAACTTTTTGTTATATAGGTGAGATAGTTGTTTTTGTTTGATTTTGAGAGTTTTATGTAGTTTATTTAGTGTGTTTTTGGTTATGTAGGTGAAATAGTTATTTTTTTGTTTGTTCAGATTTTTATGTAGTTTATTTAGTGTTGACACACTGGTGATAGCTCTCAATTTTTAATAAAATGGATCTACTTATTAGTTTGTTTATAAAACAAATATATTTTGTGGTTGGATATTAAAATCTTGAATATGTGGTTACCAAGGCTCTGATTCTTATAATACATTCACACTTAAATCTAAACACAACTAGGTTTGTGTCTTTTAGGTGTTAGTGTGTCTACCCAAAATCTCTACTCTTCTTCCTTATCAAAAGATTAGGAATTTCTTCAAAATCCATGGATGCATATTATTATTGCTTGAAATGTTATAATCCTCCCAAGTTCTTATTAGTAATTTTGTGTTGACCACTATTAGTTTAACATTTACCAATGCAACTTATAACGTTTAACTTTGAAAAATAAATATTTATTTTTCAATATTATTAAAAAAATTAATTCCAAAAATTTGATTAGACCATAAATTGAAGGTCTTATTGTAGCCTTTGCACAATATAATGCCATCTGGATAATTGCATCACATATTTTATGCCAATATTTATAAATTATTTTTATATATTTGTGTAGTGATGTTTTATTCTTAAGCTTTGCAAAAAAACCATCCAAAAAAATAAAATCCTTAAAGATAGCTCATACTAAGGTAAATAGCATATCAGTCTCTTCTCACCATAATCCAAGCAATTATTTATATAAAAAATGGATAGGAATAAGATGTAAATAAATATACTTATTAGGAGTTACTTCCCACCCTTATTTATCACCATTATTAATGTTTTCCTCAACACTTTTGGTGGAGTAAAATTTTAAATGTGTAGACTCACTAGTGGTTATTACCAACCAAAATTTATGCAAGTCCCTATGTCTGAGTAAGAAATTAATTTATCCACTTTACATATAAATTTTATTAGTTCCTACCAAAGCAATTCTATAGTATTTGATTTTTCTATTGATCACTATTAATTTAACATTGACCAATGTGCATTATGATTTCTTATGCAAATTTTCCCAAAGCGTAATTTCTAACTTGAGTGGCAGGGACTAAGCTACCCTGCAACACTTGCTTAAAAGAGGCTTCAAACTTGTTTTACTATTTATAAAGTCCTACTTAAGTCCAAATCATTTAATTGAAAGATAATATGGATTACTCCTATTCAAAATACAGTATAGTTAATGGTTTTGACCAAGCTACTTGAAAACATTTCAAGAATGGTTTAGAATAATTTGTAGAATATTTGAAATTGCATAAATAGTGACTATACATAATTACACCAAATCATAGGATAGTTTGACATTAAGAATGAACATGGTTGAATACTTTTGAACTTTTTAAAGTAATATTATTACATCCATATAAATTAAATTGAAAGGAAATGACGATATGCATAAATCCATAATAAGAATCAAAACACTTCATATACATCTCACGTCGCTAAAATTTAAAAAATCATTAAAAAGTTACTAAATTATAAAATTATTTTAAATATTATTATTTTTTTATAAAAGGAGTTAATATATGTATACATTTAAAAAAAACATGGAACAATATTCTTAATTGTGCAGATTTACCTCCACTTTACCATGGAGAATATTAATTTATAAATAGCCTCCATTACAATACAATGGGAAAATACAATGTCTTAACAATATCGCATGTCCAAAAAATCATAACTCACCCTTTTTTTAATTATTAAATTTAATTAAAATTTTGAACAAAGCATAAATACTTTGGAGATAAATGTCAACCATTGATTTGTGTAAACTACCTATGAATATTCTGGAATTCCATGGAGGTGAAAATTCTACTATCCAACTTACATTCACAACAAAAAATTAACAAAAACACATAATACGAGATATTTAAATGATGGGTAAAATTAAAAATAAAACTTCATGTGAAGGGAAATTTTAAAAGGAAACCCTTCATAAAAGAATTAGTTGATTAGTGGGAGTGCCCATCAAATTTATACCCTATTTGGCACATATATACATAATAGAGGCTATGGTTGAATCGGCCTATGGTCCAAGTTGTCATATAATGGAGGATTTCCACGTAGGGATAGTCAATGGTTGTTTACCATGCAGATACATTGGAAGCAAGATTCTAAAGGAAAAGTTGAGTGGGACGAAGTGGAGATAGTGCAACTTGGGATCACACTTTGGGGTCTTATGCACCCCAAGAGATCAGACACATTGGTGGATGTTTGGAATTACATAGCCCAATAATTGTATGGTCAATGTATATATTAATATGAAATAATAATAATAAGCCACAAGGAACATGTATCGACTCACATAGAATAGGTTGGTTAGTAGTAGCATGTAGACTGTTAGCAGAGACCTAGGTTCAACCCTTCACTAATGGTTAAAGGTCAATTGAACTTTTATTTTCTTCCAAATATGATATTGTAAAATATTTAGCAAGTCATCAGTGCAATTTGGTCCATCAACACTAGAACCTAGGAAATTTGTAGAAGGGCACTAAAAATGGTTTTTATGTAAAACCTTTAATTTATTATATAGTTTCAAATTTTTTATGATTTTTTGGAGCCATTATTGGTCAAAAGTAGATTATGGAAGAATTTGGGTGATCAGGGCTTAGAGATGTAATCAGAAGTGTTTGGTGCTTTTTTTACACTTATTTGATGGATGGAATATTTTATGTATGTTTTAAGTGTCTATGAGCAAGTTACAGTGGTTTTGGATATATGATGAAAACAGGTTCCAATAAGAAGTTTGGGTAACCAGATTGATGAACTAGTTAGATTAGCATATGGAAAATAGTATTAAACCGATAACAATGATTCACATGCAAGTTATGACAGAGATTGTAGTGACAATGGTTGTAGGATATGACAATAATTGAAAGTTATGCAGTGCTAGAGTTTGTAGTTTTCATTACCTACGATTGACAGCCATAAATGATGATAGTGGCTCCAATTTGAAAATTATATGAAATAGAGGTCCATAAGGAGTTGAAGTAGGTTGAATCCTTAATCAAGTTGGAGCCTAGAGCGGGTTGGGGCTTGCTCATTATTAATATTGGAGCCTCAATCAAGTTGGAACCTAGAGCAACTTGGAGCCCACTCATCGTCTAGGCTGGTGCCTCAATCAAGTTGTAACCTACAGTGAGTATCTACTTTCATCCTTCGAGATTAGTTACTAAATTAGGTTGTAGCCTACCATAAGTGGCAGCTTTCGTATCTTGGGGATAATTTCCTCTAGCAAGTCATAGCATGTGAATCTATGCAAATGAATTGAAGACAAAGAAGAAAAATATTTGTTGTTTTTTGTCATACAGGTTTCCACGTAAAAAGTGTGTGTCTCTTTATGATGTGATATATTCTTGATGTGTTACTAATATTATGGTAGCTTGATGATTCAATTTTTTATTTGATGATATGATGATTCTATTTATGATTCATTACGCTATGATTGGTTTATTATGAAAAGTTGAGAAATGGTAAAATTGATCTCACACTTATTCATCCCCCTCCCCCCTCCCCCCCACACCCCACCTCCACCCTCTCAATGTGGCCTTTGTGATGACAAAAAGCTAGAGGACCTTAGCTAGTTTCACACTAATAGGTTTGGTATGTACCAATCCATGCGAAGAAGCCTTTAATATGTGAACAAGGATAGATTTTTCAGGTCAATTAAGAAATATTCTATGAGATTAAAATCTTGTGTAAATATTACTTCTTAATGAAAAAGTAAAATACTTAATTTTAGAGTGAATGATCAAAGGAAGGAGTCTTCACGAGACATATTGTAACATCCCTTAGTGTTCCTCGTACAAAATACACATGATTAAAAAAAAAATTATAAGCATGTACCATCCCATGAATGAATTCTCACATACTTAAATTGTTCATCAAATGATAGAACCACAATCATTAAGTGAAGTAACTATATAAATGGAACTATTAATTTTCATAAGAAAATACTCATTAGTGCAACTTGCTAACATATTGCATTATGTTGCAGCTTCACATCACTAACATTATTCAATTAATGGTAGTTTGTTAATAACACATTGAGTGATGTAATTTACAATGTTATGAAAGGTTTCAATATCATCATGATAACCAAATAGGAAATAAAGTAAATGGACATCGATATTACCCTAGAAACCCCAAAGGGAAAAACCAATAAAAAAATATTTTATTAAATGTTTCACGAGGAAGTTCACCCCTCACTCCATTGTTGAAATTTTACAAAAATAAAGCATGGTATTTAATTCAAGCATAATTAACAAGAGGCCATTACATTATACATGATGTCATGTTTCTCAAACACTTTACCCTATTTTTCTTCAAGAATAATGTCTTCGTGGCACAATTGTTTACCATATTAAGCTACATGTTGTAAACTACAATTGACCTTCTTCCACTTTTCATGCAACAACAATGATACTGTAGAAATTTGATAGAAATTGCTACTTATCAAGATTTTGAACTGAAAACAAGAGACACAATTATACTCTGCCAATTTACGGAATAGAAATCACAATTTAGAAAAACATGCATAGACATGTAACAACCAAAACCATAATTACACAATGATTTCTAGGGGAACCCAATTGGGAAAAACCCTTGCTCTGCTTTACATTAATTTAGATGAAAATAAAACTATTACAATGACTTTTTTCAACTATGAAGCACACCATGCACTACAATCCTATTATCGTTCTTCCTAACTTTCTCTAGACAACACTTAGCCAATTCAAGCCTCAACCAAGCCCCTATTACCTTGCGCAATCCTAGAGGAATTATCCCATAAAAAATAAGAGAAATTATCAAATCTCCTTGCAAAATAACTTGAGGAATTGATCACCTGGTCAATGAAAAGGCACTGTACACTCAAAAATATACAAATATAAATGCAAACATGCCTTTTCCTCCACCTCTACTAGGAAATTCGAATTCCATGCATGATTGTGCCTATTTTTAGCTAATTGACTAGTTAAATGAGAGATCAGACAGTTAACAACAATCTTAACTACTCAATTGACCTTGAACTAACTCAACTAAGGACGAGAGCTCAGTTAACTAAGTTCAACTAATACTAGAAAAACTAGATTGATAAATTTTAACAATCACTACGTTCACAACTCTACTTCTAGCCTATAACTCGAATTTACTAAGTAAACTAGTAGGCAGGCCATGTCACACAAGTTAACTGCCTCCAATTTGTCCTACTAATGTGGAAATTATATTTTTATAAATTTGACTAAGGCACAAGTCAAAGTTGAGCCTTTTTCTTGCTACAATTTCAACACTCCCACTTAGTAAGAAAAGGGCTCTCACAACCCCAATCCATATCCCCTAGGAATGTATTGTAACACGACTCCCTCTCACTATTGTTGTTTTTATTGAAACTACTGCTACTAAAAAGCATCCAAAATACTGAATCAAATGTGACTTTGAAATGTTGTTGTCTCCTAAGCATCTGATTGCTACTATTCTTTGCATTTTCTACTGGGAAAACTACATTATTGTTGATTTTGCATTGTGCCTCCTACATTATTATCAACATTGTTATGTGCTCCTCAGCATCTAATTGAAACTTGTTTGCAATTGTCGCTCAAGATATGGCTACATCTAGTTACATTGATCCTTCAGCTACTGAATACTGTGGGATCCTATAATAAGGTAATGATCCATGAGAAGAGTATATTGCAACTTCTATTGCTCTCCTTGGATCCTACCCTTCTTCTTCTTTTTTTGCAACTCTAGGGTTAAGTCTCGACATCGCCCCACCTCACTTATGGAAGTATAATTTCATGCATGGTGAAATATGATCTACTCATTATGTTATTTCTACTGCTCTAATTAAAAATCCACATTGTTGTTGCAACTACTGCGATAATGACTATGATGTCCCAATATCCTAAAGTACTAGCTTCCATACGGATGCTCCCTCTGAAACTAGACTCCCTATGAGTCTCTAAATCTATAAGGGAAATATTTGTGCTCCTCAATCTGTCAATATCCATGATCACAACTCCTTTTTGTGTCACTAAACATTGGCTCACTAATATGCCCACTAGTAGCCCTCTAGCTCCATTAAGAAGTATGCACATAGGGTCTTCTGGATTTTCCCTAAACTAGGGTTCCATAACTCCACCTCCTAACATATCATTAGTTCTTCAATGATCAGTGTACATGAGGACTTCAAGGACTGCGCATTGGTCAATATTTTGGCTGCTCGAGAATGTTGCTCCTAGGGGACTTATGATGATCCTAAATTTGTTCCAATCTCAGAAATTCGAACTTCCCTCCAAAGCATACTCCAATATCAATCCATTGAAATAAATTTTCCCAAATATGAATAAAAGTTGCCACACTAAAGCTGCAAATTCAAAATTCCTAAGGGAAAAATTCGAAATACTGGTTCTAATGTGATTTTAGGGCTCTGATACCATGTAGAAAATTGATAGAAATCACAACTTCTCAAGATTTCGAACTGAAAACAAGAGACACAATTCTACTCTAGACTAATCTATGGAATAGAAATCACAATTTAGAACAACATGCATAGACATGCAACAAGTGAAACCACAAGTACACAGTGATTTCTAGGAAAACCCAACTAGGAAAAACTCCTCCTCTGTTTTACATTAATTTAGATGAAAAGAGAAATGAACAATGACTTTCTTCAACTCTAAAGCACACCCTGCACTGCAATCCTATTCTCCTACTTCCTAAATTTAACTGGCTAACACTTAGCCAATTCAAGCCTCAACCAAACCCTTATTTCCTTACACAATCCTGGAGGAATTATCCCTTAAAAATTAAGAGAAATTCCTTAATATCCTTCGTAATAGCTTGAGGAATTGATCACTTGCTCATTGAAAAAGCACAATACACTCAAAAATATACAAATATAAATACAAACATGTTTTTTCCTCCACCTCAACTATGAAATTCAAATCCCATGCATGGCTATGTTTTCTTTTGGTTGATTGACTAGTTAAATGAGAGAACAGTGAGTTAACAACAATCTTAACTACTCAACTGAGCTTCAAATGGCTCAAGTAATGAATATATCTCAGTTAACTAAGTTAAACTAACAATAACACATGTACAACTCTACTTCTAGCCTATAACTTGAATTTACTGAGTAAACTAGTAAATAACTCCATGTCACACAAGTTAACTGCCTCCAAGTTGTCGTGCTGATGTGGAAATTCAATTTTTCTCAATTTGACTAAGGCGCAAGTCAAACTTGAGCCTTTTTCTTGCTACAGTTTCAAAATATACATAATGACCTCATCGCCTAGAATATTATTAATCATAATCCATCTTTCAATTGTTGCGAAAGGTATTAGTTTAGAAACTATTACTCCATTCTTTATGAAAATCATGATTATTTCCTATAAACACTATTGTCAATGACTCTAGCATCATGATTATCTGGAATACCAATTTATCAAGACCTAAAAGATTATGAATATTTCATCAATAAATAAAATGAGAAAATCAAATATCTCCATGTCAAATATTTAACCTTTACTAGTTATCATGTCAAAATCACTAATAATCATCCATGCATTATTGATTTGAGTATGAATGTTAGTTTTGTTGTGCTAATTTCATCTTTAGATTTAAAATTTATTTGTTGATCTTATGCTTGATGTGCATAGGTTTCCTTGTTGTTTATGTGTGTCAAACAGGTAAATTAGTTGAGTTTTATGAGTTCAATTCAAGAGCATAAAGCATCAAATACATATGTTGAATAGTAGCAAAAAAAAGAACATCAAACCATCACAATTGATCCATCAACAAAGAGTTTTGATGGATTTCACCCCTCCTGGGCTACATCTCCTTGGCCTAGCTTCCATGGCTTGGGCCTCTACATTAGCTCAAAAGTGAAAAACATGATGTTTACATTCACTTACAACTCCTGAAACATGCTTCAATGAGTCCAGAAATTCCTAATCTATCAAAAATGGTCTTATTTCTCATAATTTGGTCGCAAATTACTCAAGATATGGTCAAAACCATTTTCCCTAGTAAACTTCCCCTAAAACTGGAGAAGACTCCAGTTAAGAGCACCAAAATTGGAGGTCCGCCGAACTTGGCAGACTCCGTCGAATTCACCACTAGTTTAAACTGTAGTTAATTAATGATAATGGTGGATTAACAGGGATAAGGGCAGATTAACTGCGCATAAGTGCATTTATGATAATCTGTATTACAAATTGGGATTAGCGCTAAGCATGGTATTTGGGGTTTAATTAAACTCCATTAAAATTTAACTGAACATTTAACATCTCCACACCATTGGTTATGGAGCAAGGTTGTATGGGGAGGGGGCTAGCCCACGGGGTTGGCCCCCTCCTTCCTGCCATCAAAGTAACTGTTACAGGTTAAATATATGTCGAAGCCCCTACATAACAAGGACTAACACAGTAGTATGGTGGTAGACTGGTGCGTTGGCACAGGGGAGGTTGTGGGGTCGACCCCGACCTCTGCCTATCCCTTGAATACTTTTCCTCTGAGATAATTTAAATATGTGCCACCCAAACATTTAAACTGTGGGTTATTGGTCTTCGAACTTTGGTTAATAAATAATTGCACCCACCATAATATAATAATTCGGAGTTTGTATGATTCATACTTTGTAATATATTCCAACCATCAGACTTTGGAAAATGAATTACATTCAAACCATAGTATAAAATATAATTCGACCATATACAATGAGTTCATTCAAATTTTAGACTTCAGATAGGGTCCACCAGAGGGGGCACGTGGCGGCCCCTGGCTGCACCACGTGTAAGCCTCTAGTTGGGCTATCTATCCATATAGAAAAAAAAATTCAACTTCAGCCTTAGGATCCAAATCATAAAAAAAAAATCACCTTCAAAGTTCATTGGCGAATCCTATTGTGACACTTGTCACAATTTCATTGGGAAAAAACTTAAAAATATTCCCAAAATATACCTTGTATGCTGAGTGAGCTGCCATGTCATCAACCTGACACTGTTCTGCAATTTTTTTAGCTATTTAGGAAAACAAACAGCATGCTCTATCTTCTTCATCTGGACTCTGTTTTTTACGAAAATAATTGCGCCAGATTCCTGGCGATGAGCTCTTCATTATCGTTCCATTTCTAATCAATTCTGATCACTTTAATTTTTGAGATTTTACACTGAGCACCTGATCATTCCTCCCCACTAGAATCCTTTTGGACCCTAGAATCTCTTTGATTACTGATCATGTAGATGAGGGTACTAGTCCCTCGCCCTTCTAGTCTTTATCCACTGAAATTTTCCCATTTCCATCAAATGGATATTTTCACAAAAAATTAACTTTTTCCTTGACTCTTGCGACCCTCTCTTGCTGTTGTTGACACTGTCATGCTGCAATTCCCATGAATTTGTAGGTCAACAATCTGTTCTTGTAGAAACCATATTCTTCCTACCTTGGTCATTAATCATAGGAAACTTAAAAAATGTCTTAGCTTGAACATTGTCACCATCGCGATTCTTAATTGATCTTTCTTTGTACTTGTGTCGAATCTTGACGAAGTATCTTCGCCATTTCCATGTACCCTTTGGAAACCAGAAACAAGCATTTTTGGAACCCATGCCTTCTTTTTCAAACTAGTTTGTCGCTTTATGTTTGATCTTTGCATTCTCTTGCACTGGCATCTTTTTTCCAACACTGATCAATACTAATGTTGACTGTTGAAAATGTTTTACATCTTGTTCACCTCCTTTCAAAGGCAACTTACTAGAGTCCTAAAACATCTCATTACAAGCATAATCAACCTTAATGAAATTAACTTGTTCATTCGATGCATCTTTTTGAAAGGTTTGATTCAAAACATCTCTATGTTTGATCATCAACAATGTTAAATTCTAACTTGCGTTCACTATCCTCTTTATTTCTCCTGCATGTGTAAGAGACAAAATTGTCTTCTTCTTATGCACTCTAATTATGTACTCAATACCATCCTTAAATAAGTGATACATATTCTCGTGGTGATGAAAGACTACCCTATCATATATATAAGGACTTCCCAAAAAAATACCTGATATCTCAAGCGGCACCACATCAAGGTCAACTTCATTAAGAAAGTTTGAATTGATGGCAAATCTTAGTATGCGCTTCCTTGTAACCTGCAAGTTTTCATTCTTGCATATCCACCCTAAATGATAAGGTCTTGGATGTCTAATAGTTTTAAGGTTTAGCTACTTAACCAAGTCTTCGAAAATCAGATTAGCTTGTGACCCACTATCAAAAAGTGTATCTATGTTGGTATGTTTAGAGACGACTCTAATATGGAAAATTTCTATTCTTGTATCTTCATCTTGAGTAACATTTGAGCAATTTGAATAAATAATGCTTGTTGTATGCTTACCTTTCAAACCCATGGTTTTAATATTTGTCTCATATCCTAAATCTAACCCTAATTCATGTTCAATTATAGCAATAGTTTTCTCATTTTCTTTGGCTTTCAATTTTTTTGGCTTCAATTCTAGATGAAGTTTCCAACAGTGGTCTTCATCATGGCCATTCTTCAAACAATGTTTACATGTGAGTTTCTCTTTCTATCTTTTGACAAAGCTATTCCTCTTTCCTCTTCCATAAAACTTTCCTTTTCCTTTACCCTCACTATCACTTTTCTCATCTATGTTTTGTTTCCCTCTTGCTTCTAAATGTGTGCTTGAGCACAAACCTCATCTATGTTTGTGGTATTAAACATTAGAATAGTGTGCCTAAGGTAACTACGCAAAGCCCCAATATAATTTAACAAAGCCTCTTGAGAATATAAATTAATACCCAAAATAAGAGCTCTTCTCCTAAATTGATGATTTACCCTTTCAATTGTATAAAATTTTTCCAATCCATAATGGCCTTTTTCATGTAAGATAATGGATAGAATTGCCTTTTAATGGCAGCAATAAAACTTGACCAAGACATATAGTTCTTACCATAGTTTTTAACCTCTTCTTGAGTCCTTTCTTCCCACCATACAAGTGCATATCCTTCCATCCTCAAAGAATCCAATTGAATATTTATGTTGTCTTCATGAAGGTTCTGAATTTTGCAATACAACTCCAATTAACGTATCCAATTGTACAATATTTCTACATTTACCTCACCATTATACATTAGAAGCTCAAATTTTACATCGATTTTGAGTAAGGGTGATTTTCCTATTGTGGTCTTTGAGTGAGTGTGGGTATTTTTTGTTGTGGAAGTGGAAGATGATGTTTATGGAGAAGATGAGGATGATGAATATGGTGGAGATGGAGGTGGCTTTCCTCCACTACCCTTTGAACCCTTTTCTTCATCATTCTTACCATCTGAAGGTCCTTCTCCATGTGGAGACTTAGAACCTTCTCCTGCCATCCTAGCAGTAAATGCATCAAACATAATTTTAACCATCCCTTTTATGTCATTGCAGTCTCTCTTGACATCATCCTCTTCTAAATGACCTTTAATTTCTCCAAAACCTGACATGATGGCTATGGATTCAAGCTCAAATTTTGGTTCTTTTACCTCTTCAATCTAAGCTTTTTGAGACAAAAATTGAGGTGCTTCAAGTGCAGCTGTGAGTGAAACTTTGGGTGGAGATGGTGCCCTTGTGGCTCTCCTTCTTCTAGTCCTAATCTCAGGACTTGCAACCAACAATTTCCCTTTAGCTATCTGCAACTTTAACCTTGTAAGCATCACAAATTTGCAACCATTAAAACCCTATTTGCACAAAACTAAAGCAACTATTAAGAAAATAACCTTTCAACCAGGCTCTGATACCAACTTGATGTGAGTATGAATGTTAGTTTTGTTGTGCTAATTTCATCTTCATATTTAAAATATATTTTTTGATCTTATGCTTGATGTACATAGGTTTCCTTGTTTTTTCTGTGTGTCAAACAAGTAAATTAGCTAGGTTTTATGAGTTAAATTCATGAGCATAAAGCATGAAATACATATGATGAACAATATCAAATAAAATAACAGCAAACCATCACAATTGATCTATCAACATGGAGTTTTGATGATGGAGTTCACCCATCCTAGGCTACATCTCTTTGGTCCAACTTCAATGGCTTGGGCCTCTGTATTAGCTCATAATTTCAAAAATTGATGTTTACATTCACCTACAGCTCCTGAAACATGCTTCAATGAGTCCATATTGTCCAAATATATCAGAAATGACTCTTCTTTCTCCTAATTTGGTCGAAAATTTCTCAAGATATGGTCTAAACCATTTTTCCTAGTAAACTGCCCCTAAAACTGGAGAAGACTCCAGTTAAGAGTGCCAAAGTTGGAGGTCCACCGAACTTGGTGGACTCCTCTGAATTCACCACCAACTTAACTTGTAGTTAATTAATGATAATGGCGGATTAACAGGGATAAGGGTGTATTAACTGCGCATAAGCACGTTTATGATAATCTGTATTAATAATTGGGATTAGTGCTAAGCATGGTCTTTGGGGTTTATTTAAACTCCATTAAAATTTAACTGCACATTTAACATCTCTGCGTTGTTGGTTATGGAGCAAGTTTATATGGGGAGGGGGTTAGCCCCCTCCTTCCCGTCGTCAGAGTAACTATTACAGGTTAAATATATGTCGAATCCCTTACATAACAAGGACTAACACAGTAGGATGGCGATAGACCAGTGCGTTGGCGTGAGGGAGGTTGTGGGGCCGACCCTGACCTTCGCCCATCCCTTGAATACTTTTGCTCTGATATAATTTAAATATGCACCACCCAAAACTTTGAACTGTGGGTTATTGGTCTTCGGAATTTGGTAAATAAATAATTGCCCACACCATAATATAATAATTCAGAGTTTGTATGGTTTGGACTTTGTAATATATTCCAACCATCGGACTTTGGAAAATGAATTACATTCAGACCATAGTATAAAATATAATTCGACCATATGCAATGACTTAATTCAAATTTCAGACTTGGTATAGGGTCCACTAGAGGGGGCACATGGCAGCCCCTCGCTGCACCACGTGTCATCCTCTGGTTGGGCTATTCATCCATATATAAAAAAAATTCAACTTCAACCTTAGGAGCCAAATCATTAAAAAAAAAAATCACCTTCAAAGTTCACTGGTGAATCCTACTATGACACTTGTCACAGTGTCATTGGGAAAAAACTGAAGAATATTCCTTGAATATACCATGTATGCTGATTGGGTTGCCATGTCATCAACCTATCACTGTTCTGCAAATTTTTTAGTTGTTTAGGAAAACGAACAACAAGCTCTATCTTCTTCATCCGGACTCTATTTTCGACGAAATAAATTGCGTCGGATTCTTGGCGATGAGCTCTTGGTTTTCATTCAGTTTCCAATCAATTTTGAGCAGTTTAATTTTTGAGCTTTTACATTGAGCACATGATCAATTATACTTCTTGTGCGTATATTATAGTAAAATTCATATACATAACTAATATTTTTCCTTTACATGCATCTTCAAGTACTTAACCGTAACTATTTAACATATGAAATACCTTAAATATTATATGCAAAACCATGTGAATGAATTTACACAACCATCGTATTGTTTCCTAGTTGTTCTTCTTATTGCAAACTATGGGTAATAATCTACTTGTTATTTTAGATACAAAACCATGTGTTAAAATCTACTTGTTATTATAAATACAAAACCATGGGTAACAATCTACTTGTTCTCATGAATACAAAACCATGGGTAAAAATATACGTGTTCCCTTTAAAACAAATCTTTTCTTTTCCAATGCAACAATGTATGTTAATACTATATAATACCACTAATATTGTTGTTTTTACTCCCAAACATAATGCAAAAGTACACAATTATAAATGATTGTCTATATTCCCATATTTCAAATGCATTAAATAAACCTATACAATTATAAGACTATAATAATTTATCCATAACTCACATGTCTTAAATAAATGCATAAATATTATAAAACCATGCCAATCATCTGTATTTCACATACATTAAATAAATATATAAATATTATAAAATACATGCATATTTATCCATATTTCATATGCATTGAATTAATGCATAAATATTATAAAATGGCAAATTCCTATTTATTCATATTTATTATGCATGGTATAAATGTGAAAAGATTATAAAATCTAAATTCCTGTTAGAAGTCAACTTTTCCTTTATAAATGTCTAAAAGTCATAGTCACTGCTGTATTATTCCTTTATAAATGTCTAAAAATCATAGTCACTATTGTATTGTCCTAATGCAATGCATTTCCATAATAAAACCACATTTACTATACCAAATAATAATTCACCATTCCAAAGGTTAAAATAAGCGTACCGTAAAAGGCCATTACAAAAATTATGAGTTTGTTTTGTTTTTTACTCAAGTTTTGTTTTTTACTCAAGTTACTACCATATAGAAGACTGGGTCGCTCTTATCCCTTCTTCAAATTTGAAATTCCCAAAGAATAATTTACCTTATTCAAATTTCAAATTTGAAATTCCCAAAGAATAATTTATTCGTACACAATCGGAATGTAATTGAAATGTTGGTGACTTGATCTTACCAAACTTTGAAGGGTTCATAGGATGCTTCAAATCCAAGAGTTATAAGGAGGTAGTTGGGTTGGGTGATTCTCCCTAGAAATCTTTTTTGAAAATTCCACCACCTGTAAATAAGGTGGAGAAATACCACTATTGTGGCGAACACCACCACCAACATCACCACCAACATCAATGGCATATGCCATATGCCATTGTAATTTACACTTAGTTTCTGAATTGAATCTAAAGAAATTCTCAAAGTAGCAATCTCATTGATAAAAACATATTATTTATAAAAAGTTGTAACATTCCTCTTATATTGTGGTGAACACCACCAACATCAATGGCATATGCCATTGTAATTTACACTTAGTTTCTGGATTGAATCTAAAGGAATTCTCAAAGTAGCAATCTCACTGATAAAAACATGTTATTTATAACTTAAACCAAATCCTTAATTGTGAACAATCGGGTTACAAAAAGTTCTACATTGTTTCTTTATGTCGTCGACTGCAATATAACCAAATTATTTTTGGAGCATGAAAAAATATTTCTGATGTTATTTAAAGTATAACGTATGGATATTACATTTTTCTTCATAAAAAATATTTCTTATGTTATTAAAATTATAACGTATGGATATTACATTTTTTTTCTAATATCTTTCTAGGTGTTTATATTTTCTTCCGTTCATCATCATTAATTTTTTCTCAGTCTTTATCTCCCACTGGAACTTTCTCTTTTCATTTAGATTTATTTCATCTCCTGCAATATGATTTTTTGAACTTTTATGCTCAACCCTTTAATTAGACATTATTCAATTTCGTAAAAACAAAACAACAAAGTCTTCATAAAAACTTATTGTTACTGGCTAATACTTTTGGAAACCATGGCCACTCCACACAATATTTTAATTACAGGTGGTTTATTTGTGGAAAGCACTCTAAGAATGGTTTATCAGCCTCATTTTCAAGCACTCGATGGCATATAGAATCTAGTTAGTATTTTTCAATCATAATCATATCATTTTTAATCACAACAAATTCAACTATCAATCATTTATGTAATTCTAGGTGTTAAGCATGATATTTTTAACTATTAGTCATTTAGAGCAGTACCTCTACATGTACTTAGAGAGCATATAGTTCTTTAATCACAAAAAATATCAATGCAACCATAATTGCACATTTTGCATCCTATCTTATCCCTTGCTAAAGACATCCACAGGTCTAGTATCATGAATTCGTGCAAATATAATATATGCCACCCTTGAACTATAGTTACATAAGTTCCTCCCCAAGTGCTAGGATCCTATCTTGCTAGGAAACTAATCCAAAAACTTTCCCAAATTTACACCTCCTCAACCCAAGTAGTGTCCTACTAGTTTTAGGTACATGTCCAATATTTATCTCCCACGGGAACCTATTTATTTACATTCAGATTGCCTTTATCTCGCATTGTCATTTTCATACATCTTCCACCCATAATATTTATCTTAAGTCATGTTAGCTTTTTGTGGCCTTCCACCCATGACATTTCTCTCCAGTCATGTTAGCTTATTGGTGATCAGATCAGCCAAACTTGCAAAATGGAGGATTTATTTTTCTTTGTCTCTTCTAGGACCATAGGATTTATTTTTCTTTGACTCTTCTAGGACCATAATTGATTTTAATTGTTTCAGGCTAGTTAAGAGCCTAACCGTTTATGTGGTGGCCCCTCTAATATTCCCAAAAATAATAGTGAATAAAAAAAAATTATTTTACCAATAAAATAGATATTTACGTTCTCATAAAAAATATTTACCTTTTATTTTTATTTTTATTTTTGTCTTTTCAACCATTATTATAAAACTAATTTACCACTTTTCCTTGACATTGTTTGTCAATATTTACATTTTAAAAATAAAAAATCAAAGTTACAATTTGATTTCCACTATCATCACATGTTTAAACAAATACACATATGTTTGTTCTAGATCTATTACTCGAAGCTATACAATCAATTGCCGAATCTGTTATGGTCTATCCTAGTGGGAAATCCATTGCCGAATCTGTTATTGTCTATCCTAGTGGGAAACTGGAAGTAGCTCAAATTATTTGTAACTTGGAGCATCGACTTATAGATTGATGAACCACTTACAAAATAACGAACCCTTCCTGGTGTCAACTAATATCTAGCTTATGTGTGTGACCATGTGCAAATGAAGAATGTTAGTCAATATAATAAGAAAGAGCGTGGGATGCAAAGAGTGATTTTTTAACATACTCTTCTTGCAAATATCGTTAATTTAGGGTGAGTGTTTATTATGCTTTCTTTTAAATATGGTTAATTAGTTAACAAACATGAAGAATTCAACTTTGGCATTTTTCTAAAGTTGTTATCGTTGTACTGATATTGGAAAATGTTGTTATCATTTTTTCTAGCGCTTTATTAATTGCTTTACTTAACATTTTCATTTTAATCATGAACAAGTTATTTTTCTCACTATGTTGTCAAAGCCATAGTCTAAAAAACCCATATAATAATCTAGAAATTCCGATAAGATTTTAAAAAAAAATCTGACAAAGATTTATTAGAATCTTGTTTACAGTTGTTAAACTTCAGTGTTTTGGGTGCCCTATAAGTTTTTGATAGCACTGAATCCATTTCTATTATCAAAAATGCAATTCAAACACTCCAATTACCTAATTTTTTGAATTTTTTTTACCAACAAAAAACTACCATCCAAACTATTCTGTTGCATCGATAGACAACTTTTATGATCAATTACATATATAACTTTAGAGTTTTTACAAATTCAAAAAAAATCTAACTAAATAAACCAAGTGTAAATGACAGTACTAATTTAATTAGTACTTCGGCCATGGAAATCAACCAGCCATGCCGAGATTGGTGGGTTTTTTTTTTTTTTTTTTTCTGGCACATGCGTTGAATATTTATATTATGGTTGAATAAAAAGATCTAGCACCTACACCTTCAAAGCACATAGAAAATCCCGAGTCAAGGGTATAACACTCAAAGCATTAGAATTATAGTTACCAAATTTTCCCTTGTATTGGTAAAAAAACAATGAATACTCATCAATTCATTTTTATAAATTGTCGGGATGTTGTGGAAGTTCAAGTCAACCAGAAGAAATTCTTCCACAATGCTATATAAATATTGGTGAGAAGTCCAATAGTATCCTAGCTACTATATTTGCGGAATGTAAAAGAAATTTATGGAATGGCTCTCACAACTGTCAAGTTTTTGGAGGAAGTTCATTTTTCTCTACATAGTGAAAGATGCGCACAATAATAATATGAATGGGAGATATGAATTTCACACAATGAACTTTTTCTGTACTTCACACAGTGAATTGGAGATTGGTTTAGTCCGCACGCTCCCTCTCGACCCCTGGTCCACATTAAAAAAAAACCTGCACTACTATGCAAATGTAATATAATTTGTAGCCCATAATGTATCAATATTTTTCCCCACTTTCACCATTCAAGGGACTTGCAATATTGGGAGCAGTAACAGTGTTAGCATAGCAAGGTAAGGCATAACAGTGTCACTGTAAAAGTACTCAACAATGACATAGTCACTATAATTTATTTTTTATTATTATTATTTTTAATTATTGGATAGATATTAACAAAAATAAAAAACAATTAAAAATTAAAAATAAGATTTCCAAATATATTTTAAATTTATGAAAATAAAAATATTAAATATTTTCATGAAACTTTATTAAAATTGCCAAAACATAACCAACAAATGCAAATGCAGAGTCAATGCACTCTGACGACCAGGTAAATGTTACAGTAGTCCTGGTAAAAGCAAAAACTAATAACAAAATTTGCTTGTTACAATTGGATAGGTTCAAATTTTACTGTAGTTAACTCATCAAGTACGTTGAAAAAGCATCTTTTCGATTTATTGAACACCAAATCTCTAAACTTAGTTTTGAATTTCCTTTATAGTAAAAACTCAAGCCATGAAAGTTAATATAAGTTTATGTTCGTGGGACCTTTATAAGTAGAATACTTTTGTTTCCACACGGTTCGAGATCTCAACTAAGTTTTTCCATAGTCTTCTCACATATTTTATATTATGGGAGCACTTATTTTTGAGGTGAAATAAATATCTATATGCCGTTAACCTTTGTTTGGTTGCAATAGAAACCTAATTTTACAAGGAAATGAATTTCCAATTAAAATTTTAATAATTTTTAGATTTTAGTACCATTTAAATGAAAATATGTGTCAAATGAAAATATGAAAATATGTGTCTTAGTTATAAAATTTAATTATCAATAATAATTATTAGATGAATAGTAGAGATTTAATCTATACATAATATTTTAGAATATTTATAATAGCATAAATAAATCAAAATTTGAGATTTATCAATAAAGTAGTTATGTTTTCTTTTTATATTTTAATTAAATAAATTAATTAAAAACAATTTTTTGGTATGTAATATTGATAAACCATAATATTGGTCTACTAACTCATAACTAAATAAAATGTTGTTAAATCATTAAGAATCCTCTTTCATATTATATATATATATAATTTAAATATTAACAAATTTAATTATTTAATAATAATTAAAAAAAAAAATAGATATTATTGTTTTTTTTTTTCGCCATTTTAATGTATTATGTACTAAATGTTTTACCGACCGTAACTATCTGATTGTCATAATATTGAAAAAAGGCAATCCCTGAGATATCTAGAACTTATTTAAAATAATAATTAAAAAAAAACAAGAAGGCCAATTTGATTTGGTGGGGGCGCTAGTGAAGTAAACGTACCACTATGATCAGTAATTATAAAGAATAATAATAGCTACCACATGGATACACTACGCGCCATGGGACTGTCAGTTCTACTGTAAATTGATAACGGCATCTGAGGAGATAAGTAGATATGGAAAGGATGGAAAGATCCTGGTAAAAGAAATCAGAAGGTATCCTGTCACCGAATTTATAGCAAAATCATTCAAATTTGGGTACTGAAAAGAACTGTAAATTTCCAGCGTATAATTCCATACCGTAATACCCATAAAATTTAACCAATGAGAATCCAATATCCATGCTTCAGATTCATCACAGGTGGCTGTATACAGAAGCCGAGCGCACAATGCAAAAATGTAATGACAGTTTCTCAGCTTGTTGGAAGGCAGAATACATAGAATTGTATATGGAATTCATATGGGAATGAATTTAATCATTTACATATAATATATGAAGAGGACTGCTGGCCTTTCCAACTAAATAAAACAAAATTTCTAAATCCAAGTTCTCTAGTCTGCAAGTATCTGCATTGCCTGGACCTTCAACGTTAAAGTCCCATTTTCTGCTCTACGGAAATAATCTTGTTTATGACCAAAGATTAAAGGATTTTGGCAGGACTTACAAGCTAGAATTGATTTCAATTTCCTTAGAAGGATTTGAGCAAAGTGTACATCCATTTGAAAGTGTATTGAAATAATGGCAAAACACTACTACATAAAGGGGGGTTTTAAGACAATATTTAAGACAATTTTTGGGTAAATTGTCTTAACTTAAGACAAAAGAAAACTTGTGTATTGTCTTAAATATTGTCTTGAAGCGGGTGTCTCAAATTAAATTGTCTTAAAATATTGTCTCTATAAAGACAATACATAACACAAGCATTTTTGTCTCTCTAGAGACAGTTTCAATTTTGTCTCTCTAGAGACAATAGTAGCACTACAACACAAAAGGGGGTTTTAAGACAATTTTTGAGTAGATTGTCTCAAATTATTGTCTTAAAATTTGTCTCTATAAAGACAATAGTTGGAATTAAAGACATATTGTCTTTATGGAGACAATGTCTTTAATCCTATCTATTGTCTTTATGGAGACAATATAAAACAATGAATCCAGAAAAATATCTCACCATTAAAATAAATCAATATAAAATTATTTAATTAAAAAAAAATCTACAATATCATTGAATAATTTATATTAGGGTACAGTGGAATCGAACCACCAACCTCCTGCATGGCAGGCGCTCTTCCATTGAGCTAGCACTCTTTAAAGAATTATGTGAGGAGTTATGACAGTCTTTGAAATTGTATAATAGGCATTGATTTTTAATAAATGTTCAACACATAATGGCATAATGTGATATGAGATTCTAGCAAGCTCAAACACAAAAATATTATATGGCCGCAATTTTTTTTTCCCAATTGCTCAATTTGGTGACTCACCAAATATGTACAAAATAATTCACATTTTTACAATATAAATACAAATGAAGATTTTTTGACATACAATACACGTGATATTTGTGGCTGAATGGACTAATCATGTACATTATTTATTCTAGTTACCCAGAAAACAGGCGCCAATCACCATGTTGTACCAGAGTAATATGATCCTGGTCTTGAGATTACCATAAATAGCACTCCATTATGATAATAAAGCCACCTTTCTAGTTGTGTTTAGTTCTAACATAGTGCAGCCCACCAAACACACCACAATATTTGGAGGTAGACACTGTTTCTCTCTTTAGACCCATAAGAAGGTTATTTTCCTGCACAGTTTTTTTTTTCAAATTGATAAATGTAGGTAATTTACAACTATAGTCTACTGCTATATAAAGCCAAGCCACATGCAGCTTTACTGTTCAGTAGCCTTCTCATGAACAAGGCCTAAAATCAAAAATTGTGATATCGCAGGGCCTAAACTATTAGCCAACATTCTCCAAAATCTCCCAAAGGAAAAATTGTTGTTGGCTCTACTGCTAAGCTTCAAAACATCACAAATATGTTCTTTGCGTGAATCTCTATTATCCTGTAGCTTCTTAACAGCTTTATTCCTCTTGTCATGAAACTGTTGAATGCAAACATGTATCTATGATTAATCTGTTTAGTAATCAAAGTACATCTAACTTAGTTTGGCATGCTTCAATTTACCATCATGAGAACAAACAATTTACCCTCATGAAAACATGTCTCTATGATTAATTTTTTTAGTGATCAAAGTACATCTAACTGAGTTTGGCATGCTTCAATTTACCCTCATGAGAAGAAGAATTATATCACAACAAAGGAAATAATCTAGAACAAGAATCATGTTATAGAAGTCATTACCAAATGTTTGATATTGTGACACATAATATTAAAATAATTTCAATAAGTTGTGCTCTTTATCTAATAACTCGTCCAAAACAGGTGGTATGTAAATAAAAGAAAGGAAAATGCTTTAGGTGGTTCAAACTCTATCCAAAATTGTGTAGGGGGTAAGGATAAAACAAGGGAAAATACATTGAAGTTTCAACAAGTCCCAACTTTAATTGAAAATTGCAATGAGGAAAACTTACAAATAATGTTCCCCTTAGTTTGGAGATGTTCATTGATGCGTGTTCATTGATGCAAACAAAAAACAAAATTCTTAAGGAAAGTAGGGCTGGAAGAAAAAAGTTGCATTGTTTCACTCTGCTAGAAGATATAAAGCTTTTTACAGCTTCTATTGAAAAAAGGTAGCATTAGAGGCATTCACATGCTAAATGGATTTTTAAAATAGCCTGCAAGTTAGTATACAATCCTAAAAATCCCTAAAATAGACATATCCTTAATGGCACCTAGCTTTCTTAGTGGAAAATCAACATTAAAAATTCTACTTAATGTGTGGAAACTGGAAAACACTAGACATCAACTGAATTACTCAAACCCAAAAGGATCATGATAAATCTAAAGTATAGAATCACCATAAAACTCACCTCACTAGAACCTGATGTAATCCTTTGATGCTTTGAATTTGATTGGAGAAAATCCATTTGTATGTATTCTAGCTCAGCTTGCAATTCTGCTTCAATCTCAACCATTCCAGTGACCTGTTGTGCAGGTTCATCAGTGATAACACTTACAGCAGATTCATTAGCTTGAAAGGGGGTGCCCACAGAGTTGGGATATTCTTTTTCTAAATTCCAATTTGCAGCTGCTCCTGGATTTTCTTGTTGATATGTGTAATTTTCAGCATGACAACCCTTGTGCATTTCACTGTCTTGCAGATAATCCTTTCTTTCATCAAGCTGTCTTTTTAATTCCTGAACCAAGCCTATTGTCTGATGTAATAATAAATTTAACTTGTCAATTTCACATTTTCCGGATGAAATCATGAACATAACACCAATCCCAACTCCATAACTAAACCATAACGCACCTGCCAAATTCAGCGTAGAAAATAGCAAGCTGCATCAAGATTACATCATTGTATAAGCTCTTATAGTCATGCAAGCCCTTATTTTTAACTTAATAAAAAAATAATTCAATGGAGTTAACTCAGTGTGACACCCTTGTAGCTTGACTTGCACAAAAAGCTAATAATAAACAATAATCTACAAACAAATTAATCTAGCCATACAAAGAAAATTAACTAGAATTAGCACAAGCAATACAACCACTACCCAAAGAGCTACACCAACTTGCTAGTAGGCACTGATGACACATATGATGTACACAACAAGCCATGACTGCATCGTCAACTCATTCAAGACAGATTGGGCACTCTCCTCATTCACCGTTACTAATTTCTTTGACCACTTCTTCAATGTAAACTTTTGAACATATAGAACTAGAATCTCCATTAACACACATTTAGCTTCCTAGAAGAAAACGCCTTGCCTGCTATACATAGTAAGGCAACTATAAATAGTTAGCAACAATGGCTTTAGTAACATACATAAAAGGGGTGTGAAATGTTTAACTTTAGCAAGAGGAAAGAAAATGCTGTATTTGATGAAATTGTTTGTCTAATATAAAGAGAGTTCCATAAAAATGTTGTGGTAAACACAAGTTTGGGTTTAAATTATAAATTTAGCTAATTCAAAATCAAAGAAGCTTTTGAATAATTAAAAAATAGCTATTGGCTGGCTAAATGACCCTCCCTAAAATGGCCATTACCTCAGCTAAGTAAACCTTGCTGAAGAAAGGTCCTTGCCTTCTCTATAGTTTAGGGTTCTTCCTTTCACCAAGGAAAAGGGGTTTCCTTCTCCTGGCTATTGTCTCATAGTGGTTTGGAGTTTTGATACCATAAAGGTGTACCCAACAAAAAAATGATTTTTTTAGAGAACTGGAAGATCATTACAAAATGTTTATAACATAATCCTTGTGAATGAGGACTTATGGAAGTCTTGTGATGGATAGAATCTCTATACAAAAGTTTAGTCTAGAGATATCTTTCCAACAGAGAGTTTTTGGCATCAACTCTACTTGATTTCATATTACCTAGGACTCGAATTCCACAGAAATCCAAGAAGAAATCTTCAGTGAGATATAAAGGATTATAAAGGAATGTATGAAAAGTATTAACCATCATAAAAAATAAATTGAATTATGTGCTCTACTGCATATACAAACAAGATGCTGAAGGGAGGATAATTACACTGCAAGAAGTGCAGAGGGTGGGTGCTCTCAGTCAACTCTTTGACTATCGTTGTCATTGTAACACATGAGGGTGTGAATTATATCAACTCTGTATATGTATGTCATTGTGAATTATATGTTCTGTTATATATACAGACAAGATGCCCAAGGATAATTGCACTGCAAAAAGTGCTCAGGGTGGGTAATGTATCAACTCTTTGTATATGTATCTATCATTTTGAATTATGCGCTCTGTTATACATACAAACAAGATGACCAAGGGAGGATAATTGCACTGGGTATTTATCATCTTTGTATATTGATTCCATTGTAATACATCGGGGTGATAATTTTATCAATTATTTGTATACGTGTGTGCCATTGTGAATTATGTGCTCTGCTACATACATACAAACAAGAATTTATCATCGTTTTATATTGATGCCGTTGTAGTAATATGTCAGCATGAGAATTCTATCAGCTTTTTGTATATGTGTGTCATTGTGAATTATGAGCTCTACTATATACATACAAATAAGATGCCCAAGGGAGGATAACTGCACTGCAAGAAGTGCAGAAGTTGGGTATTTATCAACTTTGTGTGTCATTCTAATTCTGTACTATACAGAGGGTGTGTATTTATCAACTCTTTGTGCGTGTATTGTGTAATTGTAATGATGTACTAAATTTAGATGGTTAGCTGGGACTTTTTGAATATAAATGTTAACACAAACCCATTTAAATCACCATATGGATCTGAAATATTGAAACCTGGGATATGCAACTTCTAGGTACATATGGTACTAAGGTCAGATAGATAGGTTTAGTTGTGTAGTAGTGCTGAATAGGAGGTTTTATTGTCCTTAATGAGTTAATGGTTAAGAACATGTGTTTCCTTCTAAAATGCCACAAGTTCAAATTCAAAAGAGGGTAAGAACATGTGTTTCCTTCTAAAAGGTTACACAAGTTCAAATGAAAAGGAGGGTAAACAATATTTACTCCTCCCTTGATTTTAACAGTAACTTAATTAAAAATTAAAAAATGATTCTGTGAAGATTTTCTAATCATGTTTCCCTAATGGATTTTTATTGTTTAAAGTAAAAACATATGTTGTGTTAGTGAGAAATTCCTTGTTTTATATCCAAGTATCCTATGCAGAGAACTGGTAGACTAGTAAAATCGAGTTTTCAAAAAAAATAATTAATTGCATGGAAAAGAGAATTTGAAATGCATAATGGAAAAGAGATTTTGACAATCATACTTGGATCTTTGGAAGTAAGAGTTCCAGTATGAGCAAAATCACAGTTCAAACTTTTCCGACCTGCAGATTGATAATATGCATTCATGGCATAAGCAGCATGAGATGCCATTGTATTTGGTAAATAGCAAGGACCCCCTTGTTGAATAGGCCTACAGTCAATGCCTTGCCCACAAGCGTAGTCCAAATTTCCTTTCAAATATTTTTCATCAACACTGGGCTTGACAATGCACCAAGATTTCCCTATAGGAGGAGCTACAACAAGACCACCAGCACGTGGAGCAGTAGGAGATTGACCTACACTCTGCCACATTCACAGGTTCAATTAGAAATAACAGCTATAGTGTCAATGCAATTAATAACTATGTCAGAGTGTTTAGCCTTCAAAAAAAACCACAATCAGGACCAACACAATAAGGCCTTTCTGTAAAAACTCTATGAAGGGTTGAAATTTCAGTGAATACCAACTGCATATATTATGAAAACAAAGAAGCAGAAAAAGTAGCAATTTCTTTACCTGAGATCGTAGCAAGCCCACATCATAAGCCATTGTCAAATCAGTTTTAAAGAGCCTGAAATTGTGCTCCGAATTTGGTTTGGGCTTCAGGTCCTCGTTGAAGAGACCAAAAATATAAATATCAATGGACTGATTAGGCATCATGGGGGTCCCTATCATGGAGGTCACATGCTTGATCAAATTACCATTGTAAGAAATTACATTATGCAAGCTAGCACCTATCTCTGAAGGATCCCCTGTAGATGGCCATCCCGTTTCTTCCACCACTATATCAATATCTGTGTAACCCAGATATTTCATGGCCGAGTACACTGCATCAAGCTGAGCATCAAACATGTTCATATATTTGAGGCCAGTGTTTGTGTCATAAGACCCTTGGTTGGGCTCAAAGAGTGCATAAGTCAGGGTTTGATCTGTGGGGTCACTCTTATAAGAAAAGTGAAGGATATGGGTTGATCATGAAAGGGGCTCATATCTTCTGCAAGAATTCAAGTAGGGCTTTCATGTCAAAACTCTCACTGAAACTTCCAGCAGATGGGGGTGCAGATGTAGAAAGTATGGCCATAGAATGAGGTGTAGAGACCTTAAATTTGCTGATCGAGTGAAACATCAACAAAGGCAGCGTGTAGGTTTTTCAAAGAAGGAAGGAGCTGAGAAATTAGAACCCTATCTTCACTGAATAGAACCTCATTCCCTATTGAGATCCCAATTATATCAGTAGCAGGGAAAAAAGGAACAATGTTGTTCTTAACCCAATTCTGTGCTACAACCAGCTGGTTCAAAGATGGGATTTGGTCATTACTAATACCTACAAGTAACCCAATTCCTGTGTTAGCAGAGGCTTGAAGAATTGCAGGATCTGCTCCATATATTCTTAGCTTTGAAATAGTTGTGCTCTGAACCACCTTTGATATTGCAGATGGGGGAGGAATATTGTCTTCCGTCTGTCCATAGTTGACACCCAGAGCTGGTGAATGCTCCACCAACGTCCTACTTCTACCTATTATTTATACAAAAATTCACATAAACAAAAATAAAGTGAAAAACAGAGATGAAAATAACATAAGCATGTGAATGCCCGTATTAAAAACCAATAACCATGAGAATTCCATTATTAAAATTTGCATGTAACAACATGGCCAGACTTAGCAATCCCAAACATACACAAATATAATGACACCAAAATTACATCACAACAAACATCCGAAACAATTCCAGGCTATTAGTTGAGCCACCACTGCAAGAAAATCATATTAACATAATCATACCAGTAACCAGTATTTGAAATACTATCAACAACACAACAATATGAATACCTACTCATAAAAATTTACAGACCCACAACAAAATTTGCAAATCTTGTCCACAGCACAATCATGTGAATACCGACATTTACAATCACATCAATATCCTTCAGATATATATAAACACTAATAATCATACCAAAAAAGAGCATGCACCAGACAATGGCTAAAGAAGGGTTACAAGTTACAATTGTTGAATTACAAGCAAATAAATCTTGAAGGCCATCCAATATCCATTAGCATTCATATGCTATAAATAGCGAGTGACCTATACCATTCTATGTCTGTAAATAAAAAGGAGGATTACCTCTGCATGGGATGCAATATATGAAGAGTGGAAGCAACATTGTAATTGCACATACTCTTACTATGGCCTCCATGCTACGAAATGTCAGTAATTCAACTCCTCTGCTCAGCTATCCAATTCTGATCAACTCCTCCCCCTTCCAATAAACAACCTTATTGATAGCATAACATAATTCACGCCTCTTCCTTTCGGCGTTCCCTTGCACCTCCCGGTGCAATTGCTAGTTAATGTTGATAGCAGACAGCATGTGATGGAGGGGGAAAGAAAGATGCCTGATCCCATGACTAGGTCCACATGTCACATTTTCGATTTCAATGTCTAAGCAACCAGAAACGATCGATACACAATCATCTCCTGCGATATCATGACAGAAATCCTCCATGAAATCTTTATTATGCACATACTATTCTTAAAAAATCTACAATACCATGTGTTAGAGAATAATTTCTTATGTTTATTGAAATTATTCAATTAAACATGTGTAAGGATCAAATTACAAAGATCGTTGTTTCTCAATACCAAGATATTCAAATTTTCTTGTAGGTTGGAGTCCATAGGAATTAGACATAAATACAATTTTTCTTGTCCATTCCAATTTATAGAAATTACTCTTCACAATTTTAAACATGTTCAAACTTTCACCACAAATGTTAACATATCTCTAGAGCATAAAACCCAAATAAAAAAGAATTAAACCTTATGTGCCGCGTAGAAATGTGATTTCATGGACTACTATGATTAATGGGTATGCTCGGGAAGGAAGAGTCGATGATGCACGAGAACTGTTTAACAAGATGCCCAGGAGAGATGTCATCTCTTGGAATGGATTCAGCTATGATAAGGTTTGGCTGACACAAAACTAAGACTGTAATGGAACTCAGGTGTAACAGAGCGGATTAATATCCTCGCTGCCTCAGGTACCTTCAATCCTTAAGAAGGAAAACCCTCACTAGTGGATATAGGAAGTAGATCAAGCACTTGTGCTTAAAACAATCTGGTCACTGTCACATAATTTGCATCGGAGCACCATGTTTTGCCTCTGCGTAGGGTCTGCTCACCCTACCCTGGTTGAAACGAAGGGTTTCGTAGAAATAATGAAGTCTAAATACTCAGGAATGACATTTCAGCACTAAGGACAACTTCTGCGGCAGAGACATTTGACAAATTGCGATTTGGTTATGAAATCTGTAACACAGAGATGTATAAATTAATGGAAAGGCAAAAGTGGAAAAAGGAATAATCCTTCTGTGGAAAAGAAGGTATTGGTTGCAAGAGGTTGGTGGAGTAGCAGAAAGAAGAGAATCTGCTACTGTAAAGCTAAGAAATCAATGGCATCCCTGTAAAAACAAATTCAAAAGCAATGGTTATTCAAAAGCAATGGAATGCCAACGGTAGAAGAAATTTACTTTTTCCTAGAGGATTCCTCATATTGAAGTTCTGAGTATTATGATGTGACTGCTTACAGTGGATGCTCTCTGGTGTTCAAACTGCTTGAGAGCAAGAGGATACCATAACATATTGGAGTTTTAGCATCTTCCAGTCTAAGAAAAACTGAACACTCATACAGGTGTGACTGGACTGCTCATCTTTGCAGGCCTGTGCGAAACTTGATGGCAGAGGTAATTTTTTATTGTTTGAAGAGAAGCTGCAAAAATTTGCAGAGGTACATGTAATAGGATGCTGTAGAAGATTTCCTTTTTACTTCCAACAAAGCTCTCTGGAGCGTTATCAATCTCAGGTCTGACATGTACAAAATCTAACTGGACTCTTGCAAATGAGTAACAGAGTAACATTCTCTGCCTTTTTAGAAAAGAAGAAAAAAATTGAACACTTGTTTCTGGGGTACTCCAGCATGTGATGATGTTGTAGTTGTTCCATTGTCGCTCTGGGGTACTCCAGCATGTAATGCTGTTGCAGTTGTTCCATTGTTACCGTGATGTATTGCTACATAACATTTGGGTAATGGCCAACTATACAACATGGAACAAGAATAGAAAATTAGCCTATTTTTAAAGACTTGTACTCCATCTTTAACAAGGTCGGGATTGCTTTCATAGTAATTAGCAGATGCATCATGAAGTTTGTTGGCACCCAAAAATTCTCTAGAAAAATATTTATGGCCCCTTGCACCATTTATGGCCCCTTGCAAGATTTATGGACTTCCCCTTGCACCATGAGCAGAGAGTTACTTTTCAACTCTCCAACAATTCAACTCATCCCAAACAGGCTATACAAGAATGAAAACAGTGTTTGTAAAATAGGCCTCCACCATGCCAGAGTGATAAATATCCACATCTTCCTTTTGAGATATCTAGAAAAAGAAACCTTCAGGAGAATCTAAGCAAGGAAATGATTGTTATGGCCTATGGACTAGTCATTCCAAATCCTGAACCAAATAATGATCAAGATGGTCTCACCCCTAAGAACCATAATCATCCCTCGCTAGATGGGGGGCTTATCCCAGCCCAATTTAAAATATAACGCTCATTTGTAACCCAGACTCTTAAGAATTGGATTATGACAACAAACCACTGGAAAAGAACTTGTAGTTCATCAGCCTGCCTTTTTCTCAAAAGGATAAATAGAATGCTAAAGGACATTTATCCCCTGAGAGAACAAATTAAATTGAAAGGTCACAACTTAAGGAAGACTTTCACCTAAAACATTCAGTTAAGTTTAATTTTGAAAAATGATAAAAATATTATTTCCAATACTGTCTCTTCCAAGATTAGTATAAATCCTCTACATAATTGGTATAAGTACAGGGTGTGAAATAGTAAAAAAATCCTTTGTCAAGAATTGATGGGTACAAAATGGTTCAATCAGAAACCAACTTTAGATGCAACAATGCAATTATAAATAAAGTTTTGGGACTTTATAGAATTTATACTTGCTTATACAAGCCTTGAACAAAATCTGGAATGCCCCTCTAGATCCAAAGGTCATTTTTGTATGGTCTTTGTTGCATGGTAGCCTTTCTCTTGCCCAACACATGTGATATCTAATAATAGCCTTTGCACGTGGATTTCTATGGCCAGGTTGTAACTAATATCTTTTTTTATTTTCTAGGAAGGAAAAAGCTAAAAAATGGCTTGGAATTGAGCCATGGATCTCTATGGTCACTTTTCAATAGGTCCACTTACTTGGAAGGCCACATTGTTGGGAAATAAAAGAATATGAACTATTATGTGTGGACAATTATTTTAGTCACTGGAAATATTGTAACAATATTAAATTCAAGAGTTGAGATATTGATCAAATTTTTCTTGAGCTGACAACGAGGAAATCATGTATAATTTATGTCTACAGAATGAGGAGTTGAGATATTTACCAAATTTTTTCTTGGGCTGATAAAATGGTTTTCATGTATAATTTGTGTTCACAAACGGAGGCTCAAGTTCACTAGTTGACCATGGACTTAAACATCTTTGCCAAATGGATTCGACAAAAACTTGGGAAATACTCACAATTACAAAATACAAAGTTATAAATATAATTTGACACATGCCCAACAGAGGTCAAATGGAGTAAGTCTAACTTGTTCAAACTTGGTCAAACCGAGTTTGACTCAAGAATATGATGAAAAAATCACTTAGGATCTTATCAGAGTCAAACTAAATAACTCACAAGTTTCACTCACAGTCCTAGTAACTGTACTTCCATGCTCTTTAGTGGGTGGGATTCTCCTCAGTCACCCCCCCCCACTTTCAAGTACTCTTTAGATGCTCCAAATCAATTCCCACTATCTAAGTATGATATGAACAAGGTGATTGGACAGGATCTACAGGAAATACATCCAGCTTAGTTGAATCACATCCCCTGAGTGTCTTATACCCAAGATGGCTTTCTATTTGAGCACTTCATGCAACTAAAAGAGATGAATGTAAAACCTAAATATACATGGAAAAACTTGTTGCAGACCTTCAAGATCTCTTTTGGAAATTTTTGAGTAGGCTCTCACTCAGTTTGGGTTGAAACAATCACCAAATTCGATGCCTTAATGGGACTTTCCAGCTATAACACTTGGAACACACAAGGTCAAAGGAGAATATCCTATCTAGATGTCCTATTTGTGAGAACTAGAATTTTTAATACATTACCAAGAATCAGGTGGCTCCCTCTCTAATTTCTTCTATTATCCATACTAGCAAGCCATAACTACTATTCATGAGAAAAATTGTCAAGACTGGATCACCATCCCTACAGGGACCCCCAAACAGTCTCCTTTGATTGTGCTATAATTTCAAGATGCCATGGAAGTCTTGGAATAGCGATTCCTCAACTTCTTGGTGAGTAGTGTTCGGTCTTTGTACAAGCAGATGAAAGTTGCTACTGTTTTTCCCAATATTATCACATTGAATTTACCTATCAAAGCTACTCCACAGCTTTAGAAATCAAATAAGTTAGTCTTTTTTGCAAAATGGGTCTGTAAGTATGCAGCTCAAATCCATATACCTTTAACTACATCATTCAAGGGTTGTGTGATAAAGGTAGGACAAAAGAAGCTTCAGATTTCTATAAAGATATGCTCTACAAATGATTGTTTCCTAATAAGCACATTTATAATGAGTTTTTCAACAATATTTCACTTGAAAGAAGACTACAGGATGCCAGTAAAGCTCCTAAAGACATGGTAGATCATGGCATGGTGCCTAATTACATCACTTATAGGATTGGTATGGATATGAATTGTAATAAAGGCAGGCGGTGGGAAGCCTCCAAACTTCTTTGTGACCTTCATGATAAGAGCCATTGCCTTGATGAGTTACCTTACAGGAGATTGGATAATGACTTCAATTTGCTGAGCATGCAAGGGTTGCATTTGATGAGATTTGAGAGTTTCTCTGTTGAATTTTGTAGCTTGGGAGGTACTCCACATCGCTGGGTACTTGGCTTGTGTGAGTTGGAAACACAAAAGCTCTTTAAGGACAAAATACCCAAGCGGGGGGGTCTTGCACCCAAAGCAAGCATGGTTACATGTGTGGCACCCTTAATTGAAATAGGGGAAACTAATACAAGTTGCAACTATGGGAGCATTGTTAAAATGAAGGAAAAGACTTTTGTATTTATATGAGTGGGATAAATGACATAAAAGTTCAGGTCAGCTTGGTTTGTAGGCATTCCCTTTAAGGGCTGATTGTTGCACCCAAATAGTATATAAATAGAAGAGGGTTTTGACTTCATTTGGCACATCACAAGATAAACACATCATATGAGAATAATTTTTGAAGTAACCACAGCCTTTAGGAGCCTTTTCAAAGGATGAAGGAGCTGAGTTTCTTGTGTCTTTTTCTGTGATTGGTACAGGCCAAGTTTGGGCAGTTGGTGGCTGAGGTTGAGGGTAGTTTTTTCCTCACTTTTATAATGTAATTCTCTATGAATCAGGCTGAACATTTCTGTGCATGTTACAGGAGGGTTGAAACCCTATATTAGATATGGAGAGAGGTAGATAACCTTGGAACAACATGTATTAGGCCGAGTTACAGTGCAGTGAAGGGAGGCTTGAAGAGGAAGGGTTTCATGGGTTTTGATGGATATTTATAGGCCGATATATGGGCTAGTGTATTTTTGAACAAATTCCCTAACCAAAGGGCCAAAAACTAAAGATTTGGTGCATAGTACGAGTAGAATTAAGGCAGTGGAAGTCATCCATTGCAGAGGTATGTTTGTTTTTCTTCCATGTTGATGTGTTTCTAGGTGGTGAGGTATTTTGGAAAGTTTGTGTGGGCAGCTTAAGCAGAGGTTGGAGGGCTATTCAAAGTTACCCTATTGTGCCTTAAGTTCAGTCCTTGAGGACTACAAGGCTGATAGGAGACGTGGAGTTATTGGAGCTTAAAGGTTGATCCTTTGAAGGAGAAAAGGACAACCAAGAGGGCTTATTGTAAAGCCCTAGTTCACTATATTGCAAAGGTCATATTCAATGGAAAGTAGGCAACCTCCATTGCCCTAAGACTTGTCTTTTGTGGAGAAACAGTGGAGAAAGTAGTGGGCACAAGGAATACCCTATCTGTTGACATCCTTGATGAACTAAGGAGCAACTAGAGCATAGAGTTGGTTGAACCTGTGTTCAATGACCTAAAGAAGTTGTGTTGACTGATAGAGGCAGATTGTTGAGCTGCAAATTGGGAAGCAAAAGGACCAGCATATGTGTTAGGAAGCAAAAAAACCAACACTACATCAGCAAGTACGTCAGTTGTACTTTGCTCATGACAGATTGGTTATCATAGATTTTTTATTTTCTTGTATCAAGTTGATTGTAAAGGGCCATGATCCTTGGTATGGGAGCCGTAGACTATTGTATTAAAGATTGTTTATATAACAAAGTTGGGTTTGAAAAATTTGTGTCTTGTGTATATGTTGATTCACTGCTAATGTTCTCCACTGTGCAAAGTAGTATTGATGTGGCATTAGGGTGTGTTCGTGTCAGAGATTGTAAGACCCAAACCAGATTATTGAGTGCCATGGGAAATCAACAATTCCCAGCTAGAGAGACCATCAATGGTATCATGCATAAGTTGGGAATGTTTCTGAGGTTCAAGAATCATTTTCCAAATTTGGGAATGTTTCTAAGGTTCAAACGATCTATCATGTAATGTATTTATTTTACCTTTTAATATATGCATTTTTTTCTTGTAATGAACACATGCACATGTAAATGCATGCACCCACAAGTGTGTTGTGAGAGAAAACTGATGGGCCAACTTGAATGGTTGGGTACTTTAAGTTTCATGAAAAATGTTGAGATTCATTTCTTGGGAGGTACTCCAAACCCTAGGGGATAGGGTTGTGGAGGAATTGACATCACAAAGTCACTTGTGGGCTAAGAACCCAAGCTTGGAGGTTTTACATCCAAAGGAGTGGGCCCAAAACCAAGAATATATTTGATGGTTTGACCCTTGGAGATGGAATAGCACCGTTAGAGGAGCAAGGGGAATCTTCAAGCACCAAGAAAGGAGCTCTAGAAGTTGAGATAATAATTTTTTAATGTTTTTTGTGGACTTGTAGCACAAAAAGAAAAATTTCCTTGACTTAGGACATGACCTTAAGGGAAAGATGTTTCCATGAGAAGATTCATATATATAAGAGTGAGAAGATCCTCATTCTCACCTAACCAAGTGTGAATCATCATAAGAGGAGAGCATTTGAAGTAGCCACAACTCAAGAGGACAAGGACGAAGCAACAAGGGGTTGGTTTTTGGATCTATTTGTGTCCATTGCAGGTCTGAGTTAGAGAAGAGGGCCAACTGCTTGGGAAAATGTCTGATTTGTGCATGTTGGAAATTTGAACTATTCAAGGAGCAGGGGTCGAGAGTTATGTTGGATTGCAGGTAGGGCCGAAGCCCTGTAGTGGTTTGTTTGGAGGTAAAAATTTTTGTTTTGAGGGCACAAAAAAACTTAGCAAAGTTTCATGGGAAGGCTGAGTATGATGGTAGATAAGGTAGTCTGTTAGGGAAGGTTCCAGCACAGTTTTAGAAGAGAACTGAGGCAAGATGGAGGGATGTTGTAGTGCACTAACCAGGCCAAAAATATCATGTTTGAAGAGTGCACAAGACTGTGAAAGAGAAGAAGAAGAAGGTGTCTTGAAATCAGAAGTAAGTGTTCTCCTAAGTTGGTGTTTTGCTAGATGGTTGATTGTCCTAGTTTAAGACAGATTTTGAGCAATCAAAAGGAACATTTTTGGGAGAGTTGTAGTGGCTTGCTCCAAGCCCTAAGTACAACCTCTTGAAGGACAAAGAGAAGTTGTTAGAATGGTAGAAGAAGAGAGGTCAGGAGTTGACTCTTTGAAGGGAAAAAGAATGATGCCAAGTGGACCATTTGTTGAGCCCAAGTTTACTGAAGAGAAGGACATCTTGCAGTGATAGAGGGAAGCCCTCCATGCCCTAAGTTTTCCTCATTGGAGTGGCATAGGAAGACAATAGAGGGAATAAGTCCCTAAGAGTTAAGGAGCGACAATGGGTAGTCTAGTAGTTGTTCACAAGCGGAGTTGTGAACAAACCGAAAGAAGACCCTATGTGTTGATTCGTTGATGGACTAATGATCAAATAGAGGGAAAATTGGAGAGTTGTGTTCAGTGAACTAAAGGAGAAAGATCCATTAATAGAGGAAGATTTGCAGATTGGGAGCAGAAGGACCAGAAAATGTGTTCAGGGTACAACCAAAGGGAGCTGTGAAGCGCGCTACATCAGCTAGTCGACTAGTTGTATCTTGTTCAAAGTAGATTGGTTTTCATAGTTGTTGACACCAATTGTTGAAGATAACTAAGTACAATCCATCCACCAATACATGAAATTGCTATGAAAATGTGTACCTCTCCCATGAGAATGTGGGTTTCTAATAAGCATAGAGTTTTAGTTAAGCCCTCGGCTTCACTAGCACAGAAAATAATAATTTAAAATTAAACAAAAAAACACATCACGACGGAAAATCAAAAATATAAAATGTGGTCTATGACTGCTACTCGACACTCAGCCTGCTACTCGATACTCAACCAATCCTACATATTTTTATTATTTTTGTCTATTGTGCACAGATCTAACTGGAAACAAAGGAGAAGAGCATTCTACTACTCCATTTTTAAACTTGAGAACATTTAAGTGATGTCAAAGCAGGTTGAGCGCATTAATAGCAATGAAATAAAGATACCCAAGCATGGAAATATTTACCAATGAGGATTTCTTGATTAAATATTGAGATTATTGCATTGGAAATAGATGGGGAATGCATCCAACATTGTCTTACTAGGCATTTCTTCTAGAAAATCAAGTGTAAGATATACTATGTTGTCTCTTGCCATTTCGTCCACAAAAATAAATTGTAAGCTCTATTATGATATCTCTTGTTAGCATGCAACCAAAATCCCACTACAAGGAGGCCTCATATCACAAAATAAAAAAATAAGAGGTGAAGGGAAAGTGAAAAATAACACGTTGGCATCTTACCAGTCAAGAAGCTTGACAGGAATCCTAGATCAAAAAGACGTTGGATGAGAGACAGAGTTCATTCATACCCAGAATTATTTTGGGCCACCGTGACCAATTTCGCCCCCTCAGCCAAACTATGGTGCTGAGGTTGTAATCACCTTCTCCTTCACCATGTATCTCTTCTCTTCCCTTTGATGCTGTTGCTCACCCCATTGCTGCCAAACCCTAATAGACTCAATACCAGTTAATTGACAGAAATCTCGCAGAGAAAAAAAAATCGGGACTGCCTTGTTTCGATCCTCTCATGCAGGTATTTACTCGCTCTGCCCGTTTCGAACCTCCCACAAAAGTGAGTAGAAACCTATAATAACTCCACATAATCCAATCCTCCATAGCCAGAAATACCACATTCCCATGTTGCATACTTGACAGAGCCAGTGATAACACATGCCCATGTTGGGTACTTGACAGAGCTATGTGAAGGAGGGTTTCATTTGCATATCGTCCACTCAATTCTAAAGCCAAAGATTATGGAATTCCATTCAATATCTGAATCTTTAGTTTCTCGGTTACATATCTCCCTAAGCCATTTCATTTTGCTGCATTTCATTTCGATTTCATTTCGATTGCAGCAAGTGCGTTAGCGCCATAGCGTGCATTTCATTTCAATTTCATTTCGATTGCAGCAAGTGCGTTGGCGCCATAGCGTGTAAATGAAATTTTTGTAGTGAAAAAAATTGAAAGGTTGTAGAAGTGTGTTGGCGCCATAGCGTTTAATGAATTTTTTGGAGTGAAAAAAAAATTGGAAGTTTGGTTTTTATTAGGAACCAACTAAGACCTTCGGGAAAAATATTATTTTAGAAATCAACTTGAATATTGGACTTTATTTTATATACATTAAGTCAAGATCAGTGAATTTATTTGAATAATATATATTAAGCCAAAATCAATCAATTTATTCGAATAAATAAAAAATTAAAAAATTAGGATGAGATTTTAAAGTAGAATAAGTGGATCGTTTTTTGGTTCAACTCTCGCTCATGAATAATGGAAAAATATTTTCTTATACCATCTTCTCTTCCCTTTTGGATTACAAACCCATTGACCTAATCTTAAAGCTGAATTGAAACCTAAGACTCCCTCCACTTTAGATGTAATCATTTCTAGTTCTCAAAGAGGCTAGAGAACTTGATCATATTTGAAATTAAAGAAGTAGTTGGCTCACTCTTTTCTGTTTAGAAATCAATATTGGAACATGTAAACCTTACTTTAAAGAGTTACTCGAAGCAAATTTTGTGGCTCCAATAATAAAGAGGGCAAAAGATGTTAGTGGAGATATATGGATAGTATGAAAAATAAAAATACCATTCTTCATGGCAATACAAGGCTTGGAAATGAATCAATTTGTCCTCACAACTCAAAAGGAAGAACAATATCGGTGTCTAAAATCCATGAGTGTATGTATAAGCATAATAAATGATAATAATAAATTATTTAAATAATCAATCAATCGCTCTCTGCCCTTCACCGCGCATAGGGTTTTTGGTTCTGCGTGGGGTGCTCGCCTGGCTAGGGCTCAGCCCAATGGTGGAATCTCAAGACCCTCCTCTGCCTCCACCTCCTCCTCCTCCTCCTCTTGATGTTGAGGCATTCAAGCTTCTAATCGCTTCCCAACCTAAGAAGAAGAAGCAGCTCGCCTCCAAATTTGTCGAGTGACTGGATGAGATTCCCTTGGTGGAGGCCTAGATCACTCGAAACTAGAAGCCCCTTATTGCCAATAGCGTTACCTCATACTTCCTAGGTCGAGGGTTTTTTCTATTCGAATTCAACACCAAGGAGGATAAGGACCTGATATTCAGAAACGAACCCTATTTCATGGGTCCTAAAGGGTTTTACCTAAATTTCTAGACTCTGGACTTCGACCCCTCGGAGGATGTCCCATCTGTCGTTCCAGCCTGGGTCAGGTTCCCAAACTTGCTGGTGCACTGCTGGAACTAGGAATCCTTGCCGCAAATCAGCAATGCCCTCGGGAAATTCATAGACAGAGCTAATAACAAAGACCAATATGACTGCGCCAGAATCTACGTGGAGGTGGACCTCGAAGTTGGGCTGCTAGAAGCCATCAAGCTAACGGTGGGAAACTGGTCCCATCTGGAGAAATTAGATTACGAACAGCTATCATTCAAATTCCGTGGATGTCATGAGTATGGCCACTTCGCCAAGAACTGTCCCAAAAATGTAGCCCTAGAAAAGGAGAAAGAAGAAGGATGGCAGCAAGCCAAGAATCCCAAAACGAGCCTTAAGCCAGGGCCAACGGAGAAAGCAAAGGGAAGTTTAGCACCCACAGAGAGTATTCCTAAAGCCAAACCCTCCCAGAAAGGCCAAGAGAATAGCTTTGCAGCCTTGAGTTCAGAGACAGAGGAAGTCCAATAAATCGATCCACAAAACATGCAAAAGGACCTCCAAATGCAAGAAACCCTAGCAACATTGAAGATAGGCGAATATCCTAGAGGAACCTTGAAAGACAAAGACTCTGTCACCGAAGGGGAAGATCAGGATTCGGAGGAGTCAGAGGAAGAAGGAGAAATTGGGGACTCCCAAACTTCGGTCAGAAGATCTACCAGGGGATGAAAATCCTCCAGGGAAAAGAGAGAACAAGAAACCTACAAGGAGAAGTTGCAGGGGACCCAGCTGACCCTGGAAAAGATGTTGGCAAAAAACCCTAAAGCACACAGAAATCAAAGTCAGGGCTCTAAAGGAGCCCTCTCATCTCAAAAAAGGAAGTAATGAAGATCATCTTCTGGAACTATAGAGGGATGGGTAGCAACCTAAAAGAAGAAGCAATGAAAAGTCTAGTAAGGTTGGAAAGCCCCAACATTCTTCTCATCCAGGAGACCAAAATGGAGGAAATGGACTTTCTCCATAAAAGCAAACAATTTTGGGGAAAAGGGGGAGTTGTCGCAGTCTCCTCTAGAGGTGCCTCAGGAGGGCTGGAGATTTAAATATTTATAAGTCATTAATAAATCTTAGTGTTTGATATGTTTCTCAAGAAAGGAACCTATTGGACAAAATGGAAAAATAAAATGCATTGAGGTATACAAAAATTTCCATGCACAACATAGAACTAAGCTACTTCAATAATATTTGTCCTCGTGTCATTGATAAATTTTTCCCTTATTAACTAATTGATATTGTGATTGTTAAGTTATTTGATAAATTGGAATGTATCAACCACTAATTATACATGTTTTTTATTTCAATGTTTTTAATAATAAAGTGTCAAAGGTTTAGTTAAGAGCTAGTAGCAATAAGGATTAATTCAATTGGTAAATTCTCTTGCAAAAGAGTTCATAGAGCTCATGATACAAAATCTTATTGATTCTTTTAGGGTTACTAGTTGGTATTTTAGTTTCTAGTTACTATTGTGTTCCATTTGAAGACAAAGAAAGGGAGTAAATCTATGGTATTGAAAATGTACCAGCCTCCCTTACAATGTTTAATACATTGGTGAGTGAGGGAAAATATTCTTTGAAAAATGAAATGAACAATAGTTCATTTACTAAGTAATAGGCACATATTAATAATATATAAGATATATATGATAAATATAAGGGAGCCATTTGTAACACCCACTCCCGAACCATTTTATGTTATGATTAGTTATTATCCTACCTACTAGAAGATTGATCGCTTGGTAATTTCTTGTTGGTATTACTACCATACATACAAGGTATGTGTATGTTATCTACATATACATAACTCACATGGATATGTTAGTATTCCATGGTTTATTATGCTAAAACATTGATTAATGATTAAGCTTATGGTTAGCATTAATATTGATTAAGCTTGATAAATTTTTTAACTATAACCTTATGAATAATTTAATATTAAATTAATTTTGGCCCTCTCATGACTCTTTTACTTTGATTAAATAACTAAAATCATTTGATTATTTATCATGTATTAATTCTTATTGTTTGGGTTTGTTGATGTTTTGGGGAGAGAGGAGAGGAATAAAGTTGAAAGAGTTTGGATACTAAGGATTCTCTAAGGAGGCTAAGAGAGGTGATAGCTACTTGACGATCTGAGAACATGGTTTGAAAACACTATGGGTGGAAATTAGGGCTTGGGCACAGAGGGTTAGGGAATTTGGGGAGGTTCCCTAGGGCTAGGATGTTGGAAAGGTCGTTCCTAGTTGGTTGGGTCACAAATTTAGTCAGGTGGGCCATGACTCTTTGCCTCAATAGTTGCATGTACCATCGCATCGATTAATATTATGTCGCTGCCCCAGTTTCCTTCAGTATCAAGTGACATCATAGTCGATGGATGTAAAGTTCAGCTGTACATCTAACACTGTCAACACTCTGGTTTTGGACCATTCCTCTATTCTCCCAAGCTTGGTTCCAGACCGAGGAACCTTTGAGGTTTCCAGAGAGCCTGATTAGAGACTTCAGGTTGTGAGATGGGGCATATTTTTCCTTCCAGAGTGTTGCCCAAGAGGTGTTGGGGCTGGTGATCCATCTCCACCAGGTTTTGGCGCCCATAACTTTTCCCAACAAGTCTGGGTCTTTGAGACCAAGCCCCCCATATTTTTTAGGTATGCAGATTTTTCCCTAGGCTACTAGGGCCCATTTTCCCTTATTCTCTTTGTCTTTCCATAAGAAGTCTCTTTGAATGGTTTTTATTTGGTTTGAAATAGATTTGGGAGCAGCAATGATCGAGTACTGGTATTGAGGAATGGCTTGCAGGACTAAGCGGACCAACACTAATGTGCCCAGGATATTTAAGGACCTGAAAGTCGAATTGGAAATCATTTTTGTTTTCAATTTGGTGACCAAAGATTCCCGGTTGGCTTTGGCTAGGGGTTTATCAGTCAGGGGAACTCTGAGGTACTTGGAGGGGAAGGTGTTGATCTGAAAGCCGCCACTGCGAGCTATGTTGAGTTGAATGGTCTAGGGTTTATGGGTTAAATGGGTTTAGGGTTTTAGAGGTTTAGGGGGTTGGGGGATTTAGCAGTTAAGGATTTTAGGGGTTGGGGGTTAGGGGTTAAGGGGTTACAAGTTTAGGGGGTTATAGGTTTAGGGGTTAAAAGGGTTAGGCGTTTAGAGGTTTAGGGGGTTAGGGGATTTAGCAGTTAAGGATTTTAGGAGTTAGGGTTTTGGGGGTTAAATGGGTTAGGGTTTTAGGGGTTAAATGGGTTAGGGGTCGGGAATTAGGGTTTAAGGGGTTAGGGGTTAAGGGTTTAGAGGTTTAGGGTTTAGGGGGTTAAATGGGTTAGGGGTTTAGGGGTTTAGGGGGTTAAATGGGTTAGGGATTATAGTCATTTCTTAGATGAACAGGGCATAATCTATTTGTAGTAACTGTAACTTGGTCAAGTTGTTATAGTCAAGGCAAGACTTAGTTGGGTTCCCAAGTCCCAAAAAAGGTAAGGGTAATTGTGAGGGAATGATAACTAAGGAGTGTCAGTGCATGCCAAGGATTGAAAAGGCATGCTAACACATGCCAGAAAGTGTAAATGGATGTTGAGGAGTGTTAGGGAGTGCCAGGACATCGCAAGGGAGAACTAGGTCAAAATGCATGGAAATGAACGAATAAGAGTGTGTGCACTAGGTCAAAATGCATAAATGAATGAATAAGAGTGTGTGACAGGGAGCGTTAGTGAGTTCTAGGTGTCTCGAGGAGGGAGTAACATGGTATGAATTAGGCCTTAAGGGGTTAAGGGTTAGACGTTTAGGGTTTACGGGGTTAAATGGGTTTAGGGGTTTAGAGGTTTAGGGGGTTAGGGGGTTTAACAGTTAAGGATTTTAGGGGTTAGCGGTTAAGGAGTTAGATGTTTAGGGGGTTAAATGGGTTAGGGGTTTAGAGTTTTAGGGGGTTAGGGGATTTAGCAGTTAAGGATTTTAGCGGTTAGGGGTTAAAGGGGTTAGGTTTTGGGGGTTAAATGGGTTAGGTTTTTAGGGGTTTAAGGGGTTAAATGGGTTAGGGTCGGGAATTAGGATTTAAGGGGTTAGGGGTTAAAGGTTTAGAGGTTTAGGGTTTAGGGGGTTAAATGGGTTAGGGGTTTAGGGTTTAGGGGGAAAAATGGGTTAGGGTTTAGGGTTAAATGGGTTAGGGGTTTAGGGGGAAAAAGTAGTTTCAGACAAAGGGAAACTTTGGGTTGGGCACAACATTGATTTTCCAATGATTTGGTTGGGTTCCCCAGTCGCAAAAAATGTAAGGCTATCTATGACGGCATGAAAGCTAAGGAATACCAAGGTGTGGCAAGAACACATGCTAGGGAGTGTGAGGGCCAAGTGTCAGGGAAACACAAGGGAGCACTAGTTTCAAATGCATGGAAATTGAGTATCAGCCAGTTCCAGGTGTGCTAAGAAGGGAGTGACACAGTATTCTACGAAGTGCCAAGGCGTGTTAGAGTGCTAGGGAAGCATGCAAAGATGTTCCAAGTGCCAAGGTGTGCTAATGTGTGCTAAGGAGTGTTAGGGAGTGCCAGGAAAACATAACAGAGCACTAGGTCAAAATGCATAAATGAATGAATAAGAGTGTGTGACAGGGAGCATTAGCGAGTTCTAGGTGTCTCGAGGAGGGAGTAACATGGTATGAATTAGGGCTTAAGGGGTTAAGGGTTAGACGTTTAGGGTTTACAGGGTTAAATGGGTTTAGGGGTTTAGAGGTTTAGGGGTTTAGGGGGTTTAGCAGTTAATGATTTTAGGGGTTAGGGGTTAAGGGGTTAAGGGGTTAGATGTTAAGGGGGTTAAATGGGTTAGGGGTTTAGAGGTTTAGGGGGTTAGGGGATTTAGCAGTTAAGGATTTTGGCGGTTAGGGGTTAAAGGGGTTAGGTTTTAGGGGTTAGGGTTTGGGGGTTAAATGGGTTAGGTTTTTAGGGGTTAAATGGGTTAGGGTCGGGAATTAGGGTTTAAGGGGTTAAGGGTTAAAGGTTTAGAGGTTTAGGGTTTAGGGGGTTAAATGGGTTAGGGGTTTAGGGTTTAGGGGGTTAAATGGGTGAGGGGTTATAGCCATTTATTAGGTGAACAAGGCATAATATAGTTGTAGTAACCATAACTTGGTCAAGTTGTTATAGTCAAGGCAAGACTTGGTTGGGATCCCAAGTTCCAAAAAAGTAAGGGTAATTGTGAGGGCATGAGAACTAAGGAGTGTCAGTGTGTGCCAAGGAATGAAAAGGCATGCTAACACATGCTAGAAAGTGTCGATGGATGTTGAGGAGTGTTAGGGAGTGCCAGGACATTGCAAGGGAGAACTAGGTCAAAATGCATGGAAATGAACGAATAAGAGTGTGTGCCAAGTAGTGTCAATGAAATCCAAGTGTCTCAAGTATAAAGTGTGTTAGGGGAAGGCCGGAATAGGACTTGTAGGAGGCAAGCCTATGGTTACATAAAGGGTTGCACAAAGTAGTTTCAGACAAAGGGAAACTTTGGGTTGGGCACAACATTTATTTTCCAATGACTTGGTTGGCTTCCCAAATCGCAAAAAAAGTAAGGTTATCTATGACGACATGAAAGCTAAGGAATACCAAGGTGTGTCAGGGAATTCCTATAAGTACTAACACATGTTAGGTAGTTCAAAGGAATGATAAGCATGCCAAGATGTGGTAGGTGCTAGGGTGTGGCATGAATACATGCTAGGGAGTGTGAGGGCCAATTTTCAAGGAAACACAAGGGAGCACTAGTTTAAAATTCATGGAAATGAAGTATCAACCAGTTCCAGGTGTGCTAAGAAGGGAGTGACACAGTATTCTAGGAACTGCCAAGGCATGTTAGAGTGCTAGGGAAGCATACAAAGATGTTCCAAGTGCCAAGGTGTGCTAATGCATGCTAAGGAGTGTTAGGGAGTGCCAGGAAAACATAACATAGCACTAGGTCAAAATTAATAAATGAATGAATAAGAGTGTGTGGCAGGGAGTGTTAGTGAGTTCTAGGTGTTGGGATTCAACAAGATGATGAGCTTAGTGAAAAGAGTCGCCTTCACTAAGTGGGTTCACAGGCTATTTTTGGTGCAAATCTATTTTTAGACTATGTCTATTTTTAGACATGGAGACCATATTTCAGAAGTTGCAGGATTCTATTTGTGGATGGTTGGCCAAGTTGGAAAAATAGATGGATTTCTATTTTTAGACATAATGGACGAAGTCTATTTATAGATCGTTGATCTAAAAATAGAAGTGTCGATTATTATTAGCTCTTAATAATAATTAGACCCTAAATAACAACTTATTCTCTTGGAACACTTAATTTCAGTTAACAAGTGTGGTAGAACAGCTAGTTGAAGGAATTACACAATTCCTAGGGTTTACTGGTGTTCATGCATGGAGGACTCAAGTTAGGACTCAAGTGGTAGAGTTATGATGGAGTTGGTGAAGTAGTTCATGGAGTTTGTTTCAGTTTAACTACATCCTTGGAGTTAAACTCAATTGAACTAATTGTGTCTATTTCTAACAGATTCATACATTAGTGGGAGTGGAGTGAATTAATTAGTTAAATTAATTCACAAATAATAACTCATTAATCAACTGAACAGAGACAACAGTTAACTACTTGCATGGGAGTTCCAATGGAGACTCAGTGGAGAGATCGGTGAAATGGCAGTGTGACTATCAGTTGTGACTATGTTGATGCATCCAATGCATCACACATCCATTGGAGATGCCAATGAGGATTGCATAGTCAAGGCAAGGGTAATTTGAAGTCATTCAGAGCTATTCAAATCAGGGTCAACCCAAATAAATCTTATTTGGGGGTTCCACTGCAACAACATTTTCCCCACAACAAGCACAAGATCAAGCCAACATGTGTGATGTGTGCGTTTAAAGAGATGGATAGGTAGGTTTACCCTTACGATAAAATCGCACCTTAAAATATGACCACGATTACTGAGTGCAAGCATTTGCGAAATGGCATTATGAGTGGAGCCTTTTCCAGAAGAGATTATTCATTTACATTACAATATATACAACATGCAGTTAGTGTTCCATCCATGTTAGCACACACACTTGATGGTATCAATCCTTAAACTGGTACAAAAAAAGATTTTATATATTCACATACGGGATAGTCATAAGATGTCAACAAAATCACATACTTACATTTCAAGGGATTTAGGGGTTAAGTGCCTAAGGGTTATGTTATTTAGGTGTCAGAAGGTTAAGGGGTTAGGGGTTAATGAGTTTAAGGGTTAGGGGTTATGGGTTAAGGGTCAAGCTTTAAGAGGATATGGGATTAGGGTTTATGGGGTTCAAGGATTCTAAGTTAGTGGTTAGGGGTTAAGGGGTTAACGGCTTTGGGTTTAAGGGATCAAGGGGTTAATTTGTTATGAGTTATGGGTGTAGAGATTAAGGGATTGTGGCTTCAGGGTTAAAGGGATAGGGACTTTATTGGTTACGGGTTAAGTGCATATGGGTTGTGATAATGTGGCCCCTAATCCCCTTGTCGCAACTATTGGGGGTTCCCCTATCAATTTCTCTCATTACCTTACCTATAGGTTCCCTAGCCCCTATGCCATAAGGCCCTAAGGCTCCTTCTCATTCTCTAATGTTAGGATTTTAGATCTCAGTAAACCATGCTCGAACCTCTCACTTCTACCCATCCATGCTACCCTTATGTCCCCTTGCCCCGCTCAATACACCAAAAGACCCCCCTCCCCCAAAATTCATGAGAATTGAACATTTGGAGGTGATCATTTAACAACAACTTCACAACTAATCCATTTATAATGGTGTCTTGGAGCTATTAGATGTCATTTCATTGAGCTACAGTGATAGGTGAGAGCTATGCATTGCTCACTAAAGGTGTATCGAGAGACTATTAGTCTATTGGCTATAGAAATTGACTCTTTTTTGTAACCTAGCAAAATGGAAAAGATGTGGAGACAATCTCCATTCTTCTTCTTTCATCGGGCCATGTAAAATAAATGAAGCAAATAGTCTCAGCCCCTTGGAGAAGGAAAGTAGAGAACAATAATTAGCATGAAAAAACAAAGAATCCAATGAGTTAAGCTTAGAGGGGTCTCCCTTTGTAAAAAATCATCCATAAGCTTGTTAGAGTTAGTATGAGTCTTTACTAGAAGTTGAGTAGTCTTCACATCACCAACTACATCCAATAGAAAGGTACCAACCCCTACAATAAAAATGATGTCTCCAAATAAGGTGTAGTTAATACCAACAATATCACCTTATGAATCTATTACAATATGATTTGGAAAGTACGTTTCCATACATGTGTGAAAGAAAAACTCCATTTGGTTAGCAAAAGGAAGTTTTTTTTAAGACCTCCAGAAACCCCCTTGAAGGAGACAAGAAGGGTTTGAAACCATATAATACAAGTCGATCTATGAACCCTATTTCTGATGTTTTCTATGCATGTGTTTGTTCACTCGGTTTGACTTGTGATAAACAATATATGAAGCCTTTTTTTCCACATATCATCTTCATTAGATATCATGTTGCTAAGAATGAAGTGTCTGGATTAGAGTTAAAGTTCCTATTTTAGTTTGTTGTCTTTTTTTGTCTTTTAGAGTACAAATCTTTCTGGTATATTGTGCTAAGGTAGTTTGGCTTTCAAATATTCAAGGAATATGTGAGCTAATTATATAAGAAAATATTGTAATATTTGAAATAACATGATGAACTATTTAGCACAATTTATGGTGTTGGATTGATTGAGATGTTTATTTTTGGATGGATGGATGTACATCTCTTTAGCCAATAGACAAAACTCATTAAGCATTGTTACAAGTATGTTATTGACATGTTGAAGTGCCATTGAGACTTAGAGGTAGAAGATTTAGACTTGTATGTTTTCACCTACCCGGGTGTGATGATACCTTGTGGAGGTAAGCAAAATTTCCATTTTTTTAACTTTTGGATATATTCTATATGCTCTTGAGAGAATTTCAACCTTTTAAATAAAACTACAAACAAATGTACATTCATGAAATAATTACTAATTGATTTGGGGGTGACTCAAAAAATTGTAGCATGTTGGCTTGTTGAATTTGTTAGTAAGTTAATTAGGGCTTGATAAATTTGTAAGCTTCAGTGGGATTTATTGCGGTTGTATGTGTTTTAGAGAAGCGAGTTTGGAGTGGTGGTTGTGCTTCCTTTATTGAATTTGATTTCTTTGGTTCTTCTTCTTGTGCATGCCCACTGTGGTATATTCTCGTTAGTGGTTAAGGGGTTAGGGATTGGGGGCTTAAGGGTTATGGGCATAATGAATTAGTATTTAAGGGATTAGGGATTGGGGTTAGGGAATAATGAGTTAGTGGTTAAGGGGTTATGGATTGGGGGGTTAGGGGTTAGGGGATTTAGGCACATTTAGGGGTTAGAGGAATAATGAGTTATTGGTTAAGGGATTAGGGATTGGGGGCTTAGGTGTTAGGGGATTTACGCGCAGTTAGGGGTTAGGTGAATAATGAGCTAGTGGTTAAGGGATTAGGGATTAGGGGCTTAGGGCTTAGTGGATTTAGCAGTTAAGGATTTTAGGGGTTAGGGTTGAGGGGTTAATGGGTTAATGGTTAAGCATTAACGGTTTATGGGTTTAGGGGTTTAGGTGTTAGTGGTTTAGGGGTTTAAGGGTTTAGAGGTTTAGGGTTTAGGGGTTAAATGGTTAGGGTTTTAGGGGGTTAAATGGGTTAGGGGTTGGGAATTAGGGCTTAAGGGGTTAGGAGTTAAGGGTTAGATGTTTAGGGTTTATGGGGTTAAATGGGTTTAGGGTTTTAGAGGTTTATGGGGTTAGGGGATTTAGCAGTTAAGGATTTTAGGGGTTAGGGGTTAGGGGTTAAGGGGTTAATGGGTTAGAGGTTAAGGGGTTAGAGGTTTAGGGGGTTAAATGGGTTAGGGGTTAAGAGGTTTAGGGGGTTAGGGGATTTAGCACTTAAGTATTTTAGGGGTTAGGGTTTGGGGGTTAAATGGGTTAGGGTTTTAGGGGTTTAGGGGGTTAAATGGGTTAGGGGTCGGGAATTAGGGTTTAAGGGGTTAGGGGTTAAGGGTTTAAGGGGTTAATGGGTTAGGGGTTTAGCGTTTAGGGGGTTAAATGGGTGAGGGGTTATAGTAATTTCTTAGGTGAGCAAGGCACAATCTAGTTGTAGTAACCGTAACTTGGTCAAGTTGTTATATTCAAGGCAAGACTTGGTTGGGTTCCCAAGTTCCAAAAAAGTAAGGGTAATTGTGAGGGCACGATAACTAAGGAGTGTCAATGTGTGCCAAGGAATGAAAAGGCATGCTAACACATGCCAGAAAGTGTCAATGGATGTTGAGGACTGTTAGGGAGTGCCAGGACATTGCAAGGGAGAACTAGGTCAAAATGCATGGAAATGAACGAATAAGAGTGTGTGCCAAGTAGTGTCAACGAATTCCAAGTGTCTTAAGGATAAAGTGTGTTAGGAGAAGGTCAGAATAATACTTGTAGGAGGTAAGCCTATGGTTACATAAACGGTTGGATAAATTAGTTTTAGACAAAGGGAAACTTTGGGTTGGGCACAACATCGATTTTCCAATGACTTGGTTGGGTTCCCAAGTCACAAAAAAATCAAGGTTATCTATGACGACATGAAAGCTAAGGAATAACAAGGTGTGTCAAGGAATTCCTAGAAGTACTAAGACATGTTAGGCAGTTCCAAGGCATGATAGGCATGCCAAGATGTGGCAGGTGCCAGGGTGTGGCATGAACACATGCTAGGGAGTGTGAGGGCCAAGTGTCAGGGAAACACAAGGGGGCACTAGTTTAAAATGCATGAAAATGAAGTATAAGCCAGTTCCAAGTGTGTTAAGAAGGGAGTGACACTGTATTCTAGGAAGTGCCAAGGCATGTTAGAGTGCTAGGGAAGCATACAAAGTTGTTCCAAGTGCCTAGGTGTGCCAATGTGTGCTAATGAGTGTTAGGGAGTGTCAGGAAAACATGACAGAGGCGCACTGGGTCAAAATTCATAAATGAATGAATAAGAGTGTGTGACAGGGAGTGTTAGCGAGTTCTAGGTGTCTCGAGGAGGGAGTGACACGATATGATAGGCAATACTAAGTCATGCTATAGTGTCAGGGCGACATGCATCCAAGATTTTATATATTCACATATGAGATAGTCACAAGATGTCAACAAAATCACATACTTATCGAAATCCTCAACCAACAATATGCTACATTGCTTCTTAATGTGCTTGCAACTAGGTAGGCATCAAATACAACCATTGCAATGGGTTAAGGGGATCTAAGAGAGAATTATGTAAGGAGTTCCTTCTAGCTGGTAAAGGACATTAGTATTACTATTGTTAAAGGGGGTGGCCTACAAGGATACATTGGTAGCTATTGATGCAAGAGCATAATTTCAACAATTTATTTCAAAATTTGTATTTGTCCTCCATAAGGTCTTAGAGATTTTTGGAAGAGGAAGTTGGTTTCCTTGTTGCCCTATAATTTTGTAGAATTTCTAATTTCATATTTGGGATAGGAAATTTTAGTAATTTTGGGCATAAATTAAGATGTTTTTATTTTTATTTTTAAGGCCTCCTAGTCATTAGGAAAGTTGAGTCTTATGATTAGGATTACTTGTGGCATCCTATGTATTTTTCAAACTCCAATACACCAAGGAAAATATGCGGAGGACATTTGGGGGAAATGTGGCTGTCCATGAAATGTAGATCAGATTTAGGGAACTTGTAGCTCTTTTCCTTGGACCCTACTAGTTCTTAGAGGTTTTTATATTTGGAGCGGTTAGCAGGAAAAAACATAATATGCCCAAGAATATTAGTGTTGGAGCAGTTATGGTTAAAACACGAGATTCAAAGTTCAAATCTCCTTGAGTTGCCAACCTAAAAATAATATTTTTTTATCTATTTATTTATTAAATTTTTAGAATGTGGTTTAATGAAAAAAGAAAAATATAATATAAAAGAAATAAATATGACATGATTAAATTTCATGTGGTTTGAATGTTGATTTTCAAAAATAAAAAATATAATTTTATCCACGATCCACTCATGATATTTCAATGCAAACTTCCCAAAGCTAATGATTTTATCTTAATTGCTAACTATCTTAAATGAGTTTCGTCTTAATTGTCATTGTCTTAAGTTCCATTGTCTTAAATATAAAGTTTTGTCTTAAATATTTTTGTCTCAAAGTGCTTTTGTCTTAAATCTAAAATTTTGTCTTAAAATATTTTTGTCTCTTTTGTCTTAAAATATATTTGTCTCAAACTGCTTTTGTCTTAAATATAAAGTTTTGTCTTAAAATATTTTTGTCTCAAATTCCTTTTGTCTTAAATATAAAATTTTGTCTTAAAATACTTTTGTCTTAAATTTTTTTGTCCTAAATTTTTTGTCTCAAATTGTTTTTGTCTTAAATATTTTTGTCTCAAATTGTTTTTGTCTTAAATAGAAAATTTTGTCTCAAATTATTTTTGTCTCACACTATTTTTGTCTTAAATTTTATATTTAAGACAATTCAATTGATATTAAATTTTAATATAAAATAACTAAAATAAAAAGTGACTTTTTAAGACAAAAGATTTCTTTTGTCTTAAACAAATGTCTTAAAATGCCCTTGGTGTAGTAGTGAAAGGTTTAAATTTTATTTCAGATACTGTAACTATTTTATGCCTAGCTCCTTGTCCTATGGGCTAGGCTAGATGAGGTCATACTGACGCCTAGTGCAATCATGAAATAGTCTGAAGGTAAAATTTCTAGCGGAAGAAGGATGTTTTGGATATTATATATCCAGATATATGGTAATTTTTTATTACACGCCTAATAGCAGAACAAATATGATGTTTGGTTTCATACCTAATAGTAAAACAAATATGAATGGGTGAAACCTTGAGGTGACATAACCTTGTGAGAAGGAACCCGAATGGCATAGATACACAACTATTTTTTAATTTTTTTCATGCAAGATATGATGGGTTGGATATTTGGATATTTTGGATATTTTGTCATTTAAATGTGAGGTGACATAACCTTGTGAGAAGAATCCTAATGATATCATAGGTATTCAATTTTTTTTTTTTAATGCAAGAAGTTGAGTTAGAAACAAAACAAAACCAAAAAAAAAAATGGATTTAGATGATGGATGAGACACATGGTGAATACATGGAGCCCTATATGAGGAACCCTAGTATATGCATGACGTAAAGGCGGTTGAGATGGCATACTGACATGTTCTTAATGATGTCACTAACATGTCATGCTGACATGAAAATGCTAATAGGTTATGATGACGTGGAAAGTTGACATGGAAGGCTAACATGGCATGATGGTGTGAAGGAATTAAGACATGGTGCATGATATGGAGACTGAATGTCCATGATCTAAAATTTCTAGAAAATGGCATTTTTATTTTTATTTTGAATATTTGGAAGCATGAATTTTTTACCATGATGATGATGTTCTGGTAGCTTAATCATCTGTCATTAATGACATGGAAATTACATAGTGACATTAAAAGTTGTCAAAACATATATGATAAAACTATATTTAAAAATATGAAATCTACACTATTAGGGTTTTATTTTTCTTTAGATTTCTGGATTTGTAAATTATTGTTAATTGTGTGTGCATGCAAATTAAATTATTCATAAAATAGTGAACAGTGAAATAAAAAATTGCAAACCATGATTTGGCACAAATATTACTTGGGAAACCCTTTCGGGAGAAAACCCGGTTGGACAGTGAGGTCGCTCTGCTCTCTTTATCTGAATATAAAATGGATGTGAGTACAAAGAAGTATGGCATGTGACTTGTGGGCTACTACATTGCAAAAATCCTCTCTGTGTGTACTATCTCTTATCCCTCGCAGTTATTTTTTCTCATTTTTGGAACAAATCCCCTTGAAAAGAATGGAACCATTTTCCCTTTTAGTGGCCCAATTATTACATAGCCTCATAGCCCATAGTTGGGTAGGTTTGACTACCTCAAATATTAACGAGAGTCACAATATGGACTCTTCTAGAGTCTTCTTCATCATAATCATGTGGCTATCCAATTTTCCATGAATAATGGGAGTTGACCTAGCATTCTCTAGAATTATGGTGGTGAAAACAAGAAGGTCAACTTCTGAGTGGCATAAGAGGCGGCACGAAAGCAGCCCCTCCACCCGCGCCCCCCCCCCCCCAAAGAATTATGGTGGTGAAAATAAGAAGGTCAACTTCTGAGTGGCATAACTTTCTTTTGCATACCAATTCTAATTGAGGTAATTATTGCGCCATTGAAAAGGTCTCTATATGTTGAGTATGAAAAGAAGAGGCGGCACGAAAGCACCCCCCCACCCCCCAAAAAAAAAAAAATTTAAAATAATAATGTTGGTTGATGGCTCAATTTCGGTCATGTCGATAAAAATCGTCATGTGAGTTGATTCCTCCAATTTTCCAACTATAAAAGAATTGAGATGGATGGAAAACAATACAATTATCCAATCTAGATTAGCAGCGTTGATGTGGATGGCCAAGTGGTAATTTCCATGGCAAATGACATGGAAGTCTCGATATTTGACATGTCAATAAGAAATCATTAGCATCCAAAAATCCAAAAATATAGAAGAATGCAAGATGACCAAGAGAAAGATAAAATACAAACCACAATTTGGATATGACCTAACAAGTCGTGGTGTCTGGCTTGTGAATGTGGTGCAATATCGTGATGAGACATGGGTGTGAGACTACCAAGTGTTAGTTGTACAAATATTGATGTGGCATAAAATGATATATCATATGAGTTTCATAACATTGTCCCTAGATCTTATAGTGAGATGAGAAAGTCTTCGATGAGTAGAATATGATAGTGACCTCCAATTTGGTGTGTTACATTGTGCATGCTTTGAAACTTTGAAATCTTTGGCATTATGAAATAACAACCCATGTTTGTTGGGCTTTGGCAATGCCAACTACTAGGTGAGAATATATTATAATGTTGATATATGAATAGATAATATGTGACTCAAATTGAACTAAGGTCATCAAAAAGCAATGGATTCACCCTCTACAATGATTGTCTTACCCATGGGAGTTATCTTCCTTCTCTTCTTTTGTCATAGGTTTTGTATGTAGAACAAACTATTTGTGCACACAATAATAACTATATATGTATGATTTTCTTCAACTAAACAATTCATAATATAATTTGAGATTGTGATTCTCAACACAAACATAAAACTTTCTACTCACAATAATTCTTCTTAAAGTCTAGGCTTCCTTTCAACTATACTATGTTATGGGACAACATTTTGTCTATAAAAACATAAAGTTATTCTTATTATAACCAAATTAACTACATTAATTTGTATTATAGTTAATTTATTTGAACACATTATAAAATTATCTTCTCAATTTATTAAATACCACATTTCTCAATGTTGTTTTGAATTTACTTTATAACAAAAACTCAACGTATGAAAGTTAGATTTTGTAAAACCTTTGTATTATAACTGGACTAAATACCACATTTCTCAATTTTGTTTTGAATTTCCTTTATAACGAAAACTCAAGCTATGAAAGTTAATGTTTGTAAAACCTTTGTATTGTAACTAGACTACTTAGGTTTCAAAAAAGTTCCAATAACTTAACTAGGTGTTTTTATGGTCTTCTTACTTATTTTATATTTTATTATTTAGCTATCTAATAACTTATATATTTTTCAATACCATTTAAATGTAATTTTTTTTAATTGTAGTTAGAAAAATATTTGAGAAGTTTATATGCTTAAAAGCTTCTCTTTACCATATGTTAATATTGCTTCTCTTTACCATATGTGCAATTATATTTGGAAAGATTGGGCAGGCTATTTGTGAGGCTATATTGGGAAGGATTGGGTTAGTAGAGTGCATTTGCTACTATCTATTTGTTTCCTATACGACTTTTTCTTAGTTATATTTATGCAACTAGTTTTGGTGCTCATTTATGCAACGTGTGTGCGAGTGATAAATTAAAAATTACTATATATAAATTATAATTTAAATAAAAATTAAATTAAATTTTGATAAACACATAATCAAAATAAATTATAAATATATTTATATAATAATTAATTAATTGTTATATAAATAAATAAATAAATTTATTAATATATTATATTAATAAGAAATTTTTTTCTTTATAACTATTCATTAATAAGAAAAGATTAATTTATAAGTTTTTATTGAATTTTGGAGTGTATATATTGTATCGTATTTTTCTCAATTTATATGAAATATTTTTTGGTTAGTTTAGTATTGATGAGACTATATCATATTTATGTTTGAAGATAATATGCGAATTAAATCTATGATTTAATATTGAGTGTGTACCACCAGTGTCTATCCAAGACCTCATAAACAATCTATATAAGAAAAACTTTTTCTTAATTATATTTATGCAACTAGTTTTGGTACTCATTTATGCAACTTGTGCCAATGATAAATTAAAAGTTACAATTGATAAATTATAATTTAAATGAAAATTAAATTAACTTTTGATATATATATAATCAAAATAAATTATAAATATATTTATATAACAATTAATTAGTTATTATATAAATAAATTAATAAAGTTATTAATATATCATATTAATAAGAGATTTGTTTCTTTATAACTATCCATTAATAAGAGAAGATTAATTTATAAGTTTTCATTGGATTTTGGAGTGTATATATTGTATCTTTTTTTTAAATTTATATGAAATATTTTTTTAGTCATTTTTCTTCATCCTTCTTACCATCTGAAGGTCCTTCTCCATGTGGAGACTTAGAACCTTCTCCCGCCATCCCAGCAGTAAATGCATCAAACATAATTTTAACCATCCCTTTTGTGTCATTGCAGTCTCTCTTGACATCATCCTCTTCTAAATGACCTTTAATTTCTCCAACACCTGACATGATGGCTATGGATTCAAGCTCAACTTTTGGTTCTTTTACCTCTTCAATCTAAGCTTCTTGAGACAAAACTTGAGGTGCTTCAAGTGCAGCTGTGAGTGAAACTTTGGGTGGAGATGGTGCCCTTGTGGCTCTCCTTCTTCTAGTGCTAATCTCAGGACTTGCAACCAACAATTTCCCTTCAGCTATCTGCAACTTTAACCTTGTAAGCATCACAAATTTGCAACCATTAAAACCCTATTTGCACAAAACTAAAGCAATTATTAAGCAAATAACCTTTCAACCAGGCTCTGATACCAACTTAATGTGAGTATGAATGTTAGTTTTGTTGTGCTAATTTCATCTTCATATTTAAAATATATTTTTTGATCTTATGCTTGATGTACATAGGTTTCTTTGTTTTTTCTGTGTGTAAAACAAGTAAATTAGCTAGGTTTTATGAGTTAAATTCATGAGCATAAAGCATGAAATACATATGATGAACAATATCAAATAAAATAACAACAAACCATCACAATTGATATATCAACACGGAGTTTTGATGAAGGAGTTCACCCATCCTAGGCTACATCTCTTTGGTCCATCTTCAATGGCTTGGGCCTCTGTATTAGCTCATAGGTTCAAAAATTGATGTTTACATTCAACTACAGCTCCTGAAACATGCTTCGGTGAGTCCATATTGTCCAAATATATCAGAAATGACTCTTATTTCTCCTAATTTGGTCGACAATTTCTCAAGATATGGTCAAACCATTTTTCCTAGTAAACTGCCCCTAAAATTGGAGAAGACTCCAGTTAAGAGTGCCAAAGTTGGAGGTCCACCGAACTTGGTGGACTCCTCTGAATTCACCGCCAATTTAACTTGTAGTTAATTAATGATAATGGCGGATTAACAGGGATAAGGGTGTATTAACTGCGCATAAGCACGTTTATGATAATCTGTATTACTAATTGGGATTAGTGCTAAGCATGGTCTTTGGGGTTTATTTAAACTCCATTAAAATTTAACTACACATTTAACATCTCTGCGTTGTTGGTTATGGAGCAAGTTTATATGGGGAGGGGGTTGGCCCCCTCCTTCCCGTCGTCAGAGTAACTGTTACAGGTTAAATATATGTCGAATCCCTTACATAACAAGGACTAACACAGTAGGATGGCTATAGACTGGTGCGTTGGCGTGAGAGAGGTTGTGGGGTCGACCCTGACCTTCGCCCATCCCTTGAATACTTTTGCTCTGAAATAATTTAAATATGCACCACCCAAAACTTTGAACTGTGGGTTATTGGTCTTCGGAATTTGGTAAATAAATAATTTCCCCCACCATAACATAATAATTCATAGTTTGTATGGTTTGGACTTTGTAATATATTCCAACCATCGGACTTTGGAAAATGAATTACATTCAGACCATAGTATAAAATATAATTCGACCATATGCAATGAGTTAATTCGAATTTCAGACTTCATATAGGGTCCACTAGAGGGGGCACATGGCAGCCCCTCGCTGCACCATGTGTCAGCCTCTGGTTGGGCTATTCATCCATATATTAAAAAAAATTCAACTTCAACCTTAGGAGCCAAATCATAAAAAAAAAAATCACATTCAAAGTTCACTGGTGAATCCTACTATGACACTTGTCATAGTGTCATTGGGAAAAAACTGAAGAATATTCCTTGAATATACCCTGTATGCTGACTGGGCTTCCATGTCATCAACCTATCACTGTTCTGCAAATTTTTTAGTTGTTTAGGAAAACGAACAGCAGGCTCTATCTTCTTCATTTGGACTCTATTTTCAACGAAACAAATTGCGTCAGATTCTTGGCGATGAGCTCTTAGTTTTCATTTAGTTTCCAATCAATTCTGAGCACTTTAATTTTTGAGCTTTTATATTGAGCACATGATCAATTATACTTCTTGTGCGTATATTATAGTAAAATTCATATACATAACTAATATTTTTCCTTTACATGCATCTTCAAGTACTTAACCGTAACTATTTAACATATGAAATACCTTAAATCTTATATGCAAAACCACAATTTTAATGCATTTAATCCAAATGCAAAACCATGTGAATGAATTTACACAACCATCGTATTGTTTCCCAGTTGTTCTTCTTATTGCAAATTATGGGTAATAATCTACTTGTTATTTTAGATACAAAACCATGTGTTAAAATCTACTTGTTCTTTTAAATACAAAACCATGGGTAACAATCTACTTGTTCTCATGAATACAAAACCATGGGTAAAAATATACATGTTCCCTTTAAAACAAATCTTTTCTTTTCCAATGCAACAATGTATGTTAATACTATATAATACCACTAATATTTTTGTTTTTACTCCCAAACATAATGCAAAAGTACACAATTATAAATGATTGTCTATATTCCCATATTTCAAATGCATTAAATAAACCTATACAATTATAAGACTATAATAATTTATATTAAATAAATGTATAAATATTATAAAACCATGCCAATCATCTATATTTCACATACATTAAATAAATATATAAATATTATAAAATGCATTCATATTTATCCATATTTCATATGCATTGAATTAATGCATAAATATTATAAAATGGAAAATTCTTATTTATTCAAATTTATTATGCATGGTATAAATGTAAAAAGATTATAAAATCTAAATTCGGGTTAGAAGTCAACATTTCCTTTATAAATGTCTAAAAATCATAGTCACTGTTGTATTATTCCTTTATAAATGTCTAAAAATCATAGTCACTATTGTATTGTCCTAATGCAATGCATTTCCAAAATAAAACAACATTTACTATACCAAATAATAATTCACCATTCCAAAGGTTAAAATAAGCGTACCGTAAAAAGCCATTACAAAAATTATGAGTTTGTTTTGTTTTTTACTCAAGTTACTACCATATAGAACACTGGGTCGCTCTTATCCCTTCTTCAAATTTGAAATTCCCAAAGAATAATTTACCTTATTCAAATTTCAAATTTCCAAAGAATAATTTATTCTTACACAATCGGAATGTAATTGAAATGTTGGTGACTTGATTTTACCAAACTTTGAAGGGTTCATAGGATGCTTCAAATCCAAGAGTTATAAGGAGGTAGTTGGGTTGGGTGATTCTCCCGAGAATTTTTTTTTGAAAATTCCACCACCTGTAAATAAGGTGGAGAAATACCACTATTGTGGTGAACACCACCAACATCAATGGCGTATGCTATATGCCATTGTAATTTACACTTAGTTTCTGGATTGAATCTAAAGAAATTTTCAAAGTAGCAATCTCACTGATAAAAACATGTTATTTATAAAAAGTTGTAACATTCATCAATGCCATATGCCATTGTAATTTACACTTAATTTCGGTATTGAATCTAAAGAAATTCTCAAAGTAGCAATCTCACTGATAAAAACATGTTATTTATAAAAAGTTGTAACATTCCTCTTATATTGTGGTGAACACCACCAACATCAATGGCATATGCCATTGTAATTTACACTTGTTTCTGGATTGAATCTAAAGGAATTCTCAAAGTAGCAATCTCACTGATAAAAACATGTTATTTATAACTTAAACCAAATCCTTAGTGGTGAACAATCGGGTTACAAAAAGTTCTACATTGTTTCTTTATGTCGTCGACTGCAATATAACCCAATTATTTTTGGAGCATGAAAAAATATTTTTTATGTTATTAAAATTTTTTATGTTATTAAAAGTATAAAAAAATATGGATATTACATTTTTATTCATAAAAAAATATTTCTTATGTTATTAAAATTATAATGTATGGATATTACATTTTTCTTCTAACATCTTTCTAGGTGTTTATCTTTTCTTCCGTTCATCATTATTAAATTTTTTTCAGTCTTTATCTCCCACTGGAACTTTCTCTTTTCATTTAGATTTATTTCATCTCCTGCCATATGCTTTTTTGAACTTTTATGCTCAACCCTTTAATTAGACATTATTCAATTTCGTAAAAAACAAAACAACAAAGTCTTCATAAAAACTTATTGTTACTGGCTAATACTTTTGGAAACCATGGCCACTCCACACAATATTTTAATTACAGGTGGTTTATTTGTGGAAGGCACTCTAAGAATGATTTATCATACCAATAATAAGCACCTTGGGTGGTTTATCAGCCTCATTTTCAAGCACTCGATGGCATATAGAATCTAGTTAGTATTTTTCAATCATAATCATATCATTTTTAATCACAACAAATTCAACTATCAATCATTTATGTAATTCCAGGTGTTAAGCATAATATTTTTAACTATTAGTCATTTAGAACAGTACCTCTACATGTACTTAGAGAGCATATAGTTCTTTAATCACAAAAAATATCAACGCAGCCATAATTGCACATTTTGCATACTATCTTATCCCTTGCTAAAGACATCCATAGGTCTAGTATCATGAATTCGTGCAAATATAATATATGCCACCCTTGAACTATAGTTACATAAGTTCCTCCCCAAGTGCTAAGATCCTATCTTGCTAGGAAACTAATCCAAAAACTTTCCCAAATTTACACCTCCTCAACCCAAGTAGTGTCCTACTAGTTTTAGGTACATGTCCAATATTTATCTCCCACGGGAACCTATTTATTTAAATTCAGATTGCCTTTATCTCGCATTGTCATTTTCATACATCTTCCACCCATCATATTTATCTTAAGTCATGTTAGCTTTTGGTGGCCTTCCACCATGACATTTCTCTCCAGTCATGTTAGCTTCTTGGTGATCAAATCAGCCAAACTTGCAAAATGGAGGATTTATTTTTCTTTGTCTCTTCTAGGACCATAGGATTTATTTTTCTTTGACTCTTGTAGGACCATAATTGATTTTAATTGTTTCATTTTAGTTAAGAGCCTAACCGCTTATGTGGTGGCTCCTCTAATATTCCCAAAAATAATAGTGAATAAAAAAAAATTATTTTACCAATAAAATAAATATTTACATTCTCATAAAAAATATTTACTTTTCATTTTTATTTTTATTTTTGTCTTTTCAACCATTATTTTAAAACCAATTTACCACTTTTCCTTGACATTGTTTTGTCAATATTTACATTCTAAAAATAAAGAATCAAAGTTACAATTTGATTTCCACTATCATCACATGTTTAAACAAATACACATATGTTTGTTCTAGATCTATTGCTCGAAGCAATACAATCAATTGTCGAATCTGTTATTGTCTATCCTGGTGGGAAATCAATTGTCGAATCTGATATTATCTATCCTAGTGGGAAACTGGAAGTAGCTCAAATTATTTGTAACTCGGAGCATCGACTTATAGATTGATGAACCACTTACAAAATAACGAACCCTTCCTGGTGTCAATTAATATCTAGCTTATGTGTGTGACCATGTGCAAATGAAGAATGTTAGTCAATATAATAAGAAAGAGCGTGGGATGCAAAGAGTGATTTCTTAACATACTCTTCTTGCAAATATCGTTAATTTAGGGTGAGTGTTTATTATGCTTTCTTTTAAATATAGTTAATTAGTTAACAAACATGAAGAATTCAACTTTGGCCAATGTTGTGGGTTACTGTATATAAATATATCATTTTTTCTATCGCTTTATTAATGGCTTTACTTGACATTTTCACATATAACCACGCTGTATTTTAACTACGAACAAGTTATTTTTCTCACTATGTTGTCAAAGTCATAGTCTAAAAAATCCACATAATAATCCAGAAATTCTGGTAAGATTTTTAAAAAAATCTGACAAAGATTTATTCGAATCTTGTTTATAGTTGTTAAATTTCAGTATTTTGGGTGCCCTATGAGTTTTTGATAGTGTTGAATCCATTTCTATTATCAAAAATGGGATTCAAACACTCCAATTACTTAATTTTTTGAATTTTTTTTACAAACAAAAAACTACCATCCAAACTATTATGTTGCCTCGATAGACAACATTTATGATCAATTACATATATAACTTTAAAGTTCTTACAAATTCAAAAAAAATCTAACCAAATAAACCAGTGTAAATGACAGTACTAATTTGGAGTTCGGCCACGGAAATCAACCAGCCATGCCGAGATTGGTGGTTTTTTTTTTTTTGGCAGACGCGTTGAATATTGATATTATGGTTGAATAAAAAGATCTAGCACCTACACCCACAAAGCATATAGAAAATCCCGATGTAATCATGTTATGTTTGAGTCAAGGGTATAAATTTATGGAATGGCTCTCACAATATAGTTATACCGAATAATGCGGAATGCCAAGTTTTTGGAGGAAGTTCATTTTTCTCTACATAGTGAAAGATGCGCACAATAATAATATGAATGGGAGATATGAATTTCACAAAATGAACTTTTTCTGTACTTCACACAGTGAATTGGAGATGGGTTTAGTCCGCCCCCTCCCTCTCAACCCCTGGTCTACATTAAAAAAAAAACCTGCAATACTATGCAAATGTAATATAATTTTTAGCCCATAATCTATCAACATTTTTCCTCACTTTCACCATTCAAGGGACTTGCAATATTGGGAGCAGTAACAGTGTTGGCATAGCAAGGTAAGGCATAACAGTGTCACTGTCAAAGCACTCAGCAATGACATAGTCACTATAATTTCTTTTTTATTATTATTATTTTTAATTATTTGATAGATATTAACAAAATGGAAAACAATTAAAAATAAGATTTCCAAATAAATTTTAAATTTACGAAAATAAAAATATTAAATATTTTCTTGAAACTTTATTAAAATTGCCAAAACAGAACAAACAAATGCAAATGCAAAGTCAATGCACTCTAACGACCTGGTAAATGTTACAGTCCTGGTAAAAGCAAAACTAATAACAAAATTTGCTTGTTACAATGGGATAGATTCAAATTTTATTGTACTTAACTCTTCAAGTACGTTGAAAAAGCATCTTTTCGATTTATTGAACACCAAATCTCTAGACTTAGTTTTGAATTTCCTTTATAGTAAAAGCTCAAGCCATGAAAGTTAATATAAGTTTATGCTCGTGAGACCTTTATAAGTAGAATACTTTTGTTTCCACACGGTTCGAGATCTCAACTAAGTTTTTCCATAGTCTTCTCACATATTTTATATTATGGGAGCACTTATTTTTGAGGTCAAATAAATATCTATATGCCGTTAACTTTTGTTTGGTTGCAATAGAAACCTAATTTTACAAGGAAATGAATTCCAATCATTTGAATTTCCACTTAAAGCTTTAATAATTTTTAGATTTTAGTACCATTTAAATGAAAATATGAAAATATGTGTCGTAGTTATAAAATTTAATTATCAATAATAATTTTTTTTTTTTTCTGAATAAGACTAATTCTATTGAGAAAAAACATATGGTACAATCAGAGCTTGCCTGAAAGCAAAGCTATATAGCAAGGGAGTCGGAAATGATAGACTATCAACCTCGGTCCCAAAGAGCAACTACGGCAATAGCAAAAAGATAACAAGAAGAACAGAAAATGGGTAGCTAGACTAAGGAGTCGACCCAGAGTGGGTGGAATCTCTGATTCGACATTTTTTCCCTTTCTTCTTACTGACTTTGACCCAGCCATTATGACTTGGGTGGACAGGAACCACTTGCAAACTATTCTGCACTAAAGGAGGAATGTCCTTGTCTGAATCAAAGGAAGAAGACTCATGAGTGCGTTTTTGCGAAGTCGGAGGTGTTGTGAGATCCTCGGGGCGGTCTGGGGGCGCATCCAAATTCTCCCCTTCCACTTAATATCTTCCTCATCAGAGCTAGAGGAGTCTAAGTCATCCATAGGGGGTCTATCACAAGGTTTCCAACTCTTTGACTTGGTTTTGCGATAACAGTTCTTCTTTTTGTCGAGGAACGTTGCACATGTGTTCTGGAGATGCCCTGTCTGATGGCAATGGCGACATCTGAAGGCAGTATTCTCATAGTTCAAGGTTTGTGTCCAAAGAAAGTCCCCAACCTTGAGGTTGATCTGATCAGGTAGCCCTTTACTGATGTCTATTTCTGCGCATATTCTGCCAAAAGTGTATATGCCTTTCTCCCCCTTTGAGGTATTCGTTGCTAGGAAACGGCCTAAGGTGTCCCCAATCCCTTGAAAGACAGCAAAATGCCATAAATGCACAGGGAGATTTGGAAGCCGAACCCAAATGGGAAGCTTGGTGATAACAGCCGAGGAGGGGTCGAAATCTAGAAACCAAGGGGTGAGGAATAGTCCTGCTGAACCCCAGAACCAAGGGCCTCCTGTTAAAGCTTTCTGGTAATCTTCGTTGGCAGCAAAGGCTACAATGAAGAAGCCTTTCAAGCATAAGAAAACCTTGTTGTTGTTGGTCCAGTGTGAGTGGATCCACTGATATAAGTCAGCAGTACGGGGCCAAAAGCCATTAAATCTACAGATGATGGTTGTTTCTGCAAACGTCTGAAGTTGATCATCCAAAGATGGATGGCTGATCTCAATGGAGGGGGGTCTCTTCCATTTTGTTGTTAAATCATTAAAAATCTTCTTCCATGTTATATATATATATATATATATATATATATATATAATTTATATATTAACAAATTTAATTATTTAATAATAATAATAATATAATAATTAGATATTATTATTTTTTTATTTTAACCATTTTAATGTATTATGTAGTAAATGTTTTACCAAGCGTAACTATCTGATTGTCATAATATTGAAAAAAGGCAATCCCTGGAATATCTAGAACTTATTTAAAATAATAATTAAAAAAAATAACGTGGCCAATTTGATTTGGTGGGGCGCTAGTGAAGTAAACGTACCACTATGATCAGTAATTATAAAGAATAATAATAGCTACCACATGGATACACTACGCGCCATGGGACTGTCAGTTCTACTGTAAATTGATAACGGAATCTGAGGAGTCAAGTAGATATGGAGAGGATGGAAAGATCCTGGTAAAAGAAATCAGAAGAAGGTATCCTGTCACCGAATTTATAGCAAAATCATTCAAATTTGGGTACTGAAAAGAACTGTAAATTTCCAGCGTATAATTCCATACCGTAATACCCATAAAATTTAACCAATGAGAATCCAATATCCATGCTTCAGATTCATCACAGGTGGCTGTATACAGAAGCCGAGCGCACAATGCAAAAAAGTAATGACAGATTCTCAGCTTGTTGGAAGGCAGAATACATAGAATTGTATATGGAATTCATATGGGAATGAATTTAATCATTTACATATAATATATGAAGAGGACTGCTGGCCTTTCCAACTAAATAAAACAAAATTTCTAAATCCAAGTTCTCTAGTCTGCAAGTATCTGCATTGCCTGGACCTTCAACGTTAAAGTCCCATTTTCTGCTCTATGGAAATAATCTTGTTTATGACCAAAGATTAAAGGATTTTGGCAGGACTTACAAGCTAGAATTGATTTCAATTTCCTTACAAGGATTTGAGCAAAGTGTACATTCATTTGAAATTGTATTGAAATAATGGCAAGAGGTTTAAATTTTATTTCAGATACTGTAATATTTTATGCCTAGCTCCTTGTCATATGGGCTAAGCTGGATGAGGTCATACTGACGCCTAGTGCAATCATGAAATAGGCTGACGGTAAAATTTCTAGCGGAAGTAGGATGTTTTGGATATTATATATTCAGATATATGGTAATTTTTTATTACACGCCTAACAGCAGAAAAAAATGATGTTTGGTTTCACACCTAATAGTAAAACAAATATGAATGGGTGAAACCTTGAGGTGACATAACCTTGTGAGAAGGAACCCGAATGGCATAGATACACAACTATTTTTTTTTTTTCATGCAAGATATGATGGGTTGGATATTTGGACATTTTGGCATTTCGAAAATTATTTAAATGTGAGGTGACATAACCTTGTGAGAAGGAATCCTAATGATATCATAGGAATTCAATTATATATTTTTTTTAAATGCAATAAGTTGAGTTAGAAACAAAAACATGGATTTAGATGATGGATGAGACACATGGTGAATACATGATGTGTGAGGAACCCTAGTATATGCATGACGTAAAGGCGGTTGAGATGGCATGTTCTTAATGATGTCACTAACATGTCATGCTGACATGAAAATGCTAATGATGATGTGGAAAGTTGACATGGAATGCTAACATGGCATGATGTTGTGAAGGAACTAGGACATGGTGCATAATATGGAGACTAAATGTCCATGATGCAAAATTTTTAGAAAATGGCATTTTTATTTTTATTTTGAATATTAGATGGTTTGAATATTGGGAAGCATGAATTTTTTATCATGATGATGATGTGATTTTTGTGGATATTTTACTGGAAAAGTTGTCACAACTTATATGATAAAACTATATTTAAAAATACGAAATCTACATTATTAGGGTTTTATTTTTCTCTAGATCTCTGGATTTGTAAATTATTGTTAATTGTGTGTGCATGAAAATTAAAATTATTCATAAAATAGTGAACAGTGAAATAAAAAATTGCAAACCTTGATTTGACACAATATATTACTTGGGAAAATCTTTTGAGAGAAAACCCTGTTGGACGGTGAGGTCGCTCTACTCTCTTTATCTAAATATAAAATGGACTTGAGTACAAAGAAGTATGGGATGTGGCTTGTGGGCTACTACATTGCAAAAATTTTCTCTATGTGTACTATATCTTATCCCTCCAGCTATTTTTGCTCATTTCTAGAACAAATCCCCTTAAAAAGAATGGAACCCTTTTCCCACTGTGTGTACTGTCTCTTATACCTCCGTAGCTATTTTTGCTCATTTCTGGAACAAATCCCCTTGAAAAGAATGGAACCCTTTTCTCTTTTAGTGGGCCAGTTATTACACAACATAATAGCCCACAGCTGGGTAGGTTTGACTACCTCAACTATTAACCAGAGTCACAATATGGACTCTTCTAGAGTCTTCTTCATCATAATCATGTGGTTATCCAATTTTCCACGAATAATGGGAGTTGACGTAGCATCCTCTAGAATTATGGTGGTGAAAACAGAAAAGTCAACCTGTGAGTGGCATAACTTTTGCATACCAACACAAGGTAATTCTTGCACCATTAAAAAGGTCTTTATATAAAATACAAACCAAGATTTGGATATGACCTAACAAGTCGTGGTGTGGTGCAGTATCATGATGAGACAGGTGTGAGACTACCATGTGTTAGTTGTACAAATATTGATGTGGCATAAAATGATATATCATATGAGTTTCATAACATTGTCCCTAGATCTTCTCAATTTATTAAATACCACATTTCTCAATGTTGTTTTGAATTTCCTTTATAAAGAAAACTCAAGCTATGAAAGTTAAATTTTTGTAAAACCTTTGTATTGTAACTATACTAAATACCACATTTCTCAATTTTGTTTTGAATTTCTTTTATGATGAAAACTCAAGCTATGAAAGCTAATGTTTGTAAAACCTTTGTATTGTAACTAGACTACTTAGGTTTCATAAAGGTTCCAATAACTTAACTAGGTTTTTTTATGGTCTTCCTACTTATTTTATATTTTATTCTTCCGCTATCTAATAACTTATATATTTTTCAATACCATTTAAATGTAACTTTTTTTTAATTGTAGTTAGAAAAATACTTGAAAATCTTATATTCTTAAAATCTTCTCTTTACCATATGTTAATATTGTTTCTATAACGACAAGGTGAGGCTATATTGGGAAGGATTGGGCTAGTAGAGTGCATTTGCTACTATCTATTCATACGGTTATATTTAAAAATATTGGGCTATTTGTGCCTCTATATTTGGAAGGATTGGGCTAGTAGAGTGCATTTGCTATTATCTATTTGTTTCTTATACCATTTTTTCTTCTTTATAATTATTTAATTAGTTTTGGTGCTCATTTATGCAACTTGTGCCAGTGATAAATTAAAAGTTACAATTGATAAATTATAATTTAAATAAAAATTAAATTAAATTTTGATAAACATATAATCAAAATAAATTATAAATATATTTATATAATAATTAATTAGTTATTATATAAATAAATAAAATTATTAATATATTATATTAATAAGAATTTTTTTTCTTTATAGCTATCCATTTATAATAGAAGATTAATTTATAAGTTCTTATTGGATTTTGAAGTGTATATATTGTATCGAATTTTTCTCAATTTATATGAAATATTTTTTTTTGATCAGTTTAATATTAATAAGACTATATCATATTTATGTTTGAGAATAATATGTGAATTAAATCTATGATTTAATATTGAGGGCCCACTACCAGTGTTCATCCAAGACCTCGTGGACAATCTATATAAGAAAGACTTTCTTCGTTATATTTATGCAACTAGTGTTGGTGCTCATTTATGCAACTTGTGCCAGTGATAAATTAAAAGTTATAATTGATAAATTATAATTTAAATGAAAATTAAATTAAATAATAAATATAGAATCAAAATAAATTATAAATATATTTATATAATAATTAAATCGTTATTATATAAATAAATAAATATAATTATTAATATAATTATAAATATATTTATATAATAATTAATTAGTTATTATATAAACAAATAAATAAAGTTATTAATATATTATTATTAATAAGAAATTTATTTCTTTATAACTATCTATTAATAAGAGAAGATTAATTTATAAGTTTACATTGGATTTTGGAGTTTATATATATTGTAAAGTATTTTTTTCAATTTCTATGAATTTTTTTTTTAAGTCACTTTAGTATTGATGAGACTATATCATATTCAAATATCAAGTGCCTACAACCAATGTCTATCTAAGACCTTGTGGACAATTTATATAAGAATTTTTTAATTCTTCCTCTAGACAATCTATATAGAAATTCCTTAATAAAACACCCTGATCGAGTTCATCAAAAACCTATCAACGTTCATCAAAAACCCATATACAATTTATATGAAATATTTATATAAAGATATATGTTCACCAAAAACATATAAACAATTTATATGAAATATTTATATCTAAATTTATATAAAATATATATATATAAAGATATATGTTATAGATATTTGTGTGAATAAAAATGTTTACCTTAAAAGCTATTTATTAAATAATTATTATATAATGTTGGAAATATTTTATCAGAATTCAATTAATAAAAAAATTAATTAAATTAAGCATCAATTTGATAATATTCTAAAAAATCAATCACAGTGACATTTAGAAATATCAATCTTGGCGATTTGAACATATTTGGTGTGAACGCCGGGGCAGCTAGTGCCCTAAACGTACCTCTATGACATGTAATTATAAAGAAAAATAATAGCGACCACATGGATACACTACGCGCCATGGAATTGTCAATTCTACTGTAAATTGATAACTGCATAGAAAGAGATAAGTGGATATGGCGAGGCTGGACAAATCCTGGTAACAGAAAGCATAACAAGATATGGACAAATCTTGGTAACAGAAAGCATATCCTGAAAAAAATATTGGTAACAGAAAGCATATCCTGACACAAAATTTATAGCAAAATCATTCACATATGGGTACTGAAAAAAGCCGTAAAATCCAGCGTATAATTCCATGCCGTATACTCATAAAATTTAACCAATAAGAAATCCAGAATCCATGCTACAGATTCGTCACAGGTAGCCGTATACAGAAGCACAATGCAAAAATGTAACGACAGTTTCTCAGTTTGTTGGATCGCAGAATACAATCAATTAATTGTATATAGAATTTATGTGCAAACTAATAAAATCATTTGGAAACAGAGAAGTATTTCATTTTAGAACGAGAGGTTTTCAAAAACAAAGATAATTAATAAAGTTATGCAAAAATTTTGGTAGCTAGTTTTTGAGATATTTTATTTAGCAAGAGCTTTGTCAAAAAATTGGAAAATTTTATTATAAAACTTCACAGAAAAAACAGAATACAAGAAACAGAGAAAATTTATTCTGAAACTTTACAGAAAAAGACAAAATACAATAACAAAAATAACAATTTGTCATCTAGACTATCTTTAGCCTAGCTAAACTTAAAATAACTTCTTCTCAAACCTTTAAGCTATCTTTAGCCTCGCAAACCTTAAAATAAGGTCTTGTTCTATAAAGTTATAAAATATAAAATTTGCAGAGGACTGCTAGCTTTGCCTAAAGAAATAAAAACAAATTTTCTTAATTCAAGTTCTCTAGTCTGCATATTGCAGATCATGTGAAGTGTATCTGCAGAAACGATCCAGCCTCGAACATCGTGCAGTATTTTCTGATCTTTGAGTAACATATACATATTGCAGTATCAGCTGCGAACAAATACCTGTTAGGCTGCCCGAGGTTCGACCTTGCGACCTTATACCTGGACCTGAACCAATACCTCTCAGCCTGCCCGAGATTCGACCTTGCGACCTTATACCTAGACCTGGCAAGCAGCGCATTGCTAATACAAAATAAAAGAAAATTTCTAAATTCAATTCTCTAGTCTGCATATTCCACATCATGTGGAGTGTATCTTCAGAAACGATCCAGCCTCGAACATCGTGTAGTATTTTATGATCTTTTAGTAACATATACATATTACTGTATTGGCTGCGAGCAAATACCTGTAAAGCCTGCCCGAGATTCGACCTTCCGACCTTATATTTAGACCTATCAGGCAGCGCAAGAACTCTCATTTGTGTACCTGCCTGCGAGTGCCTGCATTGCCTGGATCTGCATCTTCAGCGCCACGATGTAGTCCGCGGCCTCTTTCAGCAAAACTGGCGAGTCTAAGCCACTGTTTCCAGGCACAAGCTCCCCGAGGATTTGCATGCGAGAAGCTAGGGTGCCTTCAGCTTCTTCATTGCCATATGACCGAGTGCTAGTATCCGACCTGGATATGGCGGACTTCTTGCTGGCAAAGATCATTTTGCAAAGCCTGCTTTTCCTGGCAGAAGCCAATCTTGAAGAGTTCATTCTGGATTTATCCACTGATCGCCGTTGGCAGCGGGATTTTCTGAACCTGAAAAGGCATTTCCGGAGGATGGCCCGACTCCAGGCGGCTCGACCCCGCGCCGTAATGGCCAGCGACAGATCGGCAGCCAGTTTCACGGCTCGACTTCGAGCTAAGATACTGGTTGCAGGTTCGATTCTCGTCCGGCGCAGAACAGCAACCAACCGACTTAGATATTTGCGTTGAAAACCGGCCTTCCATGCCGCCCCTTCCTCCTGGCAACTTCCAAAACGCCGTTCCATAGAAGCTCGGCCACTCAACAGAAATTTCTGGCAATTCTGTCGTTCCCGTGCAATGGGAGTGCGAATGTGTTGCTGGAATGTGACCAACTCTTCCTGCGTTTTAAAGATAAAAGGAGACATGTGGGTTCATGCACCGAGGATGGCAGGCAGGGCCCCGCTTCAAACAACTTCCTGTTACCGTACGCGGTTCCCACTCTGATCATGTGAGGCCGTCGCTTTCTCCTCAAATTCCAGACGGTGCCGTGCCGCAAAGATCCCCGAGGACCCCAAGGGTTGGGAAATCCTCTAATATATAAATAAAGATTCACGCGCCAAGGCATGTTCTCGACTTTATAATTAAAGCTGGTAAGGCTTTATAAACATTTTCTATCAACGTCCGCAACTTTGAACGCATTATTTAAGAAATTAAATACTCCTAATGAAACGTTTTATGTTTTTCAAAAATCTTTGACCTCTCGCCAAGGCAAAAGACAGCAATTACTATGCAGACTTCTCTTCTGGAACCATGATTTGACAGGGAAGACCAAGTCATGAATGGTTTCATTTTGTGCTAAATAACATGGTCCGTCCAGTGTCTACTTTAAAACTATTCAAAGCTGTAAATTCTTCGGTTGTTTGGTTTATGTGATGCATACCGATAGTGGAATTTACTTGGTTCCATAAGTCTTGGAAATGGAATTTTCCACTGAAGTTTGTTAAATGTTTTGGTTGGCTAGTATTATATGATTAAAATTTTACTTTGGAGTTCTTATCTCGCAAAGGATTCATCGGGCCTAGTATATGTTTACTTGTATGCATCATTCGGGGGATGTTAACCATTTTTTAATGAATTGTGTTTGTCTTCATTGACTTTTGGGATTAGGTTTTACAAGTTTTACAAATGGTTGATGACTAGAATCAACGTTCCTTGGTGGCAAGTTTTAAATATTGGTTTGACTATTACCAAGATTTTGGCACTTTGCTTTTCTTTATTATTTTGGGCATTGGGTGTTGTAGGAACTGCTTGTTATTTGAGCACAAGCAAGTTGATATGAGATACATTGTTCTAGGGATTGTGTCTTATTTTTAGAATCAGGTTTATTGAAAGTCATATTGACTTGCTGAAGATTACCTTATAGGATGTTTGTCACAAACTACTGGTAAGTTTTTTTGATGGGGTATGTTTCAATTGTCATTGTGGATGTGGTGTCCTTATTATCATTACATTGGAAGTTATCATCATTTTCTTTGATGGAGCATGTTCTAATTGGCATTGTGGATGTGGTGTCCTTATTATCATTGCCTGGTATGGAGGCACAAATACCAAGGCATAAATTATAGCATTATGGGGTTTACTATTCACTGTTGGCTGGGTTAACATTCATGACCTTAGGTATTCTGAGATTCTAAAGGCTCCATTGATTGGATCAAAAGACTCACTGGCTTTCAACCTCCTCCATTGACATATTGGATGAAGCCCATCTAATTCTGATAGGATGTTTTCAACACATCTACTTCAATCACATGTACATGGAGAAAACACCATTGTTGACTTACTCTTGAAAAGAGGAGTTACTTCATTACCTAGGGTCATTTATTTTAACAAATTTAATCACGATATCAGAACCAAATTTAATCAAAATTGCTAGTGCCATCATTCCTACTTCTTAGATTTATAATCTTCATGATATATTGTAATGAATGTACTTTCTTTTTGTTTTTTGTTTTTTTCCAAATGTTGAACCACCAGACCTTGGATTATAGGAAGATAGAATAATAGTTACTGATATAAGATCCATTTTGTAGTAATTTGTATTGTTTACTTTTTTGAAGAATCTAGATGATCTGTACTAAAAAAGATCTATGAAAATGTATTTTTTTCCATATATAAAAGAAGGAGTTTTTTTCTACTGAAAGAAAAAATATATTAATCTTTTTTTTTTTTTAATATCTAATAATAAAAAATTTGTTGAAATTAATATTAGAGAAATTTATTAAATGCTACTATATGTTGACCTATTATTGTTATTAAAATAATTCACTCACTTAAAATAACTTGTAAATGTTTTATAATAAATCATATTTTTTCTTTAGCCAAATACTTTTAGACTTTTGAAAGATTAACTTATTTCATTTTAAAAAAATACTCTTATAATTAAACAAAAAAAAATTTAAATCATATCTAAATAATTTTAGATTATGCTCCCAAACCTTTTTTTAATATATTATATACTTCATATAATATATATACATTTTAAAATCCCTAATTGACATAAATTCATATATTCAAGGCTTGTAATATATCATATACTTCAAAATAATAATAAAAAAAAATATATATATATATATATATATATATATATATATATATATATATTCAAATCCTTAGTTGACATAGATTCATATATTCAAAGTGTATTTGTATAGAATATATACTTGAATTTTTTTAAATAATTAATAGATCAATAATACTAACTAGGTACACAAACAACATATACATGTTATTCCACAAAACAATATAGATAATTATGATACAAACAAACATGTCCTTGTGAAGATGAAGACATCCTTCGCAAAATGCATGCTTGACTTATTTTAATTTTTTGTGGTTAACGAACCAGCCTTGAGTTATTTTTTATTTTTTTGTGGTTAACGAACCTGTCTTCCTTCGCAAAATGCATACTTGAGCTATTTTAATTTTTTGTGGTTAACGAACCAGCCTTGAGTTATTTTTTATTTTTTTGTGGTTAACGAACCAGCTTTCAGCCGCCGCCCTTTCCGTGAGTCTCCAAGTGAGAGAAGGCTCTAAATGAGCTGAACGAAACGTTCTTATTTAAGTGTTTTTTAGTTTAAAAAAACTGTCCACCAGCAATTTATTCTGGGTTGTATTTTATATAATATTTATATTTATATATGTTTCCTCGACCGTGAGGAAAAGTTCAAAATAAGAGTTCTATAGTTTACTAAATAAACTATAGAAAGGTTGAATTTTTAAAAATTTAAATTGTTTATATTTAATTTTATTAGTAAAATATAATTGGCTCTTCTAATTTTTTTAATAGAGATATGTTAGAATCACAAATTTGAAGTAGGAAATCTGCAGAATTCAAGTACTCCAAAAGTTTTTCAAAACACCAATATGTTTATGTATTCAAAAAAACATTTTAAATCGCAAAAAAACAAGATCTTACCATAAAAATATATATTATTGGATTTTCTAAAATAAAACAAAACAAAACATAAAAACCTATATTAATGACACTTATAATATTAGATGCTACACATCATTATAAAATGTAAAATTTGGAATAAGAGGAAGTTGATATATTATAAATATTTTACCATAGGAGATTAATGTTTAGAACTTTTATAACTAAACTTGTCAATTAGGTTTCATTTAGTTGTTGTAAGATTTTACTTTGGTATCATTTTAAGAATAAAGGAAAGTGATCAACTAGTTTTCTAGAGATATGTATTCTATTACAAAAAAAAATCTACAATGAAAGTGTTGTCACAATAAGCAAAACCCACCTTGGTCTGAAAGTTATGTTTAAAATATTATAGAATAAATTTCAAATATTATAGAATGAGTAAATCATATGCATAAATACAAGGAATGTTTATTCATATTCATGGAACCTTCCGTAGAATCCTAAGGGATGTTTATCCACATTCTTGTGGATGTCATCCCTAGTAAACTCGTTAGTGTAGATTATTGCACTTCAACCAAGGAGAAATAAACAATTGTTGACATGAATCTCATTAGCATACACTAGTGCACATCTCCTATATGAGTTCAAACCAAGCACTTCCTGATGCAAAAGTAACTAAATTCTAAACAAAATTAGCAACAACCAATAAGAGCACGAAAATTTCTACAATTTTACGATGCCAATTGAATAAAATATTATGTTAAATATGATGAAATTATTGAGGAATATGATGATCTAACTCAATGTGAAGCTAGAGGGGCTAAAATCTAAGCTAAGCAGGATGAACCCTTGAGCTAGTTAATTAGAGTCTGAAGAACTATAAGGGTTGGAAAACTTAGCCCATCACTACACTCAAGATGCAACTCTGAGCAATTCTAATGCTTGGGAGAGAGTGACTTCTTAGGTTCAAACCATGCATTAGGGGAAATTTTGGGTCTAAAATTGGCCTCCTAAGGAAATTATAAAATAAGAGTGGAAATAATAAATTAAGATTAGATTACATCATCAAATTATTAGAGAGAAAAAAGAAAAAACTATTTGTTCAACTCGTATTTACAACTTATCTCCCTATGGGTTTACCCAAATTTCGAGCAGAAATAGTCGTTGGATGCATAATTTGATTTCTCATCTAAAGAGTTCTCACGTTGCATACTTTCGATGGACCTTACTACATGAAAAACGTGATTGCAATCACATTTTCAAGTATTTATCATTTTTCGTGTAGCAAGGTCTATCAAAAGTATGGAACATGGGTACTCTTTGGATGAAGAATCAAATTATGCATCCAACGAGTGTTTCCACTCGAAATTTAAGTAAAAAATTAGGGATATACGTTGAAAATACGAGTTGAAAAAATAGTTTTATAATTTTATTATTTTTTAATCCTTTTACTTTTTTACTCCAAAAGTGGTGAATCATCCCCCATGGTTAACATCATCATCTTGAATCCTATTGGTTCTTATAAAGCTTATTTTGGTTGTACATTTTGTGAAAATTCTATAATGTAGAATTCTACTGCAACTACTTATTATGTTTCTTCTATTGTATTCTCAATCACAATTATTTAACATTTAGCTGTGTTAAATACCGAAATAAAATATGATGTAGAATTCACGATCAATAAACAACATAACATAAATAACACAAGTAATCACACATAAACACTGTTATTTTTGGACAATTGTCCCCGGAAAAACCCAATGCCGGTAAACTGGTTCAGCAGATCTGAGGGTTTCTTTATTGTGCAGAAATTCCGAGTACAAATGTGTGATTGTAAATATCAATCAATCACCTGAAGAAATCTGATGACAGTAGGCTTAGTGAGACAAATCTCACATCACCATGAAATTCTGGCACTAATCTGCACCCTCACTGAGCTTCTCTGCATGATTTCTGCACAGTAACTGCGTCCCTCATGTTGTCATTGCGTCACTGTTGTTGTTGCTTGTTTTCACTGCCAGTGTAATGACTGCTGCCTGAGACTAGAGTGATTTCCCCTTCCATAAATGACCTCCGGAGATTAGATAAACCCTCAGCTACCTCCACCAACAGAAATCGAAAACTCCCTCTGCTGCTCTGCGCTGGCCCATCGTAACTGCTGCTTGGCCCTCTCTGCATTGCTGTTATGGCTCCTCTCTCTCTTCTCTTCCTTTGCTCTTTCTCCTTCAAAAATTCTCCCTCATAGATATTTCACCTTCCCCACTCTGCAATCGAGAATCACTTTGACTCTTCTTTCTGCTGAAGAAATCGATCTCTTGATTCTTTCTCCATCTGATGTGATTTCCAAAGGCCCCTCGCCCTCCATCTTATAATCTTTCGTTGACCTTTCAACGACCCAGATTAAAACTTAATCAAGGGCTAGGATTAACTTGGAAGTGATCCATGACTTTATCTAGAAGATTCACACTTAGTTTAATTAGTACCTTTTAATTAATCGGTTTCCCTAAGTTTATACTTAGGAAAACATTAAAAAACGATTAATTAATTTAATTAAACCATCTCTAAGTGGAATTTTCCAAAATCCTATCTGTGTATTATGGAATACATGTGTCTTAGCCCATATACAAAGTTACAAGGCTAGAGCACATCCGATGATACCATAAATCAACACATTTTTCTTAGGAGGCCCATTTTAGACCTCAAAACTCCCCTAATGTGAAATGGAGCTAGGTTCTATAAATCTAATTATAAATATCAATGTTCATCTCCTAAGAAATTAGGAGCATATATTAAAATGTTAGGGGAAGTTGGTCGATTGATATCAGGTTAATAAGGTGAAGCAATGAAGATAATTTGGAATTGATCATTATAAAATTTATCATTTATAATGTTACCTTTTGGTGATAAATTTATAAGAATATACTTGTATGGCTCATTTTTTTGGTAAATCCTAATTTGGAAATCTAGGCTCCATAAACTTTTAGAACCATTTTCAGGCAATAAATGACATTTTTTGTGGGAAAAACTTTGCAAGTGTAGCCATTATCACATCGATGTTGTTCTACATGTAGAGAGTTTTATGATAGGGTGAAAATCACCTCAATCGAGCTATGCACCTCTTGTAAATTGGCCTACCATGTTGGCCACCATAGTAGCGAGTGGATGCCACATTAACCCTCATTATTCAGGTGTGGGGCTAGTCATGCATGGAATTTCTAGAAGGTCCAAGATCTTGGCATTAATAAAGGGTCGAATCATGCAAAACCCCTGATACTATATGGTTATTAGACCATGTTAAATATTAAGCTATGAGGAAGAGAGGGGGTTCCATTATTTTAGCATTGTACTTGTTCCATAATTGAGCAGAGGATGAAGGAGTAGGACTTGAGAGAATAAAATAGGAGTAAGAATATTTTTAATAGTCATTCAAGCCACAATTTCATAGAAAACTCCCCCATTTCTTTATATTTGCATTTTCATAACTGATGAAAAGAGACTAGAATATAGACTTAAGTTCTAGTTGGATTTTCTCTTGTATCAAGTTTTCAAAGATATATCCTATACTCATTTTTATGGATGGTGTGGTAATTACTTATTCTTCATTTTTTATTTTGGTTATTTTTCATAAATTTGAGTATTATGGTAATAATGATAAAAATGGGACCTAAGAAAAGAAATTAAATACCAAAATATTTTATAACATTGCAATATTTATTGTGACAAACTATTATATTTGAGTATCCATGACAATTTATAAATCATAAGAGACTCTTCCATACAAACATGAATTGATCTCATGTTTTACCTACTCCATAGAGGGGTTGGGAGCAAGAGATGGATATCTAAGAAGACCATTATGTGAGTTGCCATCCATTTGAGATTTTGTGTCATTGTCACAACATGAAAGATATTTGAAGAAGTGAGAGCGACTATGTAAAATTCTATAAGAATGATATCATGTAGAACTTATCTATTAGCAAGAAATGTTTGGATAGCATTGTGACACACATTATATATATATATATACATATATATTTGATTTACTCCTTGAAGGTATGATTCCCAAGTCCACAGTGTACACAAGGAAGCAGGTGTGACCAACGATTGAAAGAGACATGCCTTTAATTGAATATTTTGAAATTGAAGCTAAAAATGTTTCTTTTCAAAAGAGATAGTAACTACATATCCCTCACCCTCAATCCAACCTCCACTATTAGAGTCAAGATAAGTATTTGTCTAGAGAAGAGGATCACCAAATATACATATGAAATACTACCTCAACACTCTTAAGTCTACCAGTAAAAATCACATTACCTACCTCTCTTTTATGGTTATTAAAGGCGATGATTTTTTTTTTCCCAATATTAGCCTAAAGTTTATGAGTCTAAAGAAAAAGGGCTAAGATGTTAAGCTATCTCTCGAGCTCCTTCATTAAGTGGCACATGAAGACAATGCTAGTTATAAATAAGGGAATAACAATGGAAACTCTAAAGAGTTAGAAACCATGAAAAATTCCCAATATGTATGACATAATTTTCTCTAATTCATAAATGTAGAATTTAAAAGGTATAGAAAAGACCGAATAACTTTGTTTAGCTATCATCATATTGTGTATCCGCTTTCTCTAAACAAGACGATGAAAGTGCAATAGAGAATAATATGCTAATGTAATGAGTGCTTGGATCATAGAGGGTTCACCTTGTTGGTCAATCTCTTATCATATTCATTTTGAATTTGTGAAAATTAAAGTGAATATATATATTATATATTTGAGTATATTTGGAGAGGATATGTTAAGTATGGACTCTTATAGAAATGGATGTGTAGTGGAAATAAAAAAAAAAAATTAAAAATATATATTGAGAAAGGTTCCAATAAAATTATTTTAAAAGGTATTTATTAATATCTAATGAAATTATAGATATTGGTTCATATCCAATAACATATGTTCTATGTCACAAATTTGAAATTAATGGTTTGAATTTAAATAACCTTTCATTAATCTTGATATAAAGATAATTAAATAAACTAACTTAAAATATTAAGAAGAGAATAAAAGTTAGTAACATGCTTAATAAACTAACTTAAAATATTAAGAAGAAGCTTGGGGTTCTCAGTACCCTAGCAACAAGAGCTTTTAGAATCTCAGATGTGAACCACTTTGAAGGTGAAAAATCGCATCTCCTTAATGTCTTCTGTAAGAATGGTTATAGCAGGGCTCAGTGTCTTAGAGCTTTTCAAAAAGCAGAGAAAGGTCCTAAGGTTAAGAAAGATCCTTGCGATCGGTTATCTGGAGTTCACCTTCCTTTTATCCAAGGTACTACTGATAAAATCGCAAGGATATTGAAGAAACACAATGTCTCTTCAACTTTCAAGCCTCTCCGCACTATCCGTGGTTCTCTTAGATCGGTTAAAGACCCGGTTTGCCCAATGGATGGTAAGGGTGTTTATTTAATTCCATGTTCCTGTGGGACCCCTTACATTGGTGAAACTGGTCGATCTATTAACCAAAGAATTCATGAACATGTCGCTGACCTTAGACATGGTAGATCTCGGTCCTCTGCCTTGGCAGAGCATGCTGAAAAAACAAATCACCATATTTGTATTGAAGATACTAAGGTTATTGCGACTATTGACCACTTCCATCATCGAAAGTTAAGGGAAGCCTTGGAAATAGAAAAGAGGCCGGTTAACCTTAATAGGGATGATGGGTGGAATGTTAGGAGATGCTAGATTCCTGCTCTTCACTCTTAGTCGATCTAGATTTCTCTTTCCTGGTGTGCTCCTTTAATTTTTCTAATTTGGTTTTGATTAGTATTTTTGTTTTGTTTTTATTATATATATATATATATAATTTATTCATTTATTTATTTATATTTATATTTATATTTATATTTATATTTATATTATTTATATTTTTTTTTAATTTTTTTTTACCAGTATTATTTATTTATTTTTATTTTTACTATTACTTTTATTTTTATTTTTATTTTTTTATTTTTATTTTTATTTTTATTTTTATTTTTTTATTTTCTATTTATTTATTTATTTTAAATTTTTATGTTTATTTTTAGTAATATTAAATTAATTGATCAATTAGTATTATTATTACGACTTATTTATTTATTTGATTTGATTTGATTTTATATTTGATTTTTATTTATATAGAATTTATAATAAAAATATAATCAAATTTAATAAAAAAATAATTGAATAAATAAATAAATAAATAAATTAAAAAAAATAAAAAAATAATTTCCCTATTCTAGTCAAACTAGCCGTTTGGAGCAGTCTTGTTCTCATGATGAACCACACTGACTAGTTCGAAACGCGTCGACAAAAATTTCTTTTATGTGACTTTCATCGAAAATTTTTTACACCATTTTATGGATCACAGAAGCCAAATTCCTAAGAATAAAAGTTAGTAACATGTTTAAAAGGATTGTGTATTCTTAAACTTAACGTGGAGAGAGTAGTAAGATGTTTCACTATTTGGTATAGGAAACTATTATAAAGAATAAATTAATAAATAAATGATATTGTTAGATAATATTTTTGGGATTCAAGTGCGTTAGGAAGACTTCTCAAGAAATAGATTGAAACTAGTGAAATGAATCACATACTATCATTGCACTCGGTAACCGTGACTTCCCAAGAAGACTTCCTAGGAAGTCACTCATCCTTCCCAGGAAAACTTCCCAAAAGGTCACCCATCCCAAATTGCCTCTAACTCAAACATGCCCCACAATCAAACCCACTTAACTTTTAAGTATATATATATATATATATATATATATATATATATATATATATAACAATACTTTTTAAAAATTAACTTAATTTAAACTCATTTTAAATCCAGAAGCAAAATTTTATCTTTCCCTATTTATTCAAATTTAAATTGAAGCAATCTAAAACAAATTTAGGTTTCAAACAGTACCATTATATAAATCATACAGTAACATTAACAGTGATTAAAAGCGACTTTGTCGGAAAGATTTTTAAGAGGCTATATATATAGTGCACACCATCACTGTCCATCAATTTAAAAGCTTGATGGGTAACATATCCACGTGGAACACAACTCGTAAATTCAACTTGTGTGTCAATGTGTACGTAAAGCAAATAATGGCGAGGATTGGACATATGGTCATTACGTTAGGGAAGAGAATTAACAATTTTAGACTAGATTGATGTAAGGCTACAGAAATCTATAAAGTGTATGGACTAGGGACTTAAAATGGTTAATTATAAAGGTGAAGTACGATATGTGGTTACTATTTGGCTCTTTCTTAAATCGAATTTTACACCATACTTTTGTCTGGAATATTACGATAAATATTGACTTGGAACCTACCATAAATAATGACTACGAACCTTATTTGTAAGCCCTTTTAATATAGTTAGACTTTCATGGTTGAGTAAATAAATTTTGTATAATAGTATTATATAATAAATATATATTTTTTATTTCTCCTTTGTTATATATACATAAAGTATGCTACATCTCAGTCATATATATATATCGATGCTCATACCAAAACCATATAAAAAATGAGAAGTATTGGGAAAATATTGAGGTTTGGGCCTGGGGGAGTAATGTGCGGCACATCCCGATGGGGAAACTGCTCCCGTGTTTCCGTGTGGTCTTGATCTCGGGCACATGCCGCCAACATGGCGAACAAGCTTTTGAAAGAAGATATTATTAGAAATGCAGAGTGCACATTATTATGGAAGGTATGCTCCCGCCCCCACATTATTCTGTAGATTGAAAATTATGAAAGAAATCAGATTAGGTGTGTGAGAATCTGTGAGGATCTCCTTCATAACCATCACATGGTGGTCCCCGATCACATGGCTTCCACTCCAGAATTCTAAATGCTGAATTACCCCTCAAGCCCAGGCCCTGGTCTCGTGCTTGTCATTTCGCTGCCGTTTCCTGTGTGGGGCCGGGATTCCTTTGTCCCCGCTGACGGTTTCCTGGGGCCGGGTCTCCTCTGTTCCCGCTGACGGCTGCCTGAACGTCCCCCGCGTGCCGCGGCAAGCCGCCCCCGGTTTTGCTGGGTCAATAGGGTTTCTCTCCGGCGCGTCGATGACGTGGCGGCGCAGAGCCAATATTTAATCTACGCGAAAAGCAGACGTGACGCGCGGTCGCTCCACCGTCACAACAGTTAGCCGACTCTTTAGCTCTGTGCCTTGATTTTTTTTTACAGTGGAGTATGATGGTAAGGGTGTTGAAATTTTGTTTTTTTTGGGTTAAAATAAAAATTCAAAAAATTAAATAATTATAAAAGTATTTAAATTTGTATTTTTTATTTTATTTTATGTTGTTAAATTTGTATTTAAGATGGATTTATACTAGTTTAGTTTATTGATAGATGATGACGAAGAGTAATTACTGAGTAATAACAATTCTATAGAATTATTCAGCAATAGTTGCGAGCCCTCTTCTCTCCAAATGGCAAGCCGTTGAAATTTGAAAATGAACTACCGCTTCTTAAGTTGGATGGTTTCCATGAATATATCATTTGTTTTCTCACTTTTATATCTTTTTATTATATTAGACAAGGTGTATTTTAAAATAGGATTTTTAAAGTTTGAATTTAAATATTGATAATTATTAAGTAGATAGGTAATGTCACTACAAGAAGAAGGGTCATTTAGCCACACATTAGCACCACAATTTGTAAATGATTTGAGAAATTTTTACTTTTCAAATAGTTGTGCAAAAGTGGTGATAATGTGGGGATACGCAAGTGGTGCTATGTTGTCTGGTGCAAAAGTGGAGTTAATAAAAAATATTAAATTTGGTGTTAAATGCATATGTGGCATTCCATGGTGTATGGTGCAAACCACCAAAAACCAATCTAACGTGGATCAAGATTTTGTGATGCAAAGCACCAAAACCAATTTTACAAAAATTAAAAATTTATCATAAAAATATCAAAATTATTATAATAATAATAAATTGTATATGGTGCAAAGCACCATAAAATAAAAAATGGTGCAAAAAAAATAAATTATTATTATTATTATAATAAAATTGTATATGGTGCAAAGCACCATAAAATATGAAATGGTGCAAAAAAAAAATAGCCTCCTTTATTTAGAAAGGTTATATATTGCATGTGGTGAGTATCCTAGGAAGAGTTTGATTTTATTACCAAAAAGAACATTTTGACCATTTTCTTATGCTTAAATCCAATTACCATAAATATATTTAATTAATATCAAATGTATTAATACAATTGAAGTATCTCATAGTTACATCCAAAAATTTTAATTCATTGTGTATAGTAAGACTATGGTAGCTTTTTTTGTGCTTCGCTACATTATGGCAAGTATCAATTACAAGTAATGGAAGAGTCTCTCCATTGAAACATTCACATGATTCCAAGTTGATGGGCATAATAAATTTACATAATATAAGCAGTGTCATTTCAATTCCAAGCGTCACAGAATTTTGTTTGAGTGAAAATTTGAGGATGGCATGATATTTCAAAATTTTTTGTTTTTTCTAATCTATCACATATCTTTCTAGTTATGAAAAAATATATTAAATGGATATCTTTCACATTAAATGAATAATTACAAAGTAATAAAAATATCTACATATGTTAAAATTTTAAGTATATTATACAACAACCAAAACTATGAGTATACAAAAAGAGATCATTTAATTAAAGAAAATAAAAGTTTTACATATGTTCCAACATTGATTATCAAAAAATCACTTTTGATTTATTAATATAATGAAATGTCTTAGGTCTTGAAATTTTTTTATTATGAGATATTGAAAAAACGAAACTGATAATTCGTTTGAAATCATCTGTATTGCTCATCCTTAAAAGAAATTTTGTCGCTGCCTGCATGGAAAAATCATAAAAAGAAAATTATAAACATAAGTTTGTGAATAAAAATACATAAATGAAATAAACTGAGAAAAACACAAACAATAACATCAATTGAATTGAAATAAACCATAAAAAGTGTGTGCATTTAATGGTATTTCATAACTAAAGTATCCTATTGATTTAAAAAATAACTGAAGTGAACTAACCAAACATATGGTAAGGTTGAAGCATGATTCAAAGTTCAGCTTCATCTTCTCTTTCATCATGTTGATCAGTTACCTAAAACACATATAAGATAAGATCAACGCAACTATAAATTGTATTAATTGAAACTTTCATTTACATATACTTCTTTCATATTATAAAAAATTACCTAGAACAAAAATATTATAGGTCAAAAAATACCTCATAATCTATAACAGGATGAAATCCATCTTTAATCTTTTGATGAATAAGAGCAGATATACCATAGCATGAAGCAAAATCTTTGTCATCTTCAGACATTTTAGTATTGAAGACCTGCAACTATATTTTAAATAACAATGAAATAGTTAGAAATTTGATTATATAAAAAATAAACTTTCCTTGAGAAGCATAGTAGTGTATTAAGCTTACAAATTTTGCCTCTGCAGATAACATGCCACCTTTCCCCAAACGATGGCGTGTGGACAACCTAGAGGCTCGTACAGTATGTGCATATTTGTCTTTTCCAACCAAAGTTCCATTTTTTCTTTTTTTCTTAATAGCAATCTCATCCAATAACCTCTTCCACTCTCCTTCTCCTATGAAGTGCAGCTTGACTACATTTTTGTTTCTTACCAATTCTCCTCTCAAAGCATTCCTGGTATTTTTAATATATTCAACAACACTATGAAGAATTTGTTTTGGAGGTACAATTGCCGATACTTTATGCATAAGAGATAATAACTCATCCTTCTTAGATTTATCTATGAAATACACATAGAAAGTAAATAATCCATATAAAAAATCTTAAGGTTTCTAGTATCATAGTAATGAAATTTAGGGAATGTAACACTGAGTACAATATATAATTTTTTTAAATATGAAACATGAAACGTTAAGTATATAGTTTATACTACATATATTAAGTATGCAATTTATGAAAAAACATAGTATATGTGTTTTACCTTGACGACGAAAATCTTTAGTAATTGTAGGACCAAATAATCTCAATGCTTCACGGTGAAGTATGTCTCTCCATGTTCTCCCACCTTCATCATTTAACAGTTGCCCTTTTTCATTTAATGTGATTGTGAATGGCATACCATTAGTTGCCTCTCCTTTAACATATTCATTTGGATGTTTTAAGAGAGGTTGAAAAGATGCATCAATAGATGGTATAGTTTGTTCATCTGATGGAGGAGATTGATTTTGTTGTCCATTGGTGTTAGTGTCTTCTTCGAGAACATTGATATTACTCCTGAACATTGTGATATAATATATTATTAATAATCATATGTTATATAATTACAACCCTAAAGTTTATAAGTAAAATATAAATGACTATTTACCTTAGTAGATCATCAACTGTTGTTTCTGCATATGTTGCATTCTCTGTGTCAGAGATCGTTGTTTTGTATGCTACATGAATTGCATCTCTTATGAATGGATCAACACCATCCTTCGTCAACAACTCTCTATATGATTGCAATCTATCAATTTCAAATCCAGTTTCAAGTGTAGGCTCCACATTATGGCAAGTATCACTTACTACTGGGACATATACATCATCTGTAAAATCTAAATGGGAAGATGGAATTGTAGATAAATTACTTCCTTTGGAAGGTATCTCATTAATACCTATGACTCCAGAAGGTGTGTCCCTTATAAATTCATTTAAACTCTTTGTCCGAATAGACTTTCCTCTTTTTCTTGTTCGCATATTGAATCAATAGACCTAATTTAATATTACACATTTCCCAAGTTAGAACGACTTTTATATACTTCATTGCATTAATCCAATAGTGAAACAAGTGCCATATATATATATATATATATATATATATATATATATATAATAAAAGCATCAACCTTTGATTATATGAAGTGAAATAATGAGTATATTATAAATGAAAAGTATGCAAATGAATTAAAATACATACAAGAAACAACAAAAAATAGTAACTCATAATCCAATGAAACATTTTGAAAATATTTTAATCATAAAATATCATTTTGGAGGGTAAAAAAATCTTAACAAATCCTCTAATATCTAACTTTCCCTAGTAAAAAATAAGTTTTCAATTCTATAAGATAGAAATTCATTAATTGTTAAGTTTTCTAAAAAAAATAATGAGAAAAAAAAAAAAAATCTAAATGTACATAATGATAATATATATAACATTGTTATCATGTTATAGTTCTCTGATATGTTTAACATTGAAATATTATTAAAAAATCCTCTAATATCTAACTTTCCCTTCTAAAAAATAAGTTTTCAATTTTGTAAGATAGAAATTCATTAATTATTAACTTTTCTAATATCTTCCAGTACATGTTTACTGTTGTGGCATAATTGATGGCAGGCCACTTGGGGCAGTTCGAGTTGGATGCATTGGCTGCTAGTCTTGATGGCCGAGGCAGGGGTGTTGACCATTGTAAAATGGTTGATGATGTCATCTGGGGGCTAACTATGGCTGAGGGGGCCTGGCTATTGATACTGGGGAAGTGTGGGATCAAAGCAGCCCCACATTTTTTCCATCCAAGGTTGCCCCACTTTTTTACCATCCAAGGTTGAAGGACAAAAATTCTGGAGAGAACCCTGACTGTTTGGCTGAATCTAGGGAGCTAAACTAAGTTTAGTACCCCGAGGAATTGTCAAAGCAGAACTAGCTTAGGTAGGTAAAAAATTTCTTTCATGAAGTTTGAACAACGCTTGTAACATTACCTCTTCTTCTCCTAAAGCAGTTCCAGAGGTGGAGTGCTTGGTCTGTCACAATTGAACTCTTGAGTCAAACCAACTCAATATCAAATCAATAAATTCGGAGTTTCCTCTCATGCACGTTGTGGATTTGGTGAGATTCAAAACATTTTTGCAATTATCCTATGATGGGAAACCATGAAATCTTATAATTTAGCCCAATATACTTTAATGTTAAACTCTAAATTACCAAAAATGTTGTGAGAGTTGTGGACTGATCTATCCAAAAAAAATGAGGGTTGAGGATAGTGCCTCCGGAAGTTTCTTCGAGGGCTGTGAATTTAATTATCTGTTGGAGTTTTTCTCAGGGATTGGTTTAACAGTTTTTCCTTATGGATTCCCTGAGCTATTCGAAAGACAAATTATACCCCTATGGCTATCTCTTATGAACTTCCACTTTGTAATATCTGCAACTTTTCTGAAAGTGTATTCAAAACAATAGGCTAAAAACTTAAAAGGGATGTTGAAAAAAAGAAATGGTCTAATGGCCATGATATCCAACTTCGTGTATTGGACATTTGCAACTTCTTTGTGTATCAATGCCATTACATTTATTTTGTTTTTGGTAAAAGACTAGTCACTGTGGCAGTTTTTGGTAAAAGACAAGTCACTGTATCAATGCCATGAGAAAAAAGTATGCTGTTCCCATGCATACATTCTTATCCATCTCATGTGTCTTTCCCAAACAGAAATGAACATTATGTACTCCTTATGTAAAACCGTGGATCATTATGTACTCCTTCCAACTGCCCACTAACCCTTTTAACATGATCCCCTCTCTCTCTCTCTATATATATATATATATTCCAGCTTATGTCAATTCCGTGACCTCTAGCAGAGTAGGTATATTTGCTACCTTAACACAATCACCAATGCCCTTGGATAGTGTTTGATCACTATGTTCTACACTAGATAGTCATAAGAACTAATTTCCAAGGTAGTACCCTCCCTGCTGGTCACATCCAGCAATCCTTTTCTGCTAGCACTCTCAAAATGCAACGGCAATTTAAGGGATAACAAATAGCATGGTAGGATTTTAGTTCATTTTGACCAATAATCATGGTAATTTTTGAGCACTTGTTGATGACATTTTATTGATTTGTTTAATCAATTATACAATCATACAGTTTGCATCACTCTTTCGGCTTGATTGAATGTAGCAGCAATCTCTTCTTTACAAATTTTTGACGTCAAACATTTATCGTTGCTCCACTTTTGCAAATGCATGAGTGAAAGGAATTTTATAGTGGATAGCCCATCTTCTTCCATGTTATTTGGAGCACTTGTTGAGCCTTTCGACTCTTTTGCAAAAAATGCAAAAAGAGTGTGCAATTAGGTAGCTTAGTTTGCAGGATTGGATCATCTTCTTTTCTTTTCTTTTTTGTCTATCTATGACACTTGCCTCTAGCTTCCCCACATAACTCTCAGCTTCATCATGCTCATTACCCTCTTCTATACCATTTTCTTGACACCATGGTGGGATTTGAATTCCCTCCATGACAACTTGTACATATGCCTCTCATTAATCAAATTATAAAAGTGTTGTTTCATGACTGTAATATGTTTCCAAATATGCAACTTAGTTCATCAAAGGAAGAAGAACAAGTGCAGAAATAAAACTACTAATAAAGAAAAAGGGAGAACCTAATCAATTTTCCTTGTTCCCAGATGAATAAATTCATTATTAATACCTTATAAAAGAATCAGAGAGAAAAATCTACAATGACATGAACAAAAAATCGAACAACATAACTAAACCATACATCAATGTAGATCAATACCTTTTGTCAGCTCTCTATGGCTCCTATCTCTGGCTATGGACTCCCTATCCTGACTCTGAAAACAAAAATGCCTTCTACTTCCTTCACAGGTTTACTGTCCAGCTTCTTCAGACCCTTGATCATGCTCCTGCATCTTCTTGCCTCAAATCTGGCTCTTATCTTCCTCCACAAATCCAGGTCCCTTTGTCTCCTCTGCTTCAACTGCAACCTTAAAAATTTTTGTCTCTTCAATTTCATTGTGACCATAAGTCTCTGTCTCTTATAGACTTGTGACCATAAAATCTATAGCCTATTTGAAAGACAAAGACTGCTATAAGATCTATTCAAACACTCAATAGGACACCTAAGCGATTCCCACCCAAAACAAAATGAAAGAAAATATCCTTGAGCTATTTGTAATTAATTATTAGACCTATACATGTACCTAACATAACAACCAAGCAATTCCCATAGTTGCAAAAGGAAATAATAAAACACTCAAATGAAAACCTATCAAAAACTAACTTGATATCTGATCTTTTCAGCTGCAATACAAACCAAGCTTCAATACAAAAATTATCGTGATACTATGACCCAAAATGAAGTGTCCAAGACCTGAAGGTTGTAGAAAAGATACTGGTCCGAGACTTCCAGGAAAACCACAAACTTGAGCCTTGGAATGCCAAGTTTGAAGCTGCTCTTTAATGTTGGTCTGAATCCTAAAAAACATGCCTGAAATCGCTCTCCTTAGTTAATGAATGCCGAAATTTTGTGGTTGTTTCTCAACCTCAAAAATACAGGTCCACATTAGGGTATAGGGTGGACGCTTGTAAGGGTCCAAAGGCAACTCCCTTTTATTTTCATTTTTTTATTTTTGGGGGTAATTGGGGAAAATCCATTTGAAGTTAAGACATTGGTGCTTGAAACCAACTTGTGTATATTCTCATTCAAGCTTTAATAAGATAATCTAATGTAAAAAATGAAGCTGTAGCATGGGAAAACAGAGCTTAGTCCATTCAAATTATCTGGCAATGTGAAACCGATCAAATATATGCCAAGTTGTCAATCATAGTTTTACCTTGTGGCAATGATTTTCCTTATGCCCTGCTCTCATTTTCAGTCAAAAACTAGATTTCCTATATTGATGACGTTCCTACTGTAACATGACCAACTATCGGACAACTATCTCATTGTAATTTTAGATAAAATGAGAAGTGTACCCAAATAATATCTTTGCAAGCATATCATTGTCACTCACAAGATTGTGCCATGTGGACCACAACCTAGATTTATTGTCATTTTGAGCTTGGTACTCCTACAGTCCCAAGACAATGCTTAGAGATATTAACAATGCATAGAGATCACCATACACATACTAACCAAAAGGGTCATACTGTGTTCCTCTAAGCCAGGATCATATTTACACTGTAGTCATCAGTGTCAAAGAGATAAACTGTCATGATACATAGTGATATTTTCATACTTTGCTATCAAGGAAATTCTGTCAATGCACATGATATTCAAATTTATTAGCATTGAAGGTACTCCTTTATTGGTGAGAGATTACAATGCACAGTAATCAAATTCCTTCAACACAAGAATTTTGTCAGTCCTTGAAACGATCAGAAATTGGAATGAAGCTTAAATGGTCCACTTCAATGAGACTGTGACAGAGTATATATATAGAACCTTCCACAAATTTCAAATGACTCTAGAAACTCCAAAAGTGCGCATATTCAGGTCTGCTCAGCTTTAAGGACTGAGACTTGACAAATACTAGCCTCAATGATTTATTTGCAAGATTTGTGCCTTTAAAAAGACATGTTATAACCAGCCTCCTTATGAGTTTGATCACGTTAGTCACCCAACCATGTCACTGTCACAGGCCAAGATGAGTTTGGACTGTTAAAACTTATATGATTACCACTGAATTAATACAGATTAACCTAGAATGTAGATTGAACAACAAAGAGTTGTAGATCCAATTCCATATGGCCACAGATCAGAGCTTCACAGATCCAAGAATTATCATGAGGTCACCAAACATACATTGTGTAGAAAATCTTCAAACTGGAGAGTTATAGTTCAACATAAGTCCACTTCATTCCAGCGATTGACCAGATTCTCTTGAAACCATGACTAGAATTTGAAAAATTTCAAACCACCGATCTCTTTCAAGGCAAATGACCCTGTAACAAAACAAAATGAATCCCATAAGCCCCAAAACTGGCCCTAAGCCAAAAAAAAATCTTTTTCAATGCCACAGGAATAGTCAAAGAAAATTCCACAACAGTGGCCTTCATGCAAGGTTAATGAGCTGGGAAATAAAGTAGTGCAAGTGACACCAACAGAACCCCATAGAAAACAACTGAATCACATTAATCATTCCTTTTTGGCTGTAGATATGATGGGCTTCTTTTTGCTGGACCAAAATTACAAAATACAAGAGGTCGAGCCAAAACCAAAAAACAAAAGAAGGCCCTTTGATCTTATTTACAGAAAAAAAATTGCTTATTTGCTTGCCATAAGAGAGATACTAGTAAACAGGGAATGAGAGACTTGTGGCAGAATTTCGAAGTTGAGCGAGGCTTGTATACTGACTGGGAGTGAATAGAGATTAGCGTGAGTCAACCAAACTTGAAACATTAGCAGAATTTGATTTGAAGCATGTACAAAGATCATCATTTTTGTTTCAGACTAAAGCTTTCAACAAAGCTAAAATCATTTCCTTATCCACTGTGACATGGCTAATATAGGTCGGTCAATATATGTAATGTGATGAAGATCATAATATAGAGTATTGCCATTTAGAGAGCAGGTCTGGAGGATACATACATGACTTAGATAAGCCATACTTTCGAACAATACGTGCCCTAAAGATTCGCTTCTGGGTTTGAACAGACTTTGTCAGAAGGTGCATAAAGAACTGATATGAAACCATTATAACAATCCTCTTTGAAGAGCCACAGACCAAAGAATGAATATGCTGAAGATAATGTAGACAGAGGTATAGCAAAGCACAACGGTGCCAAATATAGTAAGGCATGTAGCTTGCTTCTAAGGTAATAAAACACTGCCTGAAATGATGCTTCTGGATTCATAGAGAGTCAGAGATGATGAGATCTAATAAATATAAATCATTGACAGAAATACCGACGTCTCAAAAGAACTATGATCATCATTTCTCTTGATAAGATGACCAATAACTCATGCCCTTGATGCTTAAGGATCGAGTCAAACTGAACCTTTTTATTACTGAACCAAACTCAAAATCATTGAATTTACACAAAACGTTCTTCCTTAGCTCTGCAATAGAGGCCTGACACTTGCAAGAGATTTGTGCCAAATTTGTCCTAAACTGCCCTTAAGCCTCCTAGCTGTCTGTCTTAGAACATCAGCTCTGACTCCAAGGAGGACTCTCGAGTCTCATCAAACAGAGAAAATTTTGATTTGAAGCATGTACAAAGATCATCATTTTTGTTTCAGACTAAAGCTTTCAACAAAGCTAAAAGCATTCCCTGTTGATGTTTGCAAGGATCTGAGATTAAGATCTTATGCAATTGGTGAATCTGGAATGGATACTTGTACAGCAGTTTAACTCAACTATCTGTCTCTAGTATGCCTGGAAGATCATTGCTATGGAAGGCAATATGTATAGAAATCATGCCAGACTAATCAGATTGATAGTTAACAAATGAAGTGTTATGGCTGTTCTCATCTTGTAGCTGAAGGGAGATGCTATCAGTTCTAGGCTGTCCATGTATCTTATTTCCAAACTGTAGCCTTTTGGAGTTTCATTTGCATGAGATTAAATGCTATTTCTATGGCATACTTCTAACATGTAGGGCACCTATTCATAGAATGAGGATGTTGTCCTCATTAGAGGTTGATTTCTGGTCCTGTAGCGTATTCTTAGCAGCAAGGATCCCATGTTTGGAGGATTGGTTTGAGTATGCTATGGTTTGAGTATGATATACTACATATGAAGCCTAAATACATTATTTAAACTAGCAGATGAGGTGTTGAGTTTATGTTATTATATTAGACATATTTGCATACATAAGGAACACTTCTATTGAAGACACAGTGTGATCATGCTGTGTTTTAACCCAGCATGCAAAGAGAGATAAGGGACAACTCTGAAAATAACTTTTGTGCATTCTCACCAACACATGAGGGCACACTCCTGAGGTACTATTTAGCGGTCCTGATTTCCTACATGTATCGTTACAGTAGGGTGCAGCTGTGGGGTGCTGTCCTTTGCTTGTTTTAGCACTGAACTTAGCATGCATATTTACAGACAAAGGAGAACTATCTTGAGTGCTTAAAATGACACCATTTTTTGTTCTAAGAACAAAAGGTGATTTTGATCAGATCCTACATGTATATGCTGCTGATTTTAACAGTGAAATTTTAGAATGAAATTAAATCTAGTGCTGCCATGAGGAGATGTATCAGCAAATGGCAGCCATGAAGACTGTATCTAAATGCCCTGTACAGTCTTCATGGCTGGCATTTAGATTGAATTTATTTCTCCTTGCTGGGCATCACTTACAAGTCTCTATGCCCCCAGAATTCAAATCCTTTCACTCCAATATAGCTCTGCCCTTTTCGTTCCCAACCAGCTCTCACATTGTTCACTACTCTTGACGCATATAACCTATAAATATATATCCCAGAAAACATCTAGCCATTCATAATTACAAGTTCAGAAACACGCAATGCCCAATATGAATTTAATATCAATAGCTAATGTACATCAGGCACACCACTGAAACCTGTAAGACCCCCACAAAAGCTTCTAAGTTTTGAGACTCACGCTGCTCCTCCAAACCACCTATTACTTAACGTTGATTATGAAAGCAAGAATTTTACTCACTTTCCCAAAAACATTTCTTGTCCTCGGAATTTTACAAAAATAATAAAATCTCAGTTTAATCCAAAATTCCAACTCTTCTTTTGAGTTTCTTTCTTCTAATTATACAAAATTGTTACAACAAAACTTTGTTGCAGATGAAACTTTTTAAGATCTACTTTATAAAAATAAAAAGCAGTTTAAACAACTTGAACTAATATATGCTAGATATCCTAATCTAACTATGTTTTGTTAAGGAGGTCTCAGAAACTTCATGAAGCAAACTTGGTCAACCTATCCTAATCCACTTCAACTGGAGGATGGAATGTTGATAACTTCCTATAGGCAAAATCCAACTTAGAATATTTATGGTAATTGAGAGTAATTGGAAAAATATGTTTTACTTGATAAAAAGGTAAAAAGCATGAATCATGATATGTTTATCATTTATGATCTCCTGCCATGTGTGCAAATTTATCCACTTTGTTCCTTTCCCTCAACGACATTTCTCTATAAGCATCCAAAGATATTAAATTATGATTTACATGCTAAGAAGACAAAAGACTCAATTCCATCAGAGTATTAAGTTTATTGGTAAATTCATCTACACTTTTCTTTACTGTTTTGAATTTATCTTGGACTTGCTGAAGTAAATTTATTTTAGTCAAGAATTTGTTAGCTTCCATTACTAGTGAAGTCCTATGTTGAACTCCTAAAGCATTAAATTTCTCCCAAGTTTTGGAATTTCAAAAATTCACAATCGTATCGGATTTCTGAGGTTTATTCCCTAGTTCATGCTGATAACGCCATCTGTATTGTAGACCAAATCTGACTCATCCCACATCATTCTAAAAGAATTCCACATCCTTGAAATTTCATTAACAATTTCAACCCATATAATTCACCTTAATTTAGTTAAGGCTCTTATTCCTACCAATTGATTATTATCTATTTCATTTCCTGTTTAAGTTTGGCTCTTAGATCTTGATCCGTATTTATGGTAGAATTCCTATCAACTACCTACTCCTTAAAATTGCTAATTTATCTATTTTTTACTTAAATTGACTTTCTCCAATTTTCAATTTCTACATCCTTTAAGCTTAAAGCACATATTGTTTTAACTAATTTTCAAATGGGCCAACATGTGTTGATAGTGCTGAAGAAGATGATGGAAAATTATGTTCATTTCTTTCTTATGATAAAATTACAATCCTTGTGTCATAATATTCCACCTTTTATTCATCTCAATGATTACAAATAATAATTTCTCATTCTCTTTTTGTACTTCCTCCAACTTAGGTGTTTGCAGATGCTCTATATTATGCATTTTGAATTTCCTTCTTAATACCTAAATCTTTATATCTCGTGACTTGATTAGATCTTGTATTGAGGTTGCTTCTTTTGGGTTTTCCCCTAGCTTAATGATCAATTGCTCCAATTCATCTATCTTCATGTACATAATTCTAGTAGAAATTTTCTCCTATTTCAACTAATTAGTGACATTTGACACCATATTCTCTAATTTACATGCATTTGAAGTAATGATTGTAATTTTTATAAAGATCATTTCACCAGTCTTCCTGTGCAAGTCCATCTGATCCACCAAATGCATTTTCTTCAGATCTATTGCAAGTTTTGCTGCTTTATAATGTTCTGTTGTTCTGATTACCCAAGCTTTTGGCTCTAGCACAACCATTTTTAACCAACCTTTTTTATAGTCCAAGTCAGATAATAACCTGGTTTGAGATGATCTTAATCCATGCCTCCACAATTTTGAGTATGAATCTTGTTTAATTTTAATGTTTTTATTCGTTATTTCCATAAACTATGAATACATGTTATCATGTCTTGCTAAAGTTGAAGGTGAGATTTCTGGTTAATGTTCCTAAGTTGTAGAAGTTGTTGGTAAAATCTCTCAATTAAAAGCAAGCTTGCTTGATGTTGTTTACTTTGTGCTATGTACTAATACTTATGTTTCTCCCTCTTCTGTCCTTTGTCATTTTCTAGACTGTTAATCTTCTTCCTTTGTTTCATAAATAGTTTGGAGTCTTTGAGTAAAAATTATTTAGACTCTTTTCCCTTGATTAAGGCGTTTCTGAAACTAGTGGCTAGGATGATTGTTCAACCTATGAATGCTGCTCCATACTTTGGGTTTTTTCTACTACCCAAGTATCCTTGTTTGCAAACTTTTCAATATTTGGTTTGGTCACATGAACATAAGGCATAAAACATTGTTTAATCCTTATATCTAATACCATTCTATAAGGATCATAAGGTTAAAAATTCTCCTTGAGAAAACATTATCTATTTGATTAATTCCTCTACCCGTTGGAAAGAAACTCTAGTATTAACCGGGAATGGACCCACCTCCTTTTTCAATTCAAGTGTAGCCTGATGCTTCTTAGAAATAAAATACAGATGGTCTACACTTAAACTTTGTCTAATATATTCTAAATCATAAATAATCATGGTCAAAGAAGCTAGGAGTTGATAATGTGGATTTTCATAACCATATATTCCGATTTCTGTGAAATTCTCAAATAAATACTAGTCCCCAACCTTAGTATCTAGACTGAGTTGAATAATTTTCTTTACTCAAGCCAACCTGAGGAGACCATAGTTTGAACTATCTTATTTCCAGACTGTAGCCTTTTGGAGTTTCATTTGCATGAGATTAAATGCTATTTCTATTGCATACTTATAACATGCAGGGCACCTATTCATAGAATGAGGATGTTGTCCTCATTAGAGGTTGATTTCTGGTCCTGTAGCATATTCTCAGCAACAAGGATCCCCTGTTTGGAGGATTGGTTTGAGTATGCTATACACTGCATATGAAGCCTAAATACATTATTTAAACTAGCAGATGAGGGTGCTGAGTTTATGTTATTCTATTGGACATATTTGCATACATAAGGAGCACTTCTATTGAAGACACAGTGTGCTCATGCTGTGTTTTAACCCAACATGCAAAGAGAGATAAGGGACAACTCTGAAAATAAATTTTGTACATTCTCACCAACACATGAGGGCACACTCCTGAGGTACTATCTTGGGGTCCTGATTTCCTACATGTATCGTTACAGTAGGGTGCAGCTGTGGGGTGCTGTCCTTTGCTTGGTTTAGCACTGAACTTAGCATGCATATTTACAGACAAAGGAGAACTATTCTTGTTGAGTGTTTATTTCACCATGATGCCCAAATACGTCTGAGCAGGTCACCACATATCTGTCTGCACACGGTTACAAGGTTACAGATCTATGTGTAAATCTAATTTGAACAGTAGGAGTTAATGGGCTAATTGATTTAAACCTATCAATATGGGTGTGACAAGCTATACAAATCAACAGGCATCTGGTGCACTGTCATGGAGGGTGCACATGCTGTGAATTAAGGCATATTATTTTTATTATATTATTAACACCAAAAATATTATTGGGAATTGGGGTGCAGAAACCAACTTGTGTATATTCCATTCTCATTCAGGCTTTAATCAGATAATCTAATGTAAAAATTGAAGCTGCAGGATGGGCAAACAAAGCTTAGTCCATTCAAATTCTCTGGCAATGTGCTACCAATCAAATATATGCACAGGATATAGGGTGGACACTTGTAAGGGTCCAAAGGAAACTCCCTTTTATTTTCATTTTTTTTTATTTTTGGGGGTAATTGGGGAAAATCCATTTGAAGTTAAGACATTGGTGCTTGAAACCAACTTGTGTATATTCCATTCTCATTCAGGCTTTAATCAGATAATCTAATGTAAAAACTGAAGCTGCAGCATGGGCAAACAGAGCTTAGTCCATTCAAATTCTCTGGCAATGTGCAACCGATCAAATACATGCACAGGATATAGGGTGGACACTTGTAAGGGCCCAAAGGAAACTCCTTTTTATTTTCATTTTTTATTTTTGGGGGTAATTGGGGAAAATCCATTTGAAGATGAGACATTGGTGCTTGAGGAACAACAGATCCCCACATGCACCCTGCCAACAAATCCCCACATGCACCCTGCCAGTCTAGAGTTCATTTTTATAAAGAACAAAGACGTCATTTAACAATGGGGCACAGAAAATCGACTTGTGTGTATTTTCATTCTCTTTCAAGCCTTCGTTGGAAGAGCTAATTTAAAATTTGAAGCTGCGGTATGTGAATATGGATATCAGTGGGTTCAAATTTTCATGTGACATTGAAATCTAGAAACAAAATATCAGAGAAAACATTTGTAAGGGCCCAAAATCAACTCTCTAGGTAAAAGGAGGAAAACATTCATGACAATAAGCCGACTGTGGTGTTGAACAGAGCAAACACAAAGCCAGGAAATAGAAAAATATCAAATCCAACTAACCTGTGCCTCTGGGTATGCAAACTTCAATTGTGAATTTGCTGCTGCTCGCCTCTTCAAAAGCCTCCAAGTTCTCTGTAATGTGTTTTTATCCAGGATGAACGCTCTAATTATATAGAAAAATTCCCAGCCCCGAGAGCAAAAAATTTGGCGCCAAATAACCAGCACATCCAGTTTGGGTAAGAACAGCCAGTTTTCCTCTGTTCTTGGGCTTTCATACGGTGTCAAGTTCAACTTTGGGGACTTCGACATGCCCTCAAAACCTCAACCTTGTCTTCCTGAACAGTCGAACAACGAGTTTTCTTGGGCTTTCTTACGGTGTCAAGTTCGACTTTGAGCTTTCATACAGTGTCAAGTTCGACTTTGGGGACTTCAGCATGCCCTCAAAACCTCAAACTCGTCTTCCTGAACAGTTGAACATCGATTACCTCAACCTCGTCTTCCTGAACAGTTGAACATCCTCTTCCTGAACAATCGAACAATCGAACAAGGGCTTTCTTACACTTTGAGCTTTCATACCGGCAATTTTCATGAAATCAACCCATGCGTCTTCCTGAAGAGTCGAACATCCTCTTCCTGAAGAGTTGAACAGTCGAACAGGGGCTTTATTACACTTTCGGCTTTCATACCCTTAATTTTAATGAAACCAACCAATGCCAATGTTCGACTTATGTGGCGTGCCATCAAACTTTTACAAATCTTGAAACAATTTTTTTTTAATAATTAAAATATTAATATTTATTATTTTAATTATTAATTAAATATAAAATCATAATATATTTAAAATTTAATTTTATATAATATAATTAAAACAAATAAAATATAAATATTGATAATTAATATTTTAATAAATTCAATAAAATATAAATATTTTAATCCCATTGACTTACTTTTCTAGTTATTTGTGGACATTTATTAGGATTAAACTATCTATATTATCATATCTCAAGAACAATTAACCAATGCTAGCAGCATTTCTCTGACTCTATAGTATGAAAGATCAAACAAATAGCATAACCCTGCACACCTAACAAGATCTAACCAACAACATAACTCTGCTATTGATATCATGATCTCCAAATCCCAAGGATAATGAAAGCATATATACTCTCATAGGTTACTTTTAACATGCCCCTTTAAAGCGAGGTCTCATGGGGAACCAAGGCCTAGACCCTAGGTGTTAATGACCATTTGAATCTGGAGAGGTTGAAATAAACAAGCAATGCTCTTAGTGGTACTGAGTTTGGAGAGGCCATCCAAAGTCTCTTGTATAGAGAGAATTGACCCTTGAACAGATAAATCTAGGCCTCTCTAATCATACCGATGAGAGAAAGTCACAAGAGAACCTCTTGAGTCCCAAAACAAACAACAGAACCTCCCTCAAAAAAGTGATCGTTAAACTTGATCTCATGGAGATGGCATAGCTGTGATCTTGTCAACCCTAGGATGCAATGAATCATCTTAATCGATAGTTGTTAGGAGCAAAACCCACAATTAGTCAAGTGTGATATGAAGACCATGAACCCAATGACATTGTATGTAATCAAGATGGACAATGGGATTGTTGAAAAGTGTAGCGAGAGAAGGTCTTCTCTGGTGCGTGCCTTAGCCAAAAAGACCATGATTTGTCTTCCTTTTCCCATGGACGAGTTCGTGGAGATGGTGAATTCATGCGTAGTGTTGGAGGATCAGTTACATGGACCTTCTTCAGTTTGACAACAAGTTCGAGAGGCAGTTATAAATTTAGAAGAGGACGAGTTAGGAGCTTCAATCCTTGATTGAAGTGAGGACGAGTTAGAGAACCAGTTAGACTCTGTTAAATATTTAATCAAAACACATGTTCTAAATTTGTAACTTGCCAATTTTAGCATGGATCGAATCAATAAAGGAGGACAAAGGCACAAAGTTTCATAGTTGTTTTGTGCACAAAGGACTATGACAAGACATAGCTCATGAGATTGTGAGAGAGAGCACAAAATTGTGTGAGAGATATTTGTTGTGAGTGCCTATCTTGGAGGAGCCAATACATAGCATTGAAGAGAGCTTTTCTTGTGGCAGAATTGCGCTAGGAAATAGGGAAATTCTGCGTTAGGAAATAGGAGTCAAGCCCTAAAGAATAGGGAGTCCTCTACACTAGGAACTAGGAAACCTGTGCATGAGGAAATAGGGACTATCTGAGCACAAGAAAGTAGGAGAAAGGGTCTGTGTGTTTGCAAGGTCAGTCCAGCTAGGACAACATGAGGACAAGATTGTTTTCAGGGTGATAGTTTGAAGAGCAGAGCAGAGCAGTTCCTTGGATAGCAATATGTCAGTCCTAGGGCTAAGGTCAAATCACAGTTTAGAAGGAGCCTAAAATTTACATGCATGGAAGAAGCAAATCACAGTAGTGTTGGAAGATAATGGGGTAGCAGAGTATGTCAAGGAGGCAATATTGCCACCTCAAGATCCCCAACAGTTGTCCCATCATACTAAGAATGACACCAAGGCAAGAAGGATCATTCTAGAGGGGGTCAGAGATCATATTATTCCTCATCTCAATGAGAAGAAGACAGTGTATGAGATGTTTAAATTTAAAGCCATCTTCAATTTGTTTCAGGCTTCCAGTGATGTCACGAAGCTTGCTCTCAAAGAGAAGCTAAGAAGTAAGCAGATGAGAAAAGATGAGCCCATCATCACATATCTTTCAAAGTTCACTCAGGTTCAAGATGAGCTAGGTGGTGTGGGCATGACTGTAGCAGACAATGACCTTGTGAGTCTCGCGCTACTAGGACTCCGTAGGTCTTGGTATAGTTTCCAAGATGCAGTAAGTGGCGGAGAGAATATTCCTAGTTGGGAAAGGTTATGGAGTGATTGTGTTCAAGAAGAGATCCGGAGAAGGGCGAGAGCTGGTAAAGAAACTCCTGTAGAGGACGAGGAGAAATTTTCCCTAGCAGGTGAAGGTAGCAAAGCCAAGGGCAAGAAGGGCCAAGGAGAGGCTGAGTCCAGTCAGAAGGGCGAGAAGAAGAAGGGGGATCTAAGCAAGATCAAGTGCTTCCATTGCCATCAGTTCAGACATTATGCCACCAAGTGCCCTAATTGGAAGGAGTCTAGTAAGGATCATGTAGGTGCATCAACGGAGGTAGATGCATTTTCTGCCTAGTTCAAGAAACATTTCCCTTTGATAGATTGCATGGAAAGCTCAGCAGACAATAGTGTATTGTATATTGATTCATGAGCATCCTTCCACATGACCAAGAACAAGAAGTGTTTCAGCTACCTGAACGAGAAGGACATGCAATCTCAGATTGAGCTAGGAGATGCAGGTTCCTTCTGACAAAGTCTGAAGATGGATGCATTCTCCCATCATATGTCTAGAAGGACCATTACCAATAACCCATACATTCTCATTCTGGAAAGTCCCAGACAAAGCAAAAAATAAACTTCCATCCATTACTTCTAGCTTGGAATGATCTTCAAAATGAAACCCTTGATGAATGTAGTGAGATTCCTAACAAACCTGAAACCCTTGTTTATAACCCTTGCCATAATGCAAACTAGGATGTGATCTTCAATCTGTTTCTTACACCTTAGCTCTGATACTATGTTGGAAAAATGTTTGAACGCGCTCGGGTCGCGTTCAACCCAGCCCGACCCTGATGAACGACCTTCACGCCTTCAAACATTGTTTCGCACGTCCTGAACACGGACGCGCTGCACGAACCCAACTTGACCTGAACGCGCCCGCCCTGAACACTGTTCTGCATGTGTCCTGTAGAAGGACCCCATGCGGTCACAACTTAGCAAATTTGATACGGGTGCCCTCAACCGAAAAGACCCGCCCCGAACGTGTTTGGGCGAGCGCCCTCAATCAAAAAGACCCGACCCGAACGGGTTTGGGTGGGCGCCCTCAAACGAAATGACACGACGCGCTCGACCGAACGAAGGCACAAGGGAGAAAACGACAAACGAGCCGCACGAACATGCACAAGGCACCCGTGCGGTCACAATTTAGCAAATTTGATACAGCCGCCCTCAAACGAAACGACTCGACCCGAACGTGTTTGGAAAGGCGCCCTCACACGACGCGACAAGGCGCGCACAACCGAATGAAGGCATAAGGGAGCAACCGGCAAACGGGCCGCACAAACGTGCACAGGGCACCCGTGCGGTCACAACTTAGAAAATTTGATACGCGTGTCCTCAACCGGAACGACCCGACCCAAACACGTTTGGGCGGGTGCCCTCGACTGAAACGACCCGACCCGAACACGTTTGGGCAGGCGCACTCAACCGAAACGACCTGACCCGAACGGGTTTGGGCAGGCACCCTCAAACGAAACGACAAGGCACGCCCGATCGAACGAAGGCACAAGGGAGCAAACGGCAAACAGGCCGCACGAACAAGCACAAGGCACCCGTACGGTCACAACTTAGAAAATTTAATATGGTCACCATCAAACGAAACGACCCGACCTGAACGCGTTTGGGCGGGCGCCCTCACACGGCGCGACACGACATGCACGACCGAACGAAGGCACAAGGGAGAAAACGACAAACGGGTTGCATGAACGTGCACAAGGCACCCGTGCGGTCACAACTTAGCAAATTTGATATGGTTGCCCTCAATCAAAACGACCTGACCCGAATGCGTTTGGGCGGGCTCCCTCACACGGCGCGACATGGCGTGCATGACCGAACGAAGGCACAGGGGAGAAAACGGAAAACGGGCTGCACGAACGTGCAAAAGGCACCCATGCGGTCACAACTTAGCAAATTTGTTACGACCACCCTCAAACGAAACGACCTGATCCGACCCGTACACGTTTGGGTGGGCGCCCTCACACGGCGCGCCCGACTGAACGAAGGCACAAGGGAGAAACTGAAAAACGGGCCGCACGAACGTGCACAGGGCACCCGTGCGGTCACAACTTAGCAAATTTGATACGGGTGCCCTCAACCAAAACGACCCGGCCCAAACGCGTTTGGGTAGGCACCCTCAACCGAAACGACTCGACCCGACCCGAACGCGTTTGGGCGGGCACCCTCAACCGAAACGACCTGACCCGAACGGGTTTGGGCGGGCGCCCTCAAACGAAATGACACGACGCGCCCGACCGAACGAAGGCACAAGGGAGCAAACAGAAAATGGGCCGCACAAACGTGCACAAGGCACCCGTGCAGTCACAACTTAGCAAATTTGATACGGTCGCCCTTAAACGAAACGACCCAACCCAAACACGTTTTGGCGGGCGCCCTAACACGACGCGACATGGCGCGCATGACCGAACGAAGGCACAAGGGAGCAAATGGCAAACGGGCCGCACGAACATGCACAGGGCACCCGTGTGGTCACAACTTAGCAAATTTGATACGTGCGCCCTCAACCGAAACGACCCAACCCAAACGTGTTTGGGCGGGCGCCCTCAACCGAAACGACCCGACCTGAACGCATTTGGGCGGGCGCCCTCAACCGAAACGACCCGACCTGAACGGGTTTGGGCGGGCGCCCTCAAACGAAACGACACGGTGCACTCGACCAAACGAAGGCACAAGAGAGTAAACAACAAACGGGTTGCACGAACGTGCACAAGGCACCCGTGCGGTTACAACTTAGCAAATTTGATATGATCGCCCTCAAATGAAACGACCCGACCCGAGCGCGTTTGGGCAGGCGCCCTCACACAGCGCGATACGACGCGCACGACTGAATGAAGGCACATGGGAGCAAACGACAAACGGGTCACACAAACATGAAAAAGGCACCCATGCGGTCACAACTTAGCAAATTTGATACGACCACCCTCAAACGAAACGACCCGACCCGACTCGAACGCGTTTGGGCGGGCGCTCAACTGAACGAAGGCACAAGGGAGAAAACGACGAACGGGCTGCACGAACGGGAAAGCTTAGGAAGAAAGAATTCTTCAGGGCCTCCACCTAGCGCCTAGCATGGTCTCCCCAGCTTCTTGGAAAGTTATCCTTGACATAGGGGACACCATCAGGATCTTCAAACCTCCTCTAGAAGGATTCATCAAACTCAGCTTTGATGGAGCCTCGAAAGGCAATCCGGGGCAAGCAGGGGTTGGAGGGATTTTTCGAGATCATCATGGCACAACAAGATTCATATATGATGACTCTTGTGGGTTTGCTAGCAACAATGAGGCATAATTCATAGGAGTGCACCAAGGTCTCCTCTTGGCCATCAATCTAGGATACAGAAAGCTAATAATCGAAGGAGACTCTCAGTTGGTTACAAACACTCTCAAAAAACTTAATCAAGGAACGAAGTGGGGCAAACTAAGCCAAAGATGGCATACTTATTCACATGTACAGGGATTGGAGGATACAAACAAGAAATTTGATTATATCATTATCACCCATGTAAGGAGGGAAGGAAATAGAGCAGTTGAACTCCTGGAAAATTGTGGTTGCACTCACCTGAATGAACCTATTGAATTAAGCATGCCTCCTAATCTCGGGGAGGAACGATGGATCAAGATGCAGAGCATCAAAGAGTAGGACAGGTCAGAGGGCAGAGCTCACCCACAGTTCTCGGACTCAGCTCCCTGATCGGGGTGTAACGAAGAAGATCAGCCCTCCCATCAGTGTTAATGGTAGTGTCCCTGGGGTTGAAGCCAACCACCTTCCACATGAGTGGCAAGGGCGCCAGGCTGTACTGTCGCATGTAGCACGAGGTGAGGTAGCGGGACAGAGGCCCGCGCATGGAGCTTAAACAGGGTGGAGGAAGGCGTGGGGGTTTTGTTATGATGAAAGACTTTGGTGCAGGCACGACAGCGGGATAAAAAACCTCCATTGACTTCCACCACGATGAAACTCAGGTATGTGCTTGGTTTCCTCTCCCTTGTTCATGCCATGTTTATGTTTTATGATTTGGGCCGGTCTCTATGGGAGCCTAAGGTGATTAAGCTAGACTGGTATAGTCTTCTTCTAGGTAGGGGAGAGCGGAACCATTACGACTTTAGTTGGAGGAAGGTTGGGGTTCTTTTGGGTCTCTGCCTCTGTGTCAGAGTAGGAATTGGGCATGGCCTCAACTTGCACCCGAGTGTGAGTCTGTCAGGTAAGGGATGCCAACAATATGGAATGGTGAGGGGTCAGGAAATCCTGCCAGGGTATAGAGTTAAGGAGCAGTCATGGGTTGTGTTTAGTTTAAAGGCTTTGCTGGTTTATACCACTTTGAGCTACTTGGGCTTAGTGCACATGAGGAATGGGAGAGGGAATTCCACCCAGGCCCGAGCAATGGGCAGTGACGCCTCCTTTTTCAATTTCGAGGGTGGGAGGTATGACAAGAGAGAGGACACCAGAAGGGAGACCAGGAGATTGAAGGAAGGCATGAGCTCTTTGGGTTATGGGGATAATTTATGGGGTGCGTGCGACCTTCAGGGACAAGGGGTGGCAGAAATTAAGCAGGGTATGAGGGCGATGGGTCCGCAGAGGGACGGGCAGGGGAGAAGTCCTAGGAAGAGGCCCCTGGGTCACCTTTATTCTGATAACTGGGATGCATGGACCTTTTATCGTTTTCATTATATGGAATTATGCCTTTGTTTGATTGTGTGGACAGGTCACCTACCCGGAAACCTAGTCAAATATTGTGGGATGACATGCTCCAAGAGTCCTGCAGCTCGCGACCATTCCAAGAGCCATGCAGCTTGAGGTCGTGGCTGGAAAGATAAAGGGAAGGTGGTAGAAGCCTAACCCAGCTCACCCTCGGGCAAGCTGAGAGGAAGGAGGCCTGCAATCGATGTGATCCAAGAGGCAACGAAAGCATACCATGAGAACACATCACAGGAAATTCAAAAGCTCATTGAAAAATGGGAAGCTGACATAAATAAACATGCAGAGACAAAGATGGATACTAGGGAATGGAGAGGTTTAATACCAGATTTGGGACAAACAAGGGGCAGACTAAGATAATTCAAGCATACACTGTATCTTTATTGGTCTATGAAGAGCATCCTTGGAAAATCCTTGGAGCAGATCTCTATAAGCCTGGTGAAATTAGCCCAAGACTTCCCAGACTACAAGAGTGAGTTTGATAAGATCAAGTTCCAGCTGAGGAAACAGGATGGGCGCCTCGAGCGTATTGACTACCACCTCCCGTGTATTTCCAAGCCTTTTGAGCAGGCTGGTACCTCGGTTCAGGATCCGACACCAGTGGAGTCAACCTCGGTTCTAGACGAGGCTGAGTAGTTCATGACTATTTTAATCTACCTTTTTGCTTAGTATTTATATGCGGCTAACATTTAAATTTCAAGGATCCAATAAATATGTTAGTCAATCTATGAGAAACTGTATATTATATGTGTGAGTATCCAGGCTTTGTTTGTTTGGTATGACAGACTCAAAACCTTATTTTTTTGGATGGCATACCACGCCATCAGGTGGCCAACAGTCTCGGTTCCTCGCTCAAGACGGGTTGACACCACCAAACTGGTAAATCTAGTTGTTTGTTGTTTATAAAATGAATGAAAAAGGAGTCCTACCAAGCTTACAAAAAAAACGCTATAAAATGTATAAAATTAATAACAATAAAAAATTCTAAAATTACATACATACATATATGTAATGAAATAATAAAAAATATACTAAGCATAATATAAAAATGCAAACCATACTATACCATGTGCAATAATATTGGATTCTCAATGCCATGAGCCCATAAAACACTATCATTAAGTTGAAGCAAAATTTAATGGCACATGTACATATTATAGCTCTATCAAGCTATGTGTCTCCATCAAGCTCCATAGCACGATGGAGCTATGTAGTTTAATTCAGGGTTTTATTTAGTCCTAGATGGACCTTTTAAAAGCTTTGATGGAGGGCTTAAAAAATGCCCTCACAAAGATACATTTTCAACCTTTGGAACATAAGTTCTTCCAAAAAAGAGTAACCCAACTCCATCCAATTCACCCTTATTTTATTTTGAAATTACAATAATATAAAAATATTTATCTTAATTGGCTTATTCATAAAATAAATAATTATGTAATATGGTTTTGTGTAAAACAATTACTTTGAATTTGTTGTATTTATGGTGCAAAATGAGAATAATATAAAAAGTAAATAATTGAAATAAAATATTTAGAAAACAATTGCTTTGAATTTTAGTCTTACATGTGTAAACATGACAAACAAATAAATATTATAAAATAAATATTTGTGAGTTGAGTTCTAATTTATATATTCATAATATAAATATTTGTAATTTTTTTTATAGTTATGGTGACAATTCACATTAATAAATCCACTTGTACACGCCAACATGGCAGCCACAAAGTTAACTACCCTACTTTATAGAACTTGACAATATAGCATACACCACTTCTTTAAATATATGGTGATATACTCCACATCGAATGAGACCAATAAAAAATTATTTCACTTTAACACCACATAGTAAGAATGGTGCTAACTTGTCCATCAAATATGGTGATTATATACCTCATTTTTAATATGATACATAAACATTTACACCACATTAACACCACATAACGTAAGTGGTGCTAACTTATGGTGATATAATTTATTTTTAATATAATACATAAACATTTACACCACATTAACACCACATAACTTAAGTGGTGCTAACTTATGGCGATATATTTCATTTTTAATATAATACATAAACATTTACACCACATTAACACCACATAACTTAAGTGGTGCTAACTTATGGTGATATACTCCATTTTTAATATAATACATAAACATTTACACCACATTAACACCACATAACGTAAGTGGTGCTAACTTATGGTGCTAAAAGAGAGCTTTTCAGAATTTTAATTTAATTATCAAATTTATTTTCTCAAGAATTGATCTCTCTGAGTTTGATAAATCCTAAAAGATAAATCTAAGATGATTTAATTATTAATTATAATTATAATAATTAATTTCATTTCTTTATTTTGTGTTTTAATTTTAATTTTTATGTAATTTGACTGAATCAAATGTTTAATAAGACATTACAGCATCTTTTTTATATTGGGGAGATTATTAAGTGGTTTTACATGTTTCTTTTAAATAAATATGTTTAATTTATATTTTGATTTTTTATTTTTTGTAAGTTTGGTAGTACTTCTCATTTTCTCTTTTTTCACTTTTTTTTTTTTTTTACTCCATCTTCATCAACATGTCTAGATACATCACTCAGATTGGGGAAGGTAATTGTACCTGTGATGAGTGCTATAACATCCAGCCTCATCACCGTTTAACCAAAGCCCCAAGAACTATATTTTGATTCTTTTTATCATTATTACTACTAATTATTATTTTAAATAATATCATAATTCAGTTGATTCTTATGAATTTTTTAATTTTAATAATTTGAAATGTGTATTTTAATTATAATTTTTTGATAATTTTGATAATTACCAATTAATAACAATCCTCTTAAGTAACTTCTTAAATTTGATAAATCCAGAATTAAAATGAATCTAAGTTGATTTATTTGTTAATTATAATTGTAATTATTAATTTCATTCATGTATTTTATTTTATTTTTAATTTTATTTTAATTTATATTAAGATAGATCTAAGCTAATTTAATTATTCATTATAATAATTATTATTAATTTAATTTCTCTCTTTTATTTTATTTTTATTTTAAAATTTATTTTAATTTTATTTTTTATGTAATTCTGATAAAGTCAAAATATTTAATAAGACATTACAAAATCTCTTTCATATTGGGGATATTATTAAGTGGTTGGTGGAGATTTAATCACGATAAAATATTCTACATTATTCTTACCACACAAATTAAAATTTAAGATTTATTTTCAAAGTAGTCATGTGGTTTTATCCGGCCTTTTAATTAAATTTATTAATTAAAAAAGTGTCATATGAAATGACTTATAATTTTTTAAGCGTGTAGGATTAATATACCATGGTCCATGGATTGACCCATAATACTATAACAAAACTTATTTAATTTCCATTATAAAATTAGGGTAAATATCCACAATTTATAATTTTTTTTTGCTATTTCTTGTTTAACTTATATTTTAATTATTTTGATTATTATTACTAAAAAATAATATTATAATTTAATTAATTGTTATGAGTTTTTAAATTTTAATAATTTGAAATATAGATTTTAATTATAATTTTTTATAATTTTAATAATTAACCAGCAATAACAATCCTATATAATTATAGAATTATTCAGCCATAGTTGCCCACCGTCATCTCTCCAAATCGCAGGTAGTTGGAATTTGAAAATGAAGCAACTTCGTAAATTGCACTATTTTGATAAATCTATCATTTGTTATCTCACTTTTATTAAAGATTTTGGGGGTATTTTTTATTATAATAGATTAGGTGTATTTTAAAATAGGATTTTCAAAGTTTGAATTTAATGATTGATAATTATTAAATAGATAGGTAATATCTATTTTGTAATAGAGTTTTCAGAATTTTAATTTGATTATTAAATTGATCAAATTTTTTCACTCTAAAAAATTTCATAGTTAAAAAAATTAATTTTTTTCATTGTGATAAATCCAGAGTTAAAATAAATCTAAGTTGATTTATTTTTTAATTATAATTATAATTATTGATTTCATTTTATTATTATTATTTTTTTAATTTTTTATTAAGATGTATCTAAGTTGATTTAATTATTAATTATAATTATAATTATTAATTTCATTTCTCCATTTTATTTTATTTTTATTTTTAAATTTGTTTTAATTTTAATTTTTATGTAATTTGACTTAGTCAAAATGTTTAATAAGGCATACATCTCTCTCATATTAGGAAATTATTAGGTGGATGGTGGAGATTTAATCTCAATAAAATATTCTACAATATTCTTACTAGTATACACAAATTAAAGTTTAAGATTTATTTCCAAAGTAGTCATGTGTTTTTTGTCTTTATAATTAAATTTATTAATTAAACAAAGGCCATATGAAATAATTTGTGCTTTTTTTAGGCATGTGGTAATTATATACCATGGTGTTGGCTCATGATATTGTAACAAAGACTATTTACAGACTAAGAATTTCCATTATAAAATTGGGGTGAATATCCATGATTAGGAATTTTTTTACATGTTTCTTCTAAATATATATGGTTAACTTATATTTTGATTCTTTTTATTACTATTACTAATAATTATTATTTTAAATAATATCATAATTTAGTTTGATTCTTATGATTTTTTAAATTTTAATAATTTGAGATGTATGATGAAGTAAACATTTTGATGTTTATTACTGATAAATTTTGATGTTTATTATGGATTAAGGCATATCAGAATTTATCATCCATTTAATTTATATGGTTCTGTTAATAGTATTCACAAATAAAAAGTTTCATATTTATCTCTAAACTAATTTTAAAAATGTATGGAAAAATGCAATATGAATTATGGTTTTTTTATGCATCTTGTATTCATAAACCATGGTATTGTACCAAACTTTTTTTACAAATTAAAAATCCCATGGTAAAATGGGAGTGGATCTCCACGATAAGAATATTGTTAAATGTTATATTTATGTTCTTTTTATAAATAATAATAATACTAATAATTTAATATAGAATTATAATTTAGTTCATTTTCATGATTTTTAAAATTTTAATACCATAAATGAATTATGGAGTTTTTTTTTTTTTTTTTTATATTTATCATGCATTAATATACCAAGTGCCAAAATAATGCTCTGGATTAAAAAGAAATATGTCAACTCTAAGTTGAGCGACAACGAAACTCCTCATTTTAAGTTGTAAAATGCTCTTAGTACAATAAATACATTATATATTATGTTTTAGTATTTTTCATTATTAACCATAAATATTTTGTGAAATTATAAAATTTTGTTGTTTAAATTACAATTTTGAATATATATATATGTCAATTCAAAACTTAAAAATCTCATACTTAAATTATATAAATATAATAACTGTTAAATTATATAAATATAATAATTCAAATTTTAATGTTTATTTTAAATTGATTTCTATCCAGATTTATTAACCATTTAATAATTTAGGTAACAGTTTAAATTTAAATTTTAGGGTTTTGATGTTTATAATGAATTACTATATAAACTGTGTTTTTCACTTTTATGTTTTGGTCTTTCTTTTCTTATTTAATGTATGCCTTGCAACTCCATTAGCAATTTCTCCACCACCATGGATACGTTGTCAAACTGTGTTTGATTTATTTTTCATTTACCATTTTGGGTGATGTTGGTTTCTCAATTCAAACGAATGTGAGTGAAATGATCTTAAATAAATAGTTAAGTGAGAGGGGCCAAGAAGAGATTGAAATAAATCTAGGGCATAGAATAGAATAGCACATAATGAAATGGAGATAACCTAAATAGCGATGGATTATATTTGTAATAGTTTATAATAGTGGTAGAGTATAATATTATGGACTATTTTGAAATTTTTTTAAGATATTAATGTTGTAGGTTGGAAAATTATGTGTAAAGCTAGGGCATAGAATAGAATAGCATAGCACATAATGAAATGGAGATAACCCAAACACCGATGGATTATTTGTAATAGTTTATGACAGTGGTGCAATATATTATTTACTATTTTGAATTATTTTTAATATGCTAATGTAGTTGGTCGGAAAATTAAGTGTTAGTGTTGTATGTTAAAAAATTATGTGATATTATTTAATGTCAACAATTATTACCATCGATAATAGGGTGGCTTTAATGTTATTAAGAAATATGTGATTAGTTGTTTTGATGATGTTATTTATAATTTTATTACCAATGATACATTTTTAAATATGTGAGTGAAATACATTTGAAAATTATAGTTTATATGCAATGTGATTAAGCGTATTTTTAATTATTTTTGAAAGAGAATTTAATGGGGTGTCTATAACAATTTTAATATAAATGTGTTTGGTCTATTTTCTTGATGCTTGATTTTTCAAGTTAAATATGCAAAAGAAGATAGTGCTTTACTCATGGGTATATATTGGTACACACTGCTACTTGTTAGACTATATCTTTTCTCACCAAAAGAACTTGAAATTACTATATCATGGTTGTAGTAAGTGGGATATTGAAAATTATTCCATTATTTCATTCAAATAAACAAAGATGTGTGAGTCTCATGGGGTCTGTTGGGGTTCCCATGTTTTGGCCAGATCGGCAAGACCAAAATATGAGATAACATCATAACCACTTTTGAGCCTTAGGATCTAGCCCTCTTGGACCCGGAGAGGGATCTCTCCAATAAAACAAAGAATGATATGTCTTTGAGACTCAAAATGAGATGTTAGGCTAGGTATGAAGCACAGAGGAAAAATGATTGGGCTGGTTATCGAGTTGCTCATAGGATCATAGACTGAGAAGGTAATGTGAAGAAAGGAGCGGAGCAGTAGGACGTTTCGGCAAAAGAGGATGGGTTAAGGCTGTGCCATCCATTGGGCTATGGAGTCATGAAAGGAGATTACCTAAACAATTAGCCAAGGTTTCAGAGGGCAAGTCATCTACACTAAAATATCTTTTAGATAGATGATGGAGTGGAACATTAAGGAGGAAAGGTGAAAAAAAAGGGTAGCTTGAGATCAGACCAGAGGTCATCTAACTCCAGATCTGCTTCAACATACTCTCAAGGGAAAACACAAAATATTTGAACATAGAACTAGGCCTGAGATCATAGAAGGACCTTTAACCTTCAATGCTTCGACACCAGCTCACGAGATCTTGGAAAAGCCAATCTGTTGAATAAGGACCCCAGTGGACAGGGCTTACACTAAATCCCCGGTATCCCAAATCCTCTAGCTTGAACACAAACAGGAACAACTAAGCAGCAAACCCCGAACTCACACATCAACTAGCAGTGAATAAAAACTGCTAAACTGGTTAAATTACATGAATTTACTCTTAGTTTCACTATCAGCAGAAACCATTAAAGGTAGGGAGAGCAGAAACATAGGGTACCATGCAAGGGAAAATCCTATGCTATATTTCTGATGCATACTAGAAGACCAATGAACAACATGGGAAATGTAAATAACAATGAAATAAGAATAAAATCACCCGTAGTAATAGACCAGGATCCTATGAAATTTGCTTGATTAATTGATGCAAAACCAGTCACATACACTGAGCTCAATGGCTGATTACAATCCAAACTTTCTCCTCCCAGCCTACTACATTACAGAATACTCTGCTACTCTCTCCCAAAACTGTTTCTAACAGTAAAAAATGAATCCCTACAACTACAACCGCAATAACACAATCCAACACTTTACAAAATGTTCTCTGGGATTCTTTATAGGAAAAATGGACAGCAGGAGTAGGTGATACACATTAAATCGATTCATTAAGACAGAGTGGGGGTGGTGCTCATGTCCACTCTGCTTAATAGCAAAGCGATTTACTTGGTGGTCTAGTTCAGAGTCTCTGTCAGGTCGATAGCGACCTAAGATGTTTCTTTGGAGTCCTTTCTAACTGCAAGGCACTCTGTTCTATCTTCTGAAGCAAGTAAGGTGACTGAAGGTCTTCTGGGCTTCGATACCTCCATTATTGCTGTCCTGACAGTCTCTGGAAGCTTTTTGTCAGTGGAATGGCCTTTGGGAGCTCGGGGAGGCATGAAAACTTCTGTCGGCGAGCGTACTGTTCTGAGAAATGTACTGCTAATGCTGAGAGCAGATATGGCTCGTTTCATTTGCTCTTTATCTTCAAACGACGTCTTTTCCTTTGATTACGGGATTAGGTCTCAAATATTTCAATTAACAAGCCTTAATACTCTTAATCTGTCTCTACTGCTTCACCGAGCGACTACTGTAATAGCCTCTATGTGTTCCCAATCACAGTGACTACGATTATGGAAAGTAGAGTGAATTAATCGCTCTGAGTACCCTGCACAATAAAACAAAACAATTATAAAATCCAGGGCGGTAGCGGAAGAATGCTGTGGAGGCCTAGAGGAGTGGCGGTGCAACAGCGGAAACCGTGGCTGTAATGGAGGTGTCAATAGGCAGGTAGGCGGAGAAATGAAATAAAATTTTAATATGGAACATTAAAGTTCAATGCAGGCGGATTACAAAGGTAATGAGCGAGGATGCGAGGGAATGGGCTGATATAGTGGGACCCGGCAATGGCAGAGGGCGATTTAACTCGGGTTGTCGGATCATGAGGGGCGGACGACCACGATCTAATAGGAAGCGGAGTAGGCAGGGGGCCAAATCTCTGATGGGTGATGAAGTGACTGCCTTAGGACTGTCGGATTCATGAGAGATCGATGGCTGCGATCGGATCAGAGGATCGCGATCGGGGAAGGTAGAAGGAGGGGATGCAAGGGCTGGTGCGATGCGATTAGCGCTGGGCCGTCAGATCTATATAGATCAGCGACTCAGATCGCATCGGGACTGACATAACAAACACTATCGCATCGGAGGTTTTTTGTTTTAACAAAGAAATGCGCTTCCGCTCCAACCTTCTGATGCGATGAGCTCTTTACGGTTAAGCGCTTGGTCTTAGCGCTTGGGTGCATGGAGGGGAAGTGGTTGAGGGGGCTGGCCGAAAGGGCTAGGCCTGTTATGAAATGGAAAGTGGGTTTTAGGCCTATTTTAAATGCGTTTAGGGCCAAAAGATGGTAACGGTAGGGGAAATAAAGGGTTTAAAAGCCAAATAAAGAATATTATAAGGCTTAAAAGGGGATTGGGAATGATTTCAAAGGGTTAATGAGGAAATAGGGGAGGGAACAAGGAGAGGAAAACAGAGGCTTAATGGGGATGAAATAAAAGGAAAATGGAGGCCCGATGGGCAATTTCTTCACAACAGAGAGGCCTTTAAACCAAAAACAACAGTGAGGATTCATCAAAGGGAAAATACACACGGAGGCTTCAAGGATGATGTTTTTTCGGAGGATATGCATTCCTTGAAGGCTTTAGAAACATTTTAGCCCCCTGTTTGCTTGACAAAAAATTCATAGGGGGCTAACAGTGGCTCCACATGGGGATGGCTTCTTTTTGAAGGAGTCAAGAATTCAGAGAATGATCTTTGGAGTAGGCCAGATGCCTGGTACTTGACACATCTTTTCTTTTCTTGATTAGCTGCCACAAATCATGAAGACATCATATCAGCAGAAATATTCTCCCAAACAACTACCTATTCGTACTATATTCCTACCTTTTTTTTCTTCTGGGTGCATTTGGACTTGCAGACCCTTTACATCATCAATTTTTACAAACAGGAAAATAAACCTATTCTACTTCTACCCTTATTACTCCATGAGACCAGATTAAACTCTTGGCCTCATAGTTTCTCTACCTAAACTAATGTCTACTAGGATTAAACTGTCTAGCAGACTTCTTCTCTACATTCTAAGACGGAAATTGAAAAACAGTCAAGCCAGGATTAGACTGTCTGGCCTGCTATGAACCGTGGCATAAAGAAAAAACTACTCATGGACTGAAAATTTTGCAGAAATTCAAAACTATTAACTGAATGCTCATACACTGAGCTTTATTGAGACTTTCCTACCTACTCTACCCTAACTTAGAAGTCTCTGATGCTCTTAGATGATACAATAATGCCAGTGCAGCCAGTCCAGCAGTAGCAAAAAAGGATAGAAGCACTGACTGCTCATCAGAGACAACCATAGGGTGTTATACATGCGGCTCTTCAAAATTGAGGTCACCATCAGTGGTGACCACTCCTGATGAATTCGGCCCCTGCGAAGGATCAATGCTGGAGAGTTTGAACTGATTAGGGCCTCCATATACTCTGCCACAAGATCGAAGAACATATGATGTACACTTTCTTCTCTCAGGCCTCCCAAGACTGGTTGGTTGTCTTCATCATGGGCAGCTTTGATTACTGTATCTTCCACTGCGTCTTCAATGTGGCTCTTGGAAACACGATCATCTTCTTCTTGTACATCGAAAAGTAGTGGAATATCTCCTTTTTTAGGAGGCGGGAGACTTACCAAAAAGGCTCTTAAGTCTCTGAATTGATATGATTTTTCTTGTGAGTTCAGAAGTTTAATCTCAGCTTCATATCTTTCAACCACCAATTATAAGAACATTTTCCTGAGCACGGGTTTGAATTTTGAGCTAAGAAGAATAGCCCTTGGAAGGTCCTCCACCTCCAGCTCTGCCAAGTCACTCGACATTACATCATGACACTCTGTTATGAAAATTGGATGCATTTCTGCAAACCGCTCAGAGTCTTCCATCAGTGAAGTGACTTGGTATTTAGCATGGCTGATGTTGTAATGCGACATGGTCTCGCAGTGGAGTCTTGTGAACACACAGATAATCAACAACCTACTGATCACCATTGGAGTCTTTTAATAATTTAGGAACTGTGGAGTCGCCAGGTGGAGGATTTAAGATTTTATTGTCCACTACAGTGATTTACTGCCAAATCTAGGCTGATTGGTCCTTTATCCCCATCGGAGTTGCCATTATGTTGGGGTTCCCATGTTTTGGCTAGATCGGTAAGACCAAAAGATGAGACAACATCATAGCCACTTTGGAGCCCTCTTGGACCTAGAGAGGGATCTCTCCAATAAAACAAAGAATGATATGTCTTTGAGACTCAAAATGAGAGGTTAGGCTAGGTATGAAGCGCAGAGGAAAAATGATTGGGCTGGTTATCGGGTTGCTCATAGAATAATAGAATGAGAAGGTAATGGGAAGAAAGGAGCAGAGCAGTAGGACGTTTCGGCAAAAGAGGATGGGTTAAGGCTGTGCCATCCATTGGGCTATGGAGTCATGAAAGGAGATTACTTGAAAACAATTAGCCAAGGTTTCAGAGGGTAAGTCATCTACACTAAAGGATCTTTTAGATAGATGATGGAGTGGAACATTAAGGAGGAAAGGTGAAAACAAAGGGCAGCTTGAGATCAGAATAGAGGTCATCTAACTCCAGATCTGCTTCAGCATACTCTCAAGGGAAAACACAAAATATTTAAACATAGAACTAGGCCTGAGATCATAGAAGGACCTTTAACCTTCAATGCTTCGACACCAGCTCACGAGATCTTGGAAAGGCCAATCTGTTGAAAAAGGACCCCAGTGGACAGGGCTTACACTAAATCCCCAGTATCCCAAATCCTCTAGCTTGAACCCAAACATGAACAACTAAGCAGCAAACCCCAAACTCACACATCAGCTAGCAGTGAATAAAAACTACTACACTGGTTAAATTACATGAATTTACTCTTAGTTTCACTATCAACAGAAAAAATTAAAGGTAGGGAGAGCAGAAACATAGGGTACCATGCAAGGGAAAATCCTATGCTATATTTCTGATGCATACCAGAAGACCAATGAATAGCATGGGAAATGTAAATAACAATGAAATAAGAATAACATCACCCGTAGTAATAGACCAGGATCCTATGAAATTCGCTTGATTAATTGATGCAAAGCCAGTCACATACACTGAGCTCAATGGCTGATTACAGTCCAAAATTTCTCCTCCTAGCCTACTACATTACAGACTACTCTGCTACTCTCTCCGAAAATTGTTTCTAACAGTAAAAAATGAATCCCTACAACTACAACTGCAATAAAAAAATCCAACACTTTACAAAATGTTCTCTGGGATTCTTTATAGGAAAAATGTACAGTAGGAGTAGGTGATACACATTAAATCGATTCATTAAGACAGAGTGGGGGTGGTGCTCATGCCCACTCTGCTTAATAGCAATGCGATGTACTTGGTGGTCTGGTTCGGAGTCTCTGTCAGGTCGATAACAACCTAAGATGTTTCTTTGGAGTCCTTTCGGACTGCAAGGCACTCTGTTCTGTCTTCTGAAGCAAGTAAGGTGACTGAAGGTCTTCTAGGCTTCCATACCTCCATTATTGCTGTCTTGACAGTATTTGGAAGCTTTCTGTCAGTGGAATGGCCTTTGGGAGCTTGGGGAGGCATGAAAACTTCTGTCGACGGGCGTACTGTTATGAGAAATGTACTGCTAATGCTGAGAGCAGATATGGCTTGTTTCATTTGCTCTTTATCTTCAAACGATGTCTTTTCCTTTGATTACGGGATTAGGTCTCAAATATTTCAATTAACAAGCCTTAATCCTCTTAATCTGTCTCTTATGCTTCACCGAGTGACTGCTATAATAGCCTCTCTGTGTTCCCAATCACAGTGACTGTGATTATTGCAAGTAGAGTGAATTAATCACTCCGAGTGCCCTGCACAATAAAACAAACCAATTATAAAATCCAGGGCAGTGGCGAAAGAATTCTGTGGAGGCCTGGAGGAGTGGCGGTGCAACAGCGGAAACCGTGGCTGTAATGGAGGTGTCAATAGGCAGTTAGGCAGAGAAATGAAATAAACTTTTAATATCGAACATTAAAGTTCAATGTAGGCAGATTACAAAGGAAATGAGTGAGGATGTGAGGGGATGGGCTGATATAGTGGGACCCGGAAACATCGGAGGGCGATTTAACTCGGGCTGTCAGATCATGAGGGACGGATGGCCACGATCTAATCAGAAGCAGAGTAGGCAGGGGGCCAAATCTCCGATGGGTGATGAAGCGATTGCCTTAGGACCGTCGGATTCATGAGAGATCGACGGCTGCGATCAAATTGGAGGATCGTGATCGGGGAAGATAGAAGGAGGGGATGCAAGGGCTGGCACAATGCGATTAGCGCTGGGCCGTCGGATCTATATAGATCAATGACTCAGATCGCATTGGGATCGACAGAACAAACACTATCGCATCAGCGGTTTTTTGTTTTAACAGAGAAATGTGCTTCTGCTCCAACCTTCCAATGCGATGAGCTCTTTACGGTTAAGCGCTTGGTCTTAGCGCTTGGGTGCATGGAGGGGAAATGGTTAAGGGGGCTGGCCGAAAGGGCGAGGCCTGTTATGAAATGGAAAGTGGGTTTTAGGCCTATTTTAAATGCGTTTAGGGCCAAAAGATGGTAACGGTAGGGGAAATAAAGGGTTTAAAAGAAAAATAAAGAATATTATAAGACTTAAAAGGGGATCGGGAATGATTTCAAAGGGTTAATGAGGAAATAGGGGAGGGAACAAAGAGAGGAAAACATAGGCTTAATGGGGATGAAATAAAAGGAAAATGGAGGCCCGGTGGGCAATTTTTTCACAACAGAGAGGCCTTTAAACCGGAAATAGCAGTGAGGATTCATCAAAGGGAAAAGACACATGGAGGCTTCAAGGATGATGTGTTTTCAGAGGAGATGCATTCCTTGAAGGCTCTAGAAAAATTTTAGCCCTCTGTTTGCTTGACAAAAAATTCATAGGGGGCTAACAGGGTCTTAGATAGATGGTGATAAGGTTTGTTGTTAAGACACTCTTAGAGGTTAAGTCATTGGTCCAATTCCCGCCCTATTCGGGTGTTATTCTTGGACATGACCATGATGTAGCCTCACCACCCTTATAAAAAAGAATAAAAACGAAGATGTGGGAATATTTCCTACCTTTTAGTTAGACATGAAATGCCTGTATGGAAAACAAAGGTACAAGTTACATTTTGATAAGAGTACTACAAAATGGCGTTATAGAGAAAACACCAATTAATAGAGATTTTTAATGTTCTAAGATTGAATGATTTTTTCAAAAAAACATCTAGCAAAATCTTTGTCAATGACAATATTGGTTTTAGAGAATGCTCACTATAGCTAAATTTTTTGAATAAGAGTTATCATAAGGTTTTTCCTTCCTCTTTTAATAAGTTAAAATATAGTAAATTATTGTTTGGTTGTTTGATGTGTTGGGAGAACTAATTTTTCCCATGTACTAAAGAGGAGCATTGATGCTTCCATACCAATGAGAAGAAATAGTTCTTCCATACCCAAGAGGAACATCCATACCTAGTGCTTCCATATGAAAGAGAAGCATCAATGCTTCTATACCAACGTGGAGCACTCATGCATCTAGATATAAGTGGATCAATGGTGCCTTTTTTAGTTATTGGCACTCTATTTCACATGAGTCAAGAATAACATGTGTTGCTAAACCAATGTGGAGCATTGGTGTGTTTGTACTAAAGTGAAGCATTGATGTTTTTTTTGAATAGTTGTCACTCTATTGCAAATTTATTTAGAAGCATATAATAGAAGTAAAAACCACGAAAAACAATGCAAACATGGAGAATAAATCCAATATAGATAATAATAGGAGAAAATCCTCTAAACACCTATGTACATTCATAAATCCAAATCACATGTTCTCAATAATGACTATATGATCTCTATACATACCTATTCACACATTACCCATATATCCCCTTCATCTTGAGGTAAACCCTATCACATATACATTTACATATTACATGTACATTTAATTCCATATTTCCCCTCCTTTGTGGCCATACAATATAAATTTAACCTGATACAAGTCCCCTTTGCTGTCATAAAAATAGTACCATCATTTAAAAATCTTGTCCTCAAATATTTTCAGTTAAGGGTAATACATGTGATGAAACAAAATAATAGGACTTCCTTATATTCCACACTCTTCTTATCATTGATTATGATCTATCCATATATACAAAATTAATTCCTTTTGGTATTAATCCTTGATGGTTGGTTGTTGCATAGTTTTATTTCCTTTGATTCCATGCCTTGTTGGTAAGAATTCTCCAATTTGTAGTAGTTGTTTATCTTCGATAACATCCTCTTAAATGATTTTGTGATGATATATTCCATTAATATTGATGAATATCCCATATTATACATTAAAAATGTTTATGTGGATGTTCTTGTCATTCTTCATAATCATGATATCAATCTTCATGTATTCCTTGAAATCCATCTTGGCAATGAGGATGTTGATATGGTTTCACATTTGATGGATTCCTTCACTCTACATATCCATTTCATTTGTCTTATTTTCAAAGATAATGACCTCCTGTATCCTCTTTACCTCCTCTAGCCTTGGAGATAATACCATCATATTTGACATGCACATCCGCTAGATGGTGTTCAACTTCTTCAAGTATCTTATAGAGACCTTATTGAATATTTTATTCTCTATTTTTCAAGATACAATGTGATAAGCCTCATTATTGCAATAAGAATGTTGCAACTCCCAAGGCTACCAACTTTAATTATCAACCCAGGGTTCTTACAAACTTAAGAGGTTTCGGCACTATATGTGTAGCATACAATGTGTCCTTCTTTTGTTGATCTGGTGTAATGGAGTGAATGTCATGAAATCAAAGCCTAAACTGATTGCAGAAATGGAAGTGTTGCTTTGAAAAGAAATTAATCCTGGGGAAGACCAACAATTTGTAATTGAAATCCTAAGAGATAGAATTCAAATAATTGGCCTAATCTACTTTGTAAAAATGCCTGTCCTTAGTGATGTTTATTCTTCCTCAATCATGGATTTAGATCCTAGGGGTCATGATTCAAACCTAAGAGAAAAAATCCAAGCTTTGGGAGAAAATCTGGTCAAGTTTACAAGTGCTACAAGAGTGCTACAGGAAGTCCTGTTTTGGCTACAGGAAGTTTTGTACATGCTACAGGAAGTCATATTTAGGAGATAACTCACCGAATGATTAAGTAAATCAAATGAAAATGGGATGGGACAATTTTTTTTATTAAGTAGAATTTCTTAGGTCTCCATTCCAAGTGGAATCACTCCAAAATACCCCTGTTCACATGTGCTAAAAAATAACAAAAAATTACTACTCTAAAAATTGGAAATTCAAGAACTAGTGAGCCAGTTAACCTATCAAATTCCTAACCTAATCAAGTGAAAATGAAATGGGGTAAATTTTGTTATTAACTTGAATGTTTTTATGGCATAATACAAGTGGAATCAACTAAAATGAAGCTCACTAACTCATTCTAGAAAATAGCAGAAAATTACTAGTATTTCGCTACAATGCATTTCCAGAAATCCTATATTCGTGAACTAGTAACCAAATCCAAGTAGCTCAATGATGAAGATGACCCTAAAAAGTTACTATAAGTATGAATAATTCTTTTGAATCTATAAATAACCTGAAAAATATCTCACCTCAATCATTTAAATCAATCCTATAGCAAGAAAAGCATCAATACTAGATACAAAAATACGCAAAACAAGAATAAGAGATGCATGTGAATAAGAAGTGAAAAGAGAATAAAGAAATTGTGAAAGAGGGATTTGAGGCTCCTAGGATGGCCAAGCCAAAGGAGACTCGGATTCCTATGGAAGAAGCCATTTACAACTAAATCTTCACCAAACTGCATTATTTGAACCAATCCAAGTACATCCCTGATAGAAATGAAAGTGGAGCTGCAAAAAACAAGTTTTCTCCACAATAAGACTAAACAATACATTCCCCTAGAGGCCAATTCGAATTGGTACTAATACAAAATGATGAGGAAGCATTCGCCTTGAAAGGAGGAAGTTTTCCCCTCCAAAATCCCTCAAATAGTGGATCTGGTTCTCAACACTAGGAATTTGCATTAAATGACACGGAACACATTGCTAGATTTAAATCATTGGAGTTCAATTTTTTCTCCATAACTTCATGATAATTTGTTCATTTATTTTCCAATCTTGATCTTCCTGTAGTAAGGAGCAAGTCCCTAAATTATATCATCCTCCAAATATTCATAATCTGCCCAATATTCTCATAATATTCTTCAAAAATAAATAATATTAGGCTCAAATATGCAATTATCTCTAAACCTTCCTAATGAACATATTAAAGAGAAACATATGTCATCTAATGCAAAAAGAGAGATTTAATGTGCTGAAGAATGGTCATATGAGCCTTAACTTATGTCTAATTTGGAGGCCCATCATACCATCCTACTTAAAGCATTGTTCATCCTATGAGAAACTTAGTGACCCAACTATGCCTCATTCATGTCCTTGGTGGCCTCTCTCTTGTACATTCTTAAATCCTTTCTCTTAAGAAGCTTGGTTGTAGGTTATGCAAGGACAAGCAAAAAAATGTAGTTGTTATTTTCATGATTGCTTAACATTATTTCAAGCACCAAAACAAAACTTTCCTCTTTGAATGTGAACTATGTTGGCTTGTAGGTCCATTTCATTCACACCCTCTCCCTTGACACCACCATTCCATTTTCACTCATTTCTCCAAATCTGTTTGTGTATAGAAAAATCATAGTGTTTATAGAGAGCATTATCTTTCCCTTTTACCTTTGTGAAAGACGGGTTCTTGAATATTTTTTAGTTTGGAAAGGTCTTCCACGTCCTTTTTCAACCTCCTTCTACCTTTTTACATCATATGGACACCTATGAAACCATCAAAACGACCTCAGATGTGATCCTATAGAAACTCAGAGCATCTTGTAGTAGACTTGTAGAAAAACTGTAGCATTATGTATCACATCACAAAATATATCAAATCTTTACCAAAATTGCCCCCTATTCTTAATTTTTTCCTCTTACCTTTCTATTACATCTTCTAGGCCTTAGAAACAAGCTAGAAAGAGATTAGGGACCTCTTGGAAAACCTCTTTTCATCAATGTGGTTTGAGTTCTATTTTTATGGTGAATGCCTTATTCTTCTCTTTTTTATCCTAGATGATTGCATAATGGACTCTGGAGTTCTTAGTTTTGATATGGTCTCTCTTAGGCACTACTATTTTGGATTTTAGCACAATTTTCTCCTCTCCTCCTTCTTCCTCCTTGAGTTTTTATTTTGGATAATATCCCTCTTCTGCATATTCTTCTACTTATTCATTATCTTCTTCTTTTCCTCTTCTTGGTTATGGCTAGAACCACCCCCCATAGCCTTCAATATGAATTTCCAAAGTTGGAAAAAGTTCAGTTAACTTTCCCTCACCTTAGAGTCCTCGTTTCTGATTGTAGTTGGAGACGATTGGCAGGTGCCCCAAATGGAGGAAGGTGGGGCATCTAGAAATCTAGGAAATTAGTTGAATCCCATCCTGGAGGAAGGAAAGGAGCTCATGGAAGGAACCATGCATTCGGAAGGGAGTTCAGGGAGGAAGGGAACAAGGAACCTACCCTAGGAAGGTGGTTATCAAGTTTTAGATATTTCGGTGTAATGAGAGTTTTTAAGACATAGGAAAATTGAAAAACTTTCTTATATTGCATCAAGGAATTTTTATTTCATGCTCAACCAAAAATAAATGAAATTCCCTTTCTTATCAAGCTCAATTCAAAGGAGACATCCAAATTTCATTTTTTTATTTGTAAACTTTTATCAAAAGTTTGACATAGGTTGTACTACTGAAAAAAATGAAAATTTTGCAGGCTTATTGTTCACATATAGCAAGAAAAAATATGTACTTACCCTTCCTTTGGATGTTTTCCTTTAATTCCTAGGGTTTGTGGGTGGAATTCCTCAAAATAAGGGTCTTTTGAAACAACTTATGTCTTCCTATGGCATCTTTGTTTTCTTCTGTAGAAGCCCTGTTTCTCCTGTAGCATCCCTGTTTCTCCTGTAGCAGCTATGTCTGATCCTGTATCACCTAAAAATCAAATTTTTAGCTTTTTTGTAGCACCCTAGACAACCCTTGGTATCATCTAGCAAGACTCTCGATGCCTTAATGAGCCTTTCTAACTGTTTTGGGAATGAGCATTGATACAACTATAGTTGAGCCTTGTTCTTCTATTTCTTTCCATGATAGTGGGCTCGATGCACTTGGGTAACTTGGCCTTTGCACAAATTTAGTCTTTTGACCATTGTCCCCACTCCTCATAATCATCACCCTTGTTAATTTGGCTTTTTCGCGTTGCAAGAGTGAGGGAGTTAGCTGTACTTAACTAGTTGAGGGTGGAAGAGACTGCTGACCCATCCTTAGCTTATAAAACATCATATCTCATGCTTTGAAAACAAATTTCTAACCATAACACGCTCAAGGGAAGAGGTGAAGAATATTTCATACTTGTACCTACCTGATTTTTGCTGGAGAGGCATGCATGTTGTTGCTGAGTTTCTCATTGATCCATGATTCTTTAGAGGTGCTCCTTTCCTTTTCTTGCTTCTGCACAAGTATTCATAGCCTGATGATTATTTGACCGATAAGGTTTTTGTGTTCAGGTTTCTTTCCATTTTCCAATATACAACTGGTGGAGCACCAAAAAGTGATGGGCCTCATTATTGCAACAAGAATGTTGAAACTCCCAAGGCTACCAACTTTAATTATCAACCTAGGGTTCATACAAAATTAAGAGGTATAGGCATTATATGTGCAACATACAATGTGTCCTTATTTTGTTGATCTGATGTAATGGAGTGAATGTCATGAAATCAAAGCATAAACTAATTGCATAAATGGAAGTGTTTCTTTGAAAATAAATTAATCCTAGGCAAGAACAACAATTTGTAATTGAAATCCTAAGAGCATGAATTCAAATAAATAAGCCTAATCTACTTTGTAAAAATGCATGCACTATGTGATGTTTAATCTTCCTAAATCATGGATTTAGATCCTATGGGTACTGATTCAAGCCTAAGAGACAAAAACCAAGCTTTGGGAGAAAATCTGGTCAAGTTTACACGTGCTACAAGAGTGCTACAGGAAGTCCTTCTTTTCCTACAAGAAGTTCTATAAACACTATAGGAAGTCATGTTTAGGAGACAACTCACCGAATGACTAATTAAATCAAATTAAAATGGGAGGGGAAATTTTTTGTTATTAATTTCGATGTCTTAGGTATCCATTCCAAGTGGAATCACTCCAAAATACCTCTGTTCACACATGCTAAAAAACAATAGAAAATTACTACTCTAAAAACTGGAATTTCAAGAACTAGTGAGCTAGTTAACCTATCAAATACCTAACCTAATCAAGTGAAAATGCAATGGGGTAAATTTTGTTATTAACTTAATTTTTTTTATGAACTCATACAAGTGGAATCAACTCAAATGAATCTCATTAAATCATTTTAAAAAATAACAGAAAATTACTACTGTTTCGCTACAAGGGATTTCCAGAAATCCTATATTCGTGAACTAGTAACCAAATTCAAGTAGCTCAATGATGAAGATGACCTTAAAAAGTTATTCTATGGATGAATAATTTTTTTGAATATGTAAATAACTTGCAAAATAACTCACTTCAATCATTTAACTCAACCCTACAGCAAGAAAATCATCAATACTAAATAAAAAAATAGGAAAAACAAGAATAAGAGATGCATGTGAATAAGAAGTGAAAATAACATAAATAAATTGTACAAGAGGGCTTTGAGGCTCCTGGTATGGTGTTATGAATCTAGCTCAAAAAATAGAATAAAAGAGAGATCAATGCCTTAGAAACCAACCACTTTGAGGGGGCAGCCTCCTTTGCATTACATAATTGAAAAATTATTAGATGATTCAATTGAAAAAACCTCATTTCTATATATAGGAGTCCATGGGGTCACAATATAATCATAGCCAACCTAACAATACTCATGTAAGGGCACAAAAATAAAAATAGTGGGGTTTTATGGGGCACACAATAATAACAATATGGGGACTACAGGGGTACAACAATAACAATAAGGGGGCTACACTAACAACAATAAGGGACTACACTAGTAATATAGGGACCTAACATGCCCCTCTCCTTCAAAAAGTGTTGTCCTCAATGCTTGAGTAGCTCTGGATGCTTCTGTATAAAATTCTCATCCTCCCATGTGGAATCTTCAAGGGTAAGTTATTCCACTTGATGAGATACTTTGAAATTGATCGATTTTGTAGGTGTTGAGTTATTGTTTCCGTGACTGCTTCAGGTTCCAATATGATTTTTCCTTCCTCATCAAGTTCTGGCAATATTAATTGAACTGCAAGTTTTTCACCTATAACCTTGTTTAAGTATGAAACATGGAAAACTGGGTGCACTTGAGAAGAAGAAGGAATCTCCAATTTTTATGCCATAGTGCCAACCTTTTGCAACACCTTGTAAGGACCATAGTACTTTGGTGATAATTTATTATACTTCTTAGCTTGATTGAGGGACATTTGTTTGTATGGTTGTAGCCGTCAAAATACCTAGTCTCCTACATCAAAACTTCTTTCACTGTGATGTTGATCTACATATTGTTTCATTCAATTTTGTGCCAAATATAGGTTATCCTTTAAGAGTTAGAGAACTTGTCATTGATGCTCGATGTGATCTTCCACTACTTGAACCTTAGAATTTTCTCTTAAATATGATGTGATGGATAGTGGATAATATCCATAAAGTGCCATAAATGGGGTCATTTTTGCTGTAGTATGGAAGGAAGTGTTATACCACCATTTAGCCAAAGGTAACCACTTGACCCATTGTGTTTTTTTATCAGATACAAAACAACAAAGATATCCTTTCAACAACTTGCTCACTAAATTAGTTTTCCCATCGAATTGAGGATGATAAGATGAGCTATGGGCTAGTTGAGTACCCAAAAAAGAAAATAATTTCGTCCAAAAATTTCCAATGAAAATGGGATCTCTGTCGCTTACAATAATCTTTGGGTTTCCATGTAGCTTTTGAATTGTTTCCATAAATGCAGTAGCAACTGTACTTGCTTTACATGGATGAGATAATGCACAAATGTGTGCATACTTGGTAAGTCTATCAACTACCACCATGATGACACTCTTTCCTTCGGACTCAAGTAAAAATGTGATAAAATCCATTGAAACCTCCTCCCAATGTTGACTTGGAATGGGTAAAGGTTGTAGTAGACCCAGGGTCTTAATAGTCTTAACTTTATTTTGCTGGAAAAAAAAAAAATTTGCCACAAACTTTTGAATATCAGATTTATGGCCATTCCAAAAAAATTCTTTCTTCATCCTGTGGTAATTTTTTAAAAATCCTGAATGTCCTACGAGAGAGGTGTGCAATTCAAAAAGAATATTTTGTTTTAGTTGGGAATTCTTACAAAGATATAAGCGATATTTGTACCATAAGGAATCATTTTTCCAACTAAATGTATGAGATGTACTAGGATCTTGCTGCAACTTTTGAATGAGTGTCCACACTTTTTCGTCATTCTTTCATTCCCCCCTTGCTTCGGTTATCCAATCTGGTTGGATAATAGAAATGGCACAAAGAAACACTTCCACCTCCTCATTATTTCTTGAGAGTGCATCTGCAACAACATTTAGCTTCCATTTTTTGTAGAAGATTTCAAAGTCATAACCCAACATCTTTGTGACCCATTTTTGCTGCTCTTCTGAAGATATTATTTGTTCCAAAAATTATTTAAGACTATCATGATCAATTTTTACCTTGAAGTGTCTTCCCATTAGGTAAGGTCGCCATTTCTTTAGTGCATGTAGTATTGCCAAAATTTCCTTCTCATAAATAGCTTTTTGTAAATACTTTCCTTTTATTGAACGAATTTCAAAAGCAACGGGTCTTCCTTATTGCATTAAAAAATCTTCCTTATTGCATTAAAAAAACACCAATTCCATTTCCTGAGGCATCACATTCCACAATAAAGGTTTTTGTGAAGTCTGGTGTAGCTAAGATTGGTGTTAGGCACATTGCCACTATAAGATGTTCAAAGGTCTCAGTTTCTTCAGGAGTCCATGAAAATGCATCTTTCTTAAATAATGTTGTTAGAGGTGCTGCTATTCTCCCATAATTCTTAACAAACTTGCGATAATACCCTGTTAACCCGAGAAATCCTCGCAACTGCTTTATGGTTGTGGGGAATTTCCATTCCTTAATGGCTTTAAAATTGTTAGGGTCTACCTTAACACCCTCCTGAGATACAATATGACCCAGATATTCCACCTCTTGTACTCCAAAGAAACATTTGGAGGTTTTTTCATATAAATATTTCTCCTCCAATAGTTTGAGCACCCTATCGACATGTTGAACAAGATCCTTCCAAGACCTGCTGTAGATTAGTATCTCATCAAAAATTACTAAATTTGTTTGTTTAAGGAAGGGTTTAAAAATGGAATTCATCAACCCTTGAAATGTAGAAGGTGCATTGGTAAGTCCAAAAGGCATGACCAAAAATTCATAATGATTCTCATGAGTTCGAAATGTTGTTTTCAGAATATCTTCAGTCTTCATTCTAATTTGATAATATCCTGAACGGAGATCCAAATTGGTAAAATAAATTGCTCCATGTAATTCATCCAATGATTCTTCAATCACAGGAATGGGAAATTTATCTTTAATAGTGAGCTTATTGAGCTCCCTATAATCCAGACACATGCACCATAATCCATCCTTCTTGTGCACCAATACTATTGGAGTAGAGAAAGAAATTTGACTAGGTTGAAGTATACTAGCCTCTAACATTTCTGCAATCAAACGTTCAATTTCGCTCTTTTGGACATAAGGATATCTTTAAGGACCAATGTTTGGAGGAACACTTCTTGGAATCAAATTAATAGCATGACCATGATCACGAATAGATGGGAGTCCCTTGGGAGTTTCAAACACCTTGGAATGATTGTCCAATACTTTTTGGAGATTTGGAGAATAGATGATTTTGATGTTGGAACTTCTAGTGAGCATAATTGTGCAATTACACCTCATTTTTATTTATTTAGAAGCTTTTTCATGAAATTAAAGCTTATTATATTTCCCAGATTCCCTGCAATACCCCATAATTCAACTTCATTTCCTTCGGAAAAAAAATTCAAGAAAATTTCTTGAAAATTAAAAGCTACTGTCCCCAAAGATTGTAACCATTGTACTCCTAGTACAATATCATCACCTCCCATTGGAATGGAAAGCATTGGAATATTAAATACATATTCCCCCATGGTTAGCTTGATATTATGGCATTTTCTAGAGCAATTTATAGTCCCTCCATTTGCAACCATCACTTGACACTCTAGTGCTCAGTATAGGAAGAAATTCAATTCCCTTGCTACATTACAATGAATAAAATTATGCGTACTACCTGAATCAATCAACACTATTATATTTTTGTTCTTCATATTTCCTTTTATATTGAGAGTTTGAGGAGTGGTAATTCCTGCCAATGCATTACAGGATATGGTCAGACTCATTTCTTCTTTCTCTAGGGTTGGCTCCTGGTGTATATCCTCTTATTTTGAAGTTTCTTGTTCATTTTCTTCCTCCTCTTCATAATCTATGTAAAATAATTTATTCTCAACACACTTATTACCTTTAGTGTATTTTCTATCATAACTGTAGCAAAGCGCTTTTGCTCTTTTTTCTTCCAATTGTTGTGGTGTCAAACTTGTAGGTTGTGGAAGTCTAGGAGTAGCAACAATTCCATCTTTATAGATGTGAGTGGTAAGCTTCCTTGTCGCCATAAATTTACTTTCAATTCTTCTTGCCAGCCTAAATGCCTTCTACAATGAATTAGGTTATGAAAGGAAAACCTCATGTTGGGTGTTATCCTTTAAAGTCGCTATGAAGACATCAATCCCGTGTTCCTCTGGAATATGAGTTACCCTTATATTCAATTTTTGGAAGTCCCCAATGTGCTCCACCATTGAACCCTTTTGTTTGAGATTTATCAATTGGATAAATAAGGTGTTTCTCTTTGTATCCTCATAATATACTATCATTTCTTCCGTAGAAATTTACCAAGTGACAATTTGTTTATGAGATCAAAGCCATCGATACCATACAAATGTATTTTGTTCTAAATGTAAAGTTGCAAAGTGTACCTTTTGTGTGTTTTGCACATTATGGAGATCAAAATATTGCTCCATATGTAGTATCCATGTTATGGGATCCTTTCCATCAAACTTCCTCATATCGATCTTTGGAATATGGTAGGTCTTCAATCTAACTTTAGAGTTTATGAAACCACGATTAACATTTATTTTTTTCACATCATGAGTTTCCCTACTACCTTTTTTCCATTAGGAATAATTTCTTGTATCAACTTTGTCAAACCTTCCTTCAAACCTCCCATGTCTGATTTTAGATCATTCCTCATGTCTTCCATGTTGTCTTTCATTTTTTTGTCTATCTTAGCTTCCATGTCATCCATCTTAGCTTCCATGCCATCTATCTTAACTTCCATTTCATCCATCTTAGCTTCCATGCCATTCTTCAAACCATCCATCTTAGCTTCTAGGCCTTTCTTCAAACCATCCATATTAGCTTCCACGCCTTTCTTCAAACCATCCATCTTAGCTTCCACGAATTTCTTCAAAACTTCCATTTCATTTTTTGTTGCTCTTTGCGAGAGCGAAATTCGGTGCACTTGGTCTTGTAATTTTGAGATATCATGTTGCACTTCTTCCTCTTCATGAGTCATAGTAGAGCCTTCTAAGGGCTTAATGGGTGTTGAATTCTTTTTAGGGGCCATTTTAGAACCCAATACTGATATCTATGCTTCAATATTCCCTTTGAATCACTTCAAACAAGACTTATGCAATTTGAAAAAAAAATACACACATTTTTCTTGCTTTTGAGGAGCTTGATATTAAAACTGATGTATCTCTAAAATTTCAAATCCTCGAGATTTTATATTTAGTTCACTAAAGCATCTGTAAATAACTTATCATAAATAAGTAGGCGAAATAAATCAATCGCTACAGTAGTATTTCCGACTGAAATTTCATAGAGAATACATACATCAAAGAGGCATTTTCGTACCAGGCAGCACAGAGGCCAGCAAGAGGGACGCAACCCAGCCAGTTTGACACATAGACCACGCAGAGAGGGACGCAGACCCTTCTGTGTGAAGCAAAGGCAGTGCAGAGGCCTTTAGAGTGACGCAGGGGCAGCCTGTGTTGCGCAAAGGCTAGAGGCTGTGCTGGGTAGGAGAGGCTTCCCTCTGAATATTCTTTCCAATGCCACAAGTCTGACCTGATTTGGATTCTTCAAGGCAACGTTATGCCTAATCTCCCGCAATGACGTAATGATAGACTCTTTCAGTAGAGTCAACTTGTACGGCGTGCTACGTGTCACTGTTTCCTCCTTTGGATCTGAAATCGATAAAAGTAAACTACAGTCTGTGTAATTTTGGCCACTTTTTACAAAATTCCAATCCAATTCTTTGAGAGAGAGTTATGACGATTTTCCCAATGTCACCTCTTTGAGATGAAATTCAGGAGCCTTCAAAAACCCTACCTTCCACAGATCATATCTCTGAAAATATTGTGAATCAAGATCTGAAATTTTTACATGACGTTCATCAGGATTTCTTCGCAAATTAGTTTTTTTTGTAGCTTCTGAACCTTCGTAGAAACAAATTTATAACGAAAATTCCATGATGACATGTTTTAAGTAGCAAAACCCTAGAATCCAAAGCTCTGATACCAAATGTTATTAAAATAGCTCCAAAAATAGAAGAAAAGAGAGATCAACGCCTTAGAAATCAACCACTTCGAGGGGGAAACCTCCTTTACATTACATAAATCATAATTATTGGATGATTCAAATGAAAAAACCTCCTTTATATATATAGGAGTCCATGGGGTCACAATATAATCCTAGCCGACCTAACAATAATAATGTAAGGGCACAACAATAACAATATGGGGACTACATGGGTAAAACAATAACAATAAGGGGGCTACACTAACAATAATAAGGGACTACACTAGTAATATAGGGACCTAACATATGGCCAAGCCCAAGGAGAGTCCTATGGAAGAAACCAAGATTTAGAAGCTAAAAATTGCACCAAACTTCATTATCTGGACCAATCTAAGTATATCCCCACTAGAAATGAAAGTGGAGGTGCAAAAACAAGTTTTCTCCACAATAAGAATAAATAATACATGCCCCTAGAGGCAAATTCGAATTGGTACTTATACAAAATGATTTGGAAGAATTCTCCTTGAAAGGAGGAAGCTTTCCCCTCCAAAATCCCTCAAATAATGGATCTCGTTCCCAATGCTAGAAATATGCATTAAATAACACGGAACAAATTGCTATATTTTCTCAATCATTGGAGCTCTAGAATTTCTCAATAACTTCATGATATTTTTTTCATTTATTCTGTAATATTGAGCCTCCTATAGTAGGGAGAAATTCGATAAATTATCTCTTCCTCCAAATCTTCATAATCTGCCCAATATTCTCACAATATTCTTCAAAAATAAATAATATTAGGCACAAATACTACATTATCTCAAACCTCCCTAATTAACATATTAATGCTAAAAATGTGTCATCTAATTCAAAAATAGAGATTTAATGTGCTGAAGGATGGTCATATGGGCCGTAATTTATGTCTAATTTGGAGGCCCATCACAATGTGAACCCATCTATAAAATTTGGATTCTCTTCATCATTTCTAGATTTCATTGTTATTTTACCTCATCTATGTCTAGTGATTCTTCAATCTTCTTGCAAAATTCCTCTTCAAGTATTTTTATAGTCTCTTCATCTAGTGTCCTTGTTTCTTCTTGAAATTGATAATGATTCTTTTCTTATTTCAATCTCTTACCATCATCTAGTATTTTTTTATTATGATTTTGTAATATACATATTTCTTGATCTTTCTTTTTCAATTATTCCCTTCACTTGTCCCTTTTCCATATTATCTTGCTACTTATTCCTTCTTTTAGTTATTCATAATCTTTATTGAGTACTTCATTAAGGTTTTGTATCTTATATAGCTCATCAAACTTCTTGAACTCATCTTTATCTTGTTTTAAATCATCGTGATTTTTTTACATCACCTCCACATTTGTATCCTTGATCCTTTTTTTTGAAAATAAATTTTCGCATGTTTCCCATGTGATGTTCTATTTAGTCTCAAAATAATTACTATCCCACCACCTCAAATATTCACCAGAAAAGTATTTTCCTACCCTTTAATGGTACATAATAGTTTTATTTATTATCCTCAGTCATTCCTTAGGATTGATTTCCTCTTCATCTTCATATCCATTAAACTTGGGTATTTCCATTGATTCTTAATTAAGCTCTAACCAAAACCCTTATATTACAACTTAAAATAATTAAAAAATGATCTAAAATAGTATCTTCCTTTTCCAAATATATTCTTCTATGCTTTCTCTTTGCAATATCTTTTGAATAATCTCAATCAAACCTTCAAATAAAAATATATGATAATTTGAATTTAGCATACCTTTTAAAACTATGTTCTAGAGTTTACCCTTCTATCAAAGCTTAATTTGAGTGTATCTTTGCAATTTTATCCATTTTGAGTCTAAAATTTTGGTTTGTAGTACTTCAATATGTTTTCTTCACAATTCCATAGGCCTGATCAAAATTTGGAGTGTCAAGTGAATGTTATGAAGACCTTCCCATAAAATTAAATTTTGGCTCCTTCCTAATTTTAACTTATATCACACACCATGTGTCGAAATTTATGAATAATATATGAAATATTTACACCAGGTTCTTCAATATGTCTCCTCAGATCTTTGAAAATTTCACATTCTAAAACTCCTCTAGAGCAAAGTTATAATGGTTCTACCAAGGTTGCCTCTTTAAAACCTAATTTTAAGATTAGTCACAAATATTAACTTCCACAAGATATATGTACAAACTCATATTGAATCAAAATATAGAATTTATATCACCTAGAACCTAATAAATATATTCAATATTTTCAAATTTTCATATTTCGAAACTTCCTAGAAGCAAAGTTATAGTGAAAATTATAATATGATCCATTTGAAATTGATTTTAGGATCAATCACCAACCCCAAATTTCTTAAGGTATATCTCCAAAAGTATAGCGAATCCAAATTTGAAACCTTTATAATTTGTACTTTGATATGTTTCCTTAGGCTCATACATATTTTTAAATCTAAAGTTCTCAAAAAAATAATAGTAGAAAAAAATCCAAGATCATTCATTTTAAACTAAATTTACGACCATTCACAAAACCTAAATTCTATAGGGAATATATTTGAATGTATGGTGAAAAAAGAATATGAAATTTTTATCAATTGTATTTTGAGACAAATTCCAAATCTTTCTAAGATTTCATTGTCTGAAGCTTCCCAAAAAAAATTTATAGCAAAAACTCGATGATCATTCATTTTACACTTATTTCAGGACCATTCAAAAACCCTAACATCCACATAGTATTTTTTTCAAAATATAGGGAACAAGAATCTTATTTTTTTAACAAATGTACCTAAATATGTCTTCTCGATCTACTCAAAATTTCATAGTTTTAAGCATCCTAAAAAAAATTATAGAAAAAATTCCAAAATGACTCATTTGAAGTAGAAAAATGATAGTATCATAGCTCTGATACCAAACATTATGCTCAAAAGACATAAAAAAGTAGAACTAGACACCATGTATAGTAATGTTAGTATGGATAATAACTATAATATATATAATAATAGGAGAAAATCCTCCAAATACCCAAGTAAATTTTTCAACCAAATCACATGTCCTCAATAATGACTATATGATATCTATATACACCTTTTCTATTATGCAACTGGCTCACAAAATGGTAGAAAAGATAGATAACTTACTTAAAAAATATTCTCTTCAAGGGGGAAACCTCCTTTACATTGCATAAATGAACAATTCTTGGAAGATTCAAATGAAAAAACCTCCTACATATATATATGTGTGTGTGTGTGTGATTCTAAGGGGTCAAAATATAACCAAAGACGACATAACGTAAGGGCACAACATTAACAATAGTGGGCTTCTATGGGTCACAATAATAACAATATGGGGAATACATGGGCGTAACAATAACAATAAGGGGGCTACACTAACAATGAAAATAAGGGTATACACTAGTCTTATAGTGACTTAACATGCCCCTCTCCTTCAAAAAAGTGTTCTCCTCAATGCTTGAGTAGTTCTGGATGATTCTGTATAAATTTATCATCCTCCCATGTGGAATCTTTAGCAGTTAAGTTCTTCCACTTGATGAGATACTCTGAAATTGATCAATTTTGTAGTTATCAATTTCTTGTTTCTATAACTGCTTCAGGTTCTAATATTATTTTTCCTTCCTCATCAGGTTCTGGAAACATTATTTGAACTGATATCTTGCCACATATAACCTGATTTAAGCATGACACATGGAAAACTGGGTGCACTTGAGAAGATGCAGGACATTCCAATTTGTACTCCATGGTACCAATAATTTTCAACACCTTGTAAGGACCATAATACTTTGGTGATAATTTATTATCCTTCTTAGCTTGCTTGAGGGACATTTGTTTGTATGGTTGTAGCCGTAAACATACCTAGTTACCTACATCAAAACTTCTTTCGCTGTGATGTTAATATTCCTGTTGTTTCATTCGATTCTACGCCAAAGTGAGGTTATCCTTTTAGAGTTGGAGAAATTTATGTTGATGCTCGATGTGCACTTCCACAAATGGGGTTATTTTTGCTACAATATGGAAGGAAGTGTTATACCACCGTTTAGCCATAGGTAACCACTTGACCCATTGTGTTTGCTTATTAGCTACAAAGCAACGAAGATATCCTTCCAAACATTTGTTCACTATCTCAATTTTCCCATCAAATTGAGGATGGTAAGATGAGCTATCAACTAATTGAATACCCATACAAGAAAATAATTCCATCCAAAATTTCTTGTGAAAATGGGATCTTTGTCGCTTACAATAATCTTTGGGTTCCCATGTAGCTTTTGAATTGTTTCCATAAATGCAGTAGCGATTGTACTAGATTTAAATGGATAAGATAATGCAGAAAAGTGTGCATACTTTGTAAGTCTATCAACTGCCACCATGATGACACTCTTTCCTTCGGAATTGGGTAAACCTATGATTAAATTCATTGAAACCTCCTCTCAACGTTGAATTATAATGTTTAAAGGTTGTAACAGACTTGGGTTCTTAATTGTATCAACTTTATTTTGTTGGAAAACCAAACATTGTGCCACAAAATTTTGAATATCATATTTAAGGTCATTCCAATAAAATTCCTTCATGAGCCTGTGGTAAGTTTTTAAAAATCCCGAGTGCCCTCCTAAGGGAGAGGTGTGAAATTCCAAAAGAATATTTTTTTGAGTTGGGAATTCTTATAAATATATAAGCGATCTTTGAAACATAATGAATAATTTTTCCAGCTAAATGTATCAGATTTACTAAGATATTGCTGAAACATTTGAATGAGTGTCCACACTTCTTCATCATTCTTCCATTCATCCATTGATTTGGTTATCCAATCTGGTTGGATAATAGAAATGGCACAAAGAAACGCTTCCACATCCTCATCATTTCTTAAGAGTGCATCTACAACAACATTTAGCTCCCCTTTTTTGTAGATGATTTCAAAGTCATAACCCAAAACTTTTGTGACCCATTTTTACTTCTCTTCTGAATATAATCTTTGTTCCAAAAATTATTTAAGACTATCATGATCTATTTTTACCTTGAAGTGTCTTCCCATTAGGCATGGTCATCATTGCTTTAGTGCATGTAGTATTTCCAACATTTCCTTCTCATAAATAGGTTTGTGTAAATAATTTCCTTTGATTGGACGACTTTCAAAAGAAATGGGTATTCCTTCTTGCATTAAAACAACACCAATTCCATTTCTTGAGGCATCACATTCCATAATAAAAGTTTTTTGTGATGTCTGGAATAGCTAAAACTGGTGCTTAGCACATTTCCTCTTTAAGATGTTCAAAGGACTTAGTTGCTTCTGGACTCCAAGAAAATGCATATTTCTTTAGTAATTTTGTTAGAGGTGCTACAATTCTCCCATAATTCTTAACAAACTTGCAATAATACCTTTTCAACCTGAGAAGTCCTCGCATATTATTTATAGTTGTGGGGATTTTCCATTCTTAATGGATTTGATTTTGTTAAGGTCTACCTTAACACCCTCATGAGATACAATATGACCCAGATATTCCACCTCTTGTACTCCAAAGAAACATTTGGAGGCTTTTGCACATAATTTTTTCTCTTCAAATAGTTTGAGCACCCTGTCAAAATGTTTAACATGATCCTTCCAAGGCTTTTTGTAGATTAGTATATCATCAAAAAATACTAACACAAATTTTCTAAGGAAGGGTTTGAAAATGGAAAGAAGGTGCATTGGTAAGGCCAAAGGGCATGACCAAAAAATCATAATGACCCTCATGAGTTCCAAATGTCATTTTCAGAACGTCTTCAACCTTCATTCTAATTTGATGATATCCTGAACGACTATCTAACTAGGTGAAGTAAACTGCTACATGTAATTCATCCAATAATTCATCAATGACAGGAATGGGAAATTTATCTTTAATACTAAGCTTGTTGAGCTCCCTATAATCTAGAAAAATACACCATCATCCATCCTTCTTGTGCATCGATAATACTGGAGTCGAAAAATAACTTTGACTAGGTTGAATTATATCAACCTCTAGCATTTCTGCAACCATACATTCAATTTCACTCTTTTGGGCATAGGGATATCAGTAAGGCCTAATGTTTGGAGGAACACTACCTGGAATCAAATGAATAACATGATCATGATAAAAAATATGTGGGAGGACCTTGGGAGTCTCAAATACCTTGGAATTATTGTCCAATACTTTTTGGAGATCTGGAGAAATAGATGGTTTTGATGTTTGAACCTCTAGTGAGCATAATTGTGCAATTACACCCCATTGTTATTTCTTTAGAAGCTTTGTAATGCCATTAGATTTGATTATCTTCCCTGGTTTCCCTGCGATACCCCTTAATCCAACTTCCTTTCCTTCCCAAAAAAAATTAAGAAAAGGTCTTGAAAATTAAAAGCTATCATACCCAAATATTGTAACAATTGGAGTCCTAGTACAACTTCAATACCACCTATTGGAATGGAGAGAATTGGAGTATTAAATACATATTCCCCCACGGCTAGCTTGATGTTATGGTACTATCCAGAGATATTTATAGTTCCTCGATTTGTAACCATCACTTGACATTCTGGTGCTTTGTATAGGAAGAAATCCAATTCCTTGGCTATCTTACAATGAATAAAATTATGAGTACTACCAGAATCAATCAACACAATTACCTTTTTCTTCTTGATATGTAATTCTATCTTGAGAGTTTGAGGAGTGGTAATTCCTACCAATGCATTACAATATATGGTTAGATTCATTTATTCTTTCTCTACTGTTGGTTCTTGGTGTATATCCTCTTCTTTTGAAGTTTCTTGTTCCTTTTCTTCCTCTTCACAATGTATGTAAAATAATTTCTTCTTAGCACACTTATGACCTTTAGTGTCTGTTCTATCAAAATGTAGAAAATCCCTTTTTCTCTTTTTTATTCCAATTGTTGTGGTGGAAACCTTGTAGGTTGTGGAAAGCTAGGAGCAACAACACTTGCATCTTTATAGTTGTGAGTGTTAGGCTTCCTTGTTTCCATAATTTTTCTTTCAATTTTTCTTGCCAACCTGAATGCCTTCTCCAATGAATCAGGTTCCCAAAGGTGAACCTCATATTGGATTTTATCCTTTAAAGTCCCTATGAAGACATCAATCCTATTCTCTTCTGAATATCATTTACCCTTATATTCAATTTTTGGAAGTCTTCAATGTGCTTTGCCATTTATCCCTTTTGTTTGAGATTTATCAATTGGCTAAAGAAGGTGTTTCTCTTTGTATCTTCATAATGTGATATGATTTCCTCTGTAAAAATTGACCAAGTGACAAGTGGTTTACGAGAAAAAATCCATCAAATCCATCAATACCATACAAAATGATTGAGTTCTAAATATAAAGTTGCAATGTGTACCTTTTGTTTGTATTTCACATTATGGAGATAAAAATATTGCTCCATCTGTAGTATCCATGTTACCGGATCCTTGCCATAAAACTTCCTCATATCGATATTTAAAATATCATGGCTCCTCAATCTAACATTAGAGTCTATGAAATCATGATTAACATTTCTTTTGTTCTCATCACGAGTTTCATCTAATACTTTTTTTCCATTAGGAATCCTTTCTTGTAACAAATTTGTCAAACCCTCCTTCAAACCTTCCGTGTATTCTTTTAAACCATTCATGTCGAATTTTAAACCCTCCATGTCCCCTTTTAAACCATCCATGTTTCTTTTTTAAGCCATCCATTTCACCTTTTATCTCATCTTTGGTTTCTCTTTGTGAGAGCGAAATTTCTTGCACTTGGTCTTGTAATTTTGATATACCATGTGGAAATTCTTCCTCTTCATGCATCATAGTAGAGATTTCTGAGGGCTTAATGTGTGTGGAATTATTTTTTTTGGGAGGAATTTTCGAACCCAATACTGATATATATGCTTCAATATTCCCTTGGAATAACTTCAAACTAATTTTTCAAACAAAAGTTATGCAATTTTAAAAACGATATACACCTTTTTATTTCTTTTAGGGGCTTGATCTTGCAATGGTTGTAACTCTGTAATTTCGTATCTCCAAGATATAAATTTCAGTCCTATTGTATCCCTATGAATATTCTTTCCAATTCCACCAGTCAAACCAATATTGGATTCTTCAATATAGAGTTATGTCAAATATCCCACGATGACCTTATTATGGACTGGTTCAATAGAGAAAAGTTGTAAGGGATTCCATGTGTAGTTGTTTCAATATTTGACTATGAAATTACTGCATGATAAACTACATTCTGTGCACTTTCGACTACTTTTTACATAATCCAAATCCAATTTTGAAAACGAAAGTGATGACGATTTTCCCTAGGTCACCTGTTTGAGATGAAATTCTGGAGCCTGTAAACACCCTAACTTCCTCGGATCATATCTCCAAAAATATAGTGGACCAAGATCTAAAATTGGTATACAAGATTCAAAAATATTTCTTCTCCATGTGGTTGCAATTTAAGCTTCTAAAGCTTCGTATAAACAAATTTATACCGAAAATTCCACGATGGCTTGTGTGAATAAGTGAAACCCTAGAATCCAAATCTCTAATACCAAATGTCATGCAACCATCTCACAAAATAGTAGAAGAGATAGATAAATGACTTAAAAATTATCCTCTTCAAGGGGGAGACCTCCTTTACATTGCCTAAATGTAAAATTCTTGGATTATTCAAATGAAAAAACCTCCTTTCTATATATAGGAATCTAAGGGGTCACACTATAATCAGAGCCGACATAATGGAAGGGAACAATGATAAAAATAGTGGGCTTCTATGGGGCACAATAATAAAAATATGGGGATTACATGGGCACAACAATAAAAATAAGGGGGCTACACTAACAATGGAAATAAGGGGGCTACACTAACAATAAAAATAAAGGGATACACAAGTATTATAGGGACCTAACACCTATAATACACCTTTTCACATATTCCCCATCTAGACCATTCATCACTAGAGTAACCTTATTACATGTACATTTAACCCCATATATCCCAAGCGAACTCCCACGCAACCCCACCAATCCTTCGGATCACTGTACATTTAAGGGGAATATATGATCTCTATATACACCTTTTCACATATTTCCCATATGACCCATTCATCACTAGACTGGCCCTATTACGTATACATTTAACCCCATATATCCCAAGCCATTTCCTACAAAACCCCACCAATCCTTGGGATCACTGTACATTTAATTAAATATATCCCCCCTTTGGAGTTATAACAAGCACCAACATACCTTGACCAAATTGGAGCATTGATTCCCTTATGGCATGTTATTTCTCTAATACATTTGGGGTCATGGAGAACCATTATCTTTTATAATAAAGTGCACTATCACACCATAATGTTTTAGGAACACTGAGTAAAAACATCCATTAAAACTTTCAATTGCTCACTTCAACTAGAAACCTCCCCTAAAAATGGAGAAGGTGGAAGTGGTTCCATAAAAAGCTTTAAAAATTGGGGTTTTCCTTATAATGCACTATCTTCAAAAGTATATCCCAAATTTAAATAAATTCATTCAAATATTTTGGGAGTTGAGGAAGTTACATGCATATTTATAAACCAAAATAAACATTAAATGCATGAGACAAAATCCATGCAAATATAATTATTTTACTTTTTTAGTCCCTACTAAGGTTGCGACATTTCTGTAATGTACTTAGCCTTCACCAAACATAAGTATAGTGTCCCATGGACAACTAAACACATTTAATCCCTATACACACTTGGATATCTTCTTCATTTCTAGGAAATAGTTGATATGATCCCCTCAAAAAGAGGAATCAAGGGATGATATCCCATGAGTATTGTGTTTTTTCATACTACATAAGCTGATGGGTTTGAGTATTGTTCTCATTCCTTGGATGTTGTTTATCACATCTTCCATGCTAGAAATTTGATGGGTTGTAATAATTCATAGGTAAAGGATATAGTATTCACATAGGGAACGTATTATCCTTATCAAGCATACATTACTATAGAATCACAGTTTAGAGAATAAAATTGCATATTCAATAGGCTATGCAACAAATTAGTACTCAAGCGAGACGTGTCTATGGTTGATGGGATGCCATTGGATTATTTGATTATGATGTTTGAGAGATAAGGTGCAATAAAAACGAGGTGTGTCTGTGAGATTCCTCATACATACTAGTAGTTGAATATCAAGTCCATAGTAGTTATGATCAAATCATTTTTAATGATGGTTGGTTTCTTTCTATCCATGCTTGTTTAATTTGAATGTACTTTTACAATAAATTTATGTCATATTTTCTCTAGTTAGAACATGAATATTCTTGAGCCTAAACTCATGAAAATTTTAGAACCATATTTTCAAAAGAAATAATGTATTTTAAAAAGAATAAATGCTAACTTTTAAGAAGGTTATTTTGTTTGTTGTGATTCTACCATGCTTTTGATTTTCGGTATTTTTATTTTAAAAGTTGTATATTTGCTATGTTTTAGTGTAATTGTGTTGTGTAACTTAATAGATATGAAGACATACTATATACATTCAATTGGGAATAACTCAATAGACCATGTAATAGAAAACAAAGGAATGAGCAGAAGGATGTATATAAAATCCTTAAGGTAGGGTAACACCATTAATTAGTCCTTATTGAAGTAATATCTCCATAAGCCATGCTTGGTACAAAAGAATAATTGACACCAACATAATTAAATATAATGATACTCATTTATTTGTAAATTCTCATGATTACACTTAGGGTTAAATGCCAACAACAACTTATTATTATATCCATTTCCTTTAACTATCTAGTGGGACTATTATTACCCACCAACTACTAAGTGGGTTTTATTTCATCATTTATGGCTATATTTAAAATATTATTTCCCTTGGATACCTCCTCAAGTAAATTACATTCAATATCCTTTCATATGTTTCATTATCAAAACATGAGTGGGATCCTTGATATGCTAAGTAATGTAGTCAACTAGTACCAAGCACGAGTATCCACACATCCTAGTGAAATGTGGACATGTGATACAATTATGGCCTTGTCGCCTTGATAATGATTCTAACTGCTCCTTTGGCTCCTTCTATTATTACGATACATTGATATTTCCATTCATTACTTTAATTTCTCAATGTACCTCTATACTAGGTTCCTTTCTAGTTCCATGTTGATCCATAGTAAATTTGTTGATGTTCACAACCTTGTCTTAATGATTGTTGTATATTCAAGTGGTATGGGTGGAAATATGAAACAAACTTTGTTACTTGTTCTTATTTATTTGGCTCTTCAATGTTTGGTTCCTTTAACTAATTCGTCCTTTTACATTCTTCTTCATTTTTCCTATTTCAAATGAATTTAGAAAATGATGCAATATATCATTTATCAAACACATAAATGTCTCTAGTGCATCATGCAAAATAAAAACCATTACTAATCATCCACATAGATCATTTCTTATCTTGAATTGATCTTCAAAATTTCTTCTTATTTAACTTGTTGGTGGTAACCCAATTCGAGATTCAACTTGGTGAAGTACTTGGCATATATCAACTGATTTAGCAACTCATGATCATATATAGAGGATATTGATTGTTCATGAGGGTGATTTTACTAAAAGATATGTAATTAATGTACATTCTCCAAGCATCATCTATTTTGGTTACTATGATGCTATGTGACCCAAAATTTTAGGTTATTGGTCAAATTATCCCCTACCCAAACGATCCTACAATTGTTTCCTCACTCTATCTACTTCTAGGATCAACTATATATACAACCTAACATTTGATAATAGGGAGTTAGACAAAAATTATATCTTCTAATCCACCACCTATTAGATGGTAACCATTTGTCTCTTGGAACACTTCTCTATGCACTTTCAAAATTTCTCGCAATTGATATTTCTATTCTTTGGTACATCCTTATAGAGATGAGGTTACATTTACTAATTCATATCCTAACTAATTATCTCTTAATAAAGTAATCAAAAAATCATACTTGAAATTATTAGTTACTTGGACTAGTGAGAAATTACCAAATAAGTCTCATATTTTACTTTGTGCACATTTATTATGAAAGACTTCCCATAATTATCAAAGGTGTGTTTTTCGCTTCTCATTAAGATTCCATATCTCATGTAAATATAAATTTTCGAAACACCACACCACACACATCATGTGGTACTAGGTCTAGCTCCACTTCATTAATATACTTTGCACTTGTGGAAAATTTAAAATACATTACTTAATGATCTTCAACCCTACATCCTATCTACCTATTCAAATTGATATAGTTAAGGATTATCATGGATTTCTCATCCAAGATTATTAACTATATCTTCTATTGTGAGATTGGCTTTGAATTGCAATCACATAAAACATCCACCTTTCTCTTCTTGACCTATATTTTAATATGGAAGAGTGTAATTAGAATGGAGGTTACCTAGGTTAACCTCCTCATACACTGTAGTTCAAGTAATATTTTCATATACATCTAAGATACTTTCTATTTAGTTGTATCAATCCATAATCAACATGTACTTATTATTGGCATAATTCTTTCCCATTCTTTGGATTTAATTTGGATGCAAATTGAATTATATATTTGGTGTGATCATTTATAATACAATAGTTAAAATGGTTTTTTGTATCCCTGAATTGACGTGAAATGTTTTTTTTTTCCTTATTTTCCTTTCTTTTCCACTTCCTCTTTTTATTATTCAAATCATCCTCGCGGTCTTTCGACTTGGAACCTATTATTTATTCCCTATTTGTATCCATGTTTTCCATATATTCTAGTTAAACACAAGCCCCATCAATTGTCTTAGATATAAATAACATCACTTTCCTTCTCAAGTGACTCTTTAGACCATCCAAATACATGAGCAGTACATATGGGTTCTTAAGAGATATAACCAATATAATGACAATTATTTTTAACTTAGTGGTGTAATTTTTCACACTCTACCCTTGCTTCTACTAAAAAATAGGTCCATTGGTCCTCTTGTGCTAAAGAGGGTAGAAATAGGACTTATTGAGGGCTTCAACCACATCCTGATAGGTCATTAGGGGATCACCCTCCAACCTAAGTGTCACTTGTGTGACTTGGCTGCCGAGTTTGGGCATGGCCCTCAAACTTTAGTCCAGGAAATGATTTTTTTTTCTCTTTTCCAAGGCTATGGACATTGAAATAAAATTATAATTAATTCAACCATTGATTCAAGTTGACAACATTGATATCACTTGGTTAGGGTTTAATGTCCACTTTCAAAAAATATTGAGAAGAAGTGATGGAAATAAAACATGGTCTTTCCTTTTCTAGATTATTTTTTGACTTCCTTTCTGAGTAGTTTGTTACTATCAAGATTTATCATATGATCCAAATTTTAATTTATAGCTACTGATGTCCCCAAAATGTTCAAACTTGTGCTTTAGATATACCACGAGAATTCAACCTTGTTATAAGAGATGTCAACAATTTGTGCTTCCATATTTAAAATTATATCCTTTGAATAATCCCATGGATTGTTGTCACTATACTTATCCAACATGGGTATGGTTTCCATGCTTTTGTTTTATGCCAATTCCTATATCCTCCAACTTCCAAGAAAAACCTTATAAAATTATTCTTTCATACCAATATGATTTGTAAATCAACATGGATACTCCACTAAGACAATTCATCACAACAAATCTTACAAGTTTCAATAATTTATTATTATGTAGTGGTTTACTAAAGGTTCAAACTTAATGAAATTTCTAGCCCAATACATGAAAATACTAAAATACCTGAAAATAAAATGAAAGAAGATAAATAAGTAACACATCACCCATGAACATAATATGTAAAATAGGAAAACCTAGCTTAAATGTGTTGTGGATGCTATATTTTTTCATTCTCGTTATGAAATGAAAATACCAGGAAAAGTGCATCCATAATGGAGTTTCCATGGACACTATGAATATGATGGGTGTTATAGGGTCTTCTACTTCATGTGTCTTGGGCCGAAATCTCACTTCCAATTTTTTTCTCATCTATGGAACATTAAAAATATAATAAGAACAATCCCCTTCCTCTCTTGATATCCAAGCATTTAAAATAACCTCATCAACATCAAGGATTAGGGTTAGCACTTTTACATGTCTCAACTACCAATTAATATTATGGTTTTTTACCCTCTAGAATATTCCTAAGAAGTCAAAATGTTTGAGTTATGTGAGGTGACATATCATTCACCTATGATCATGGTGGTCAACAAGATATGGAAATTTTCATGAGGCATAATTTCCATATAAGAACTCCAATTGAGATGATCCGCATGTCGTTGGAAAGGAATCCATCTACATAACAATGTTTAAATTTTGAGAGATTTATTTATTATGTTTTGATTCCAAAAATGGTAATTTAAGGCCGCAAAATAGATCTAAAATTATGGATCCCAAATCAGCAAAGTGGGACTTTCCCTTAAAATTATCCTTTAAAGCTAATAGTTCGAAATTTTCTACCCAAAGAGTTCTAAAATAGGTGACAAGTTATATAATGTTCTATGTAAGATCACATCCAAGGGGAGAGTTATTTATTCATAAATAATTTTCTCTAGATTGATCCCAAAATTTTTTTTGGCACATGCAAACATGCCAAATTTAAGCTTAGATTTATCAAATACATTTGCAGTGCATTCCTACCACTTCTAAAAATCATGTTTCCAAAAATGAAGGGAAAAATGAGAAATATGTATCTACATTGGAACTATGAATGGAATGTAAACCTTACTATCAAAATTGAGTTTTCAATGATTTAGGAAGATTACATATCTCATAAGGTCATGCCCACTTTAATGTATGATATCTTCATCTTCCTTAAATTCAAATGAAAATGTAAAAAAAAAACTTCCAAATAAAGAATACGAGGGATAAGCTTTTATTAGAGACATCCAATTCTTTTCATCCCTTAATACATTGCTTTAGAGTGAGGGATATTACCCAATGAATTATCTCGTGAGGGTTATTTCTACAAGGGATAAAGCTTTTAGCTATGACACAAATAAAGGTAATTTTGATTTTAGGGAACATGTCAACCTCTTCTAAAAATATGTGTGAAAACATTTCATGGTATTCTTGCAATGAGTGTGTTGTACTCTACGATAATTGGGGTCAATTAATTATGCCAGAGCATCTATAATATTTTGTTTGTTTTAAGTTGGGTTTTTTGGATGACCAATGTATAAAGAAATTTTCATACAATTGTGCTTAAAATTTAGATAATATTAATCAATAAGGAAAGGGTTGTTGCTTTACTTCAAACAATAATTTGAGATTTCAGGTGTGAAAACATAAAATGTAAGAAAGTATGATTGATTAAGTATTCAAACTAAATGCTTAATAATAAAAAGTGTCAAAGATTATCAAATAATGTTTAACAACTTAACAAAACATGTTTAGTATTATGAAGCTGTTGATAATTAATTGATGTAGAGGGATTTATATAAACAGATAGTTCAATAGTCATTTTCTAATATAGATAATAACCTCAGCGGATTTAAGATAGACCGAAACACAACTTTTTATTACCTAGTTATCTCCATAAACATTAAACATATGCATAAAACAATATGTAATGAAAGCTGGAAAACTTACAAGAGAACAAACTGATTGAAACAAATCTAGAATCATTTATTATCATCAATAATCAAAGCTCATACAGTTATGCTTACAAAATTCTCATCCAAGGGTGCAACCCTTAATAACTCAAATGGAGAGTTATTTATACAAGTTTATATGACTTAGAAAATATCTAAATATGATTACAATAATAGTATCAAATAATAGGAAAATAAAACTGCTGAGTGATATGTCACTATTTTTGAGGAAATAGTTGATGATGTGGCCCAAAAATGCTGTTGTGATGGCATGCTGTTGGAGTCAAAATTACTCGATGGTTTCACATAGCCTATCCCATATTTCTTCACTTGGGATTTCCAAATTTACCACCTTTCTGAATATTTCATCCACCTTTGTGTATCTTTCAAATGTTGGCTTGCTGAGAAACAAATGTTTGATTTCATGTTTGATGACCAAATCAAACTCGAAAGCTTCAAGAAAGGCTTTTCCTGTTATATGTCCTTTAATCCCTTCAAACTTGGCATTGTTAATTGCAATGGTATACAAATTTTTGCAATATTCCTCCATATTAACCAATTTTTCATTTGGAGCTACCAATCCAGGCAATCCCTTCTAGTTTAACACATTGATATTTGAATGAAACCTCTGGACAACAATTTCAAAGAACCTTTATCATATCAAATGTTGTATTGTTGAGAAAAAAATGTTTGATTTCATGTTTTATGATCATATCAAACTCAAAATCTTCAAGAAAGGCTTTGCCTGTTATATGTCCTTTAATCCCTACAAACTTAGCCTTATCAATTGCAATGGTATATAACTTTTTGAAATATTCCTCCATATTAACCAATTTTTCATTTGGAGCTACCAATCCAGGTAGTCTCGTCTAGTTTAACACATTGATATTTGAATGAATCCTCTGGACAACAATGTCCAAGGTTTGACATTTTGTCTCCGATTGATTAAGCCAATTATTCTTATGTAGAAACTTTTTGATATCCAATATGGTGCTTGTTTTGTCTGCAATATTTATCTGCTCTAACTCTACTCTGCTCTTTGAATTGAGAATTTTTATCATATCTGAGGCTTCTGTTGGTTTGGCCTTGAGTGTTGCTTTCTCCTTTTCTATGACTACCCTGCATCTGGTAATCAACTATTGCTGTTCAAAAATGATCTGTATGGATGGCCATACATCTGTCATTGATTGACTGATCTCTATCCATGTACTTTCCTTGGCTTGGGCCAAGGTGTCTTCCATTAGCAATTCACTTTCTAACTTCATAATTTTAAGTCCCAACCTGTGGGACTTCAGCATTTCCTCCATATACAAAGTGTCAATTTTAATCTTCTGTATTTCTAAATTATTAAAATTTTCTAGCAGCTTCTCATTTTCCTATTTTTGTGTGGCCAAATCCTGTGTTATCCTCGTTGGATCACCTGCTCTTGATGTAGATTCAATGGTTGTTGATGAAGAAATAGCTTTTGTACTTGCAACTTATATAGGAACTGCTGTGAATGGAATCATGGAAAGCTGAGTTGATTCTTTCTCCTTGAGTAGTCCTTCAATCTGCTCTTCCATCTTCTTAATCTGAATATTTTTCTCAATTATTAACTTGCACATTTCTTCCCTATTTTGTTCACTTTCTTCAATATCATTTATCTGTGGGTCTTCTGTAGAAGGCAATTTTAGCTATTTTTGTAGAGATGCAATGTCTGCATTTTTCTTCTTAAGTATTTCTTCTACAGCCTTACAATCTTTTGAATCATATCTAATTTTAACTACAAGGTCTTCCAAAGACTTTAGTTTATTGTCCTTAGCTAGAGAATACAATTTCTCAATTTTAAGTTGAGATTGTACATTAAATAAAACAGATCTAAGATTATAGAGAGACATACTTGTAGTAGTCATGGTGGAGAAAAACATCTCACCAGACTGTCTGTGCATATCCATTTGATCTATTGGATTAATTTGATTAATATCAAATGAAAATATGGTCTTCTTGTAGTCTAATGGAGACTTTGGAAAAGGAACTTGGGCTTGTAAGAAAGCCATTTGCAATCTAACTTTCCCATTGTCAAAAGCATAAATAAGTATGTGTTGTGAAGTGGAGGCCTACTTCTAGAATTGGCTGTAAACATTTGACTTTAGTGTCTCATTCTTCTGCTTTATCTCCAAGAACTTTGAAAATATATTTTGATCATCAGGTGAGCTAGTTACAATAGTTTGAATGATCTCTATAGGCTCTTCAGAAGGTGAAGATGTTGTAGGAGTATTACAAACACTTGTTCCTGTTGTTGTGGACACCTCTGCATATCCAAGATCAATGATTTCTGGCTTCTTTTGATTTTCTTCTGTAGGGTCTGACAAGTTAGTCTTCAGTTTATTTTGTTGAACTATAAATTCCTTGATCAGATCCATGGTAGGTTAAGTTTCTTCCCTTACCCTTTTCTGCTATTTACTTTGAGAAACTGGAGTCTGCAAGGTGGAAGTAGACAAAATTTGTTCTTCTGCTTCTTGAAGTGTATTCTCTGCCTACTGCTCCTAATTCATAAATTTCTCTATTTCTGGCATTGGAGTATGATTGTAAGGAGTTGTTTTTAATTTAACCCTTAGACTTGAAATGATACCAAAGGGTTCATAAGACCAGGTGAAGCTGGGTTGAAAATTCATGTTCTTTAAAAGTGTATCTACCTCAATACCAACTGATCTGGTGTTGCAGATGAATGAACCAATTTTAGATTTGATCTTAAATTGATATTTTCCTTTACCTGAGACAAAGGGAAGCTCATCCATGTTGATCATTTTCCTAATAAATTCCAAAGAGAAAATTCTCATTGGAACATACTTTGCAAGCTTATATGGTGCAACCTCACAACCATATATCCTTATTTCAATATAATTCTGGTATAAATACTAGTCACCAGTATTAACTTGATCATTTAAATGTAGAATCATTTTGATATCTTCACCAATTCTAGGCTCAGTCTGGCTACTAAGAAGCTATGCTACTAGATGTATAAATGTGGAAATGAAGTCTGAGAAGGTGAATTTAGCTGAAAAATATCTGACCATCTCCGTCCAATGGATGACTGATTGATTGATCCCATGTTCATCTTGTTTGCTGAAATAGAAACATGAAAAAGTATAGAGGTGTACTTGAACATCCCTTGTGTAGTCAAATTCATAAACTGCTTATGCATATTATCAGCCAAAATTTGACTATAATTATACATGAAAGCAGGTTGCTAATCCTTAGAGACAATAGAAAAGAATCCAAGGATGGATTCATTAATTGTTTTATCATCTGGATAACCTAACAGATAGGACAGTAAGGAGATGACATTTCTAGTGGCTTCAGGGAACATTGAAGATGGATAGGGTGGATTGATCTTGGGGAATTCAACATCATATGGTAAAAATGTCTCAAAAATCTGAGCTCTCTAGGGAAAGGTCAGCTTATGGTATAGTTCCATAAGGGTTGCTTGGGAAAATAGGCTCAAAGAATCAGATTAGGGAATTAGAATCATGTTGTTGATGGTTTTAGCAGTAATGGATATCAAAATGTCACCATTCTGAACCACTACTACTCTTTTAACAAGATCATATCTGGTTTGGCACCAGATAACCAGGTCTAGAAAATCATTGGTTTTTGGAAACAAAAGAGGGGTAGAAGGGATTCCCATAGTTTGATCTGATCTTGCTTATCAAGGTAATTTTGCTTCAACTACAGGTGTAGTTCATGAAACTTGAACTCACACTCCGTGTCAGCATTCTTATAGTGTGAATCTGAAAGTGGGATGTGGTCGAGGTCGATCGAGGTGGTAGTGGAAGGGTTTTCCTTTGAAACATGTTTCCTGGTTTTTCCTTTGTGGGCCATATTGACAGAGGAAAGGAAAAGAAAGGGGAGAAGAGTGAAAGAGGGAAAGGAATGAATATCCTCTGTGATAGCAATAAAAACTTCTCAAAGACAAAGCGCGATGAAATTTGTATACCTGCAACAAATAGTAAAACAATTAAGCAAAAGTGATAAACTGGCAGACTCAGGTTTATTTATACAACTGTGAAGGATATAGTAACCGTTTGATAAGTGGCCATAGCAGTTAAATTCTAAATACATGGGAGTGTAGTGAGAAAACGACCAATTAATGGTCTGGGAGCGGGATCACAATGGAGCAATAGGGCATAAAGGTAGGGACACAGTGGCAAAAGATGGATGATGTGGTGGAATTTGATTCATCATTGGACAAAGATCAAAGCGTGGGGCTCATTTGACCATTCATGGGAATAAAAACATGAATGAAGGATAAGTGGATTTCGGAGGGGGAAGTGAATGGTTTGTGGTTTCGCGTGAGGGGGGGGGGGGTGCAAAGTTATGTGAGGGCGACATGTAGGGAGGTCCTGCCGTCCATTAATACCGCTTGCAGGACCCCCCCCCCGCGTTAACTAAAAATGGACGAGGGGGGTGTGAAAAGCTTCCCCGCCATTGATCTGGGTAGGGAAGAGATCTATCATCAGAAGATGCATGATATTTATTGCAAAAAACAAATGACTTTTGTCCTTAGAGACCATATAATAAAAACATGTGCCGGATTTACAATAATGTTTATACCGATTATAAAAATAAGGATTAATGATTAATTAAGCAGATCAATCACAAATTAATAATAATTAACATTTTGTGGCGCATTTAACCAAGTAGCCTTTGAAAATTTTATTTTTTAAAGCTAAAGCATTCAATTTTTCATTGCTTTCCTAACATTTTATTTTTCCTTAACTTTTAGGGCAATCTAGATCTAACATTTTCTTGATATGAATAATCAAATAACCACAGTCCTAACATTTTTTTATTTTTCTCTTTTTCTATTCATATCCTAACTTAACATTTTAATTTTAATTTTTTCTAATGTTCTACCTTATGAAAACCAAATAATGTTACAACATCGGCTCCAACTAGGGACTGCTTCCTCCTGTAGGATGCAGAGAACAACCAGACCCTAGTGCCTTCTTCTTGGGCTAATGGAGTCTTTGCTATGAAAAAAAAATCAAACCTGAAATTTTTTAATCAAATCGGTAATATATAATGATGATTTTGAATCTTCTTCTGTACCTTCAATACTGAATATAATGCTTCAGAAATATTCCATTGACAGGCAATGAAGAAATTTTTCCTTCTAAATTCTATAAAATGAAGGTATTGTTTCCCTTAAGTTCAACAATGTTGAAAGGTCCAAACTAGAGATTATCAAATTTCCCATGTTTACCTCTATCCTCTCTCCTAACATCCCATCTCAAACTAGATCTCCTTCCCTGAAGTCTCTTTCCCTTACCTTCCTATCAAAAATACTTTTCATCTTATTATGATATTTCCTTAGCTTGAATTGAATTTCATCTGTGTTTTCATTTAATTCAATAATATTATTTATCCTTCTAGAGAAATCATCAGGTTCTTCATTAACCTCTTGTAAAAAATTTAGAACATGGAAAGCTAAATTGGTAGGAAATATGGCCTCTTTACCATAAACCAACTGAAATGGAAATTTATCTGTTGACCTCTTGGGAGATATTCTGTTAGCCCAAACTACATAGATAAGGTGACTGTCCCAATTATTCTCATGGTCTTCTAGAGTCTTTTTAATTACCTTGAACAGGCTCTTGTTTGATGGCTCTACAAGACCATTTCCTTGTGGATAGTAAGGAGTAGAATGATGTAGTAAAATTTGATACTTCTGACAGAACTCAATCATTTTTACACTACTAAATGTTGTTGCATTATGAGTTACTATTTGTTGAGGACATCCAAATCTGGACAAAATGTTTTCTTCAATGAATTAATCACTATTGTATATGTAGCATTTCTGACTGGAATGGTCTCTACCCATTTGGTGAAGTATTCTGTGGTATTTAAAACCCATCTGTGGTGATTGCTTGATGCTAGGTGAATCTCTCCTATAAAATATAATCCCCATTGTAAGAAGGGTGTTGAAACTAACACTGGGACTAGTGGAAGGGCTGCAAGATTTTGCTTTCTAGCAAACATCTGACATGGAATGCAACTTCTAACCTTTTCTCCTACTTGTGAAAAAAAATTAGGCCAATAGAATCATTCCCTTAGTATTTTGTATGTTGTGGCTCTCCAGGCATAATGTCCTCCATATATCCCTGCATGAAAGTGCTCAATGATTCCTTCTGTTTCAATTTTTTGCAAGCAAAGCAAAAGGATGTTGAGAGGATCCTTCCATTACAGGTTAGCATTTATGATACAATACTTTACAGATTTCAACTTAAGTGTCTTACATTGATTTCTTGAAAATTGACTAGGACACTCAAAGTTGATTAGAAAATGTATAATGTCTGAATACCAATATGATAGTAGAAAATTTTCATCAATATGAATAGGGACTATTTGGTTTGAAGGTGAAGTTTCTTGTGTGTTCTTTCCTTCAGAATCCTGGGAAGGTTCTTGTGGATTCTCCCCATGAAATTTGGAAGAAGGTTCATGTGTATTCTTCCCTGAAACTTCAAAAACCAAATTTATTCCTAGGACATTGCAATTGGATTGAACTAACAATTTGGCTAAACCTTGACCTTTTACTAGATTAATGGTTTTGATATGGAGATCAAACTCGAGGATTTTGGTGATCCATATTCCTCTTCTCCCATTGGTGTCTGGTTGGGTGAGAACAGTTTTTACAACATTGCTAGGAACATAAACAATAATAGTTGAGTGAAGGACATATATTCTGAAATATTTTAAGGCTTGGACGAGAGTGTAGGCTTGCTTTTCAATAATTTCATACTTGATTTCTACATCTCGCATGAATTTACTGAAAAATTCAATGGGTTCTCTCCTGATTTCCATTATTTTCATAAATTAATGTGCCAAAAATGCCATTTTATCTTTCCAAAGCCTTAGCCTTAGCCTTTTCCAATTTCCTTAGCCATAATAAACCAAATGAACACCCCCTAGGATATCTTTCCCAACATTTAGCTTGGAATAAGTGCCCCATAAACCATGGTTATTATTTTTAACTTTTATTACAAGGAATTTTCACCAAGGCTGTTACAGAGCCCTCCCCCTTGGGGGACACCATCCTCGATGTTCAATCACAAATATACCTCATCAAAACTATTGGAACACAACATGCTTCTCATGGAGCTTTATATCATAGCTCAATGTAGTATTTACAATGATCATCCTGCTAAAAATCAACCCATCATGAAAAAATAACAGGATGAAATCATAACAACATGATAACTATACTTACATGACACCCACATCACTTATTGGAGCTTTATAAAATATCTCATGGAGGTATTTACATCCATATACATATGTATATATACCCGAACACCACATCAAAACATATATCAAAATATGACCAAAACATATGCCAAACAAAAACCAACATCACATCAAAACTGCTTTGCCTCAACCGAAAAACAAGGAAGGATACATGGCCTACATCTAGTCCTACATCTTCCATGTAGCTTCATTGAGCCCAAATTTCTTCCATTGCACTTTAACTTTCTCTATTGCTTGATTTTGGAGCATCAACATCTTTTTCTGCAATATAAAATGAGGCTCCGGCTAGAATTTTCTATTGGGTTCCACCAACAATACAGACCAGTCAATCACATTATTAACATCTTTAACATACTTCTTAATAAAATATATATGAAAAACATCATGTAATTTCACTTTGGAAGACAGTCCAAGTCGATATCCCACTGGTGTGATCCTCTCAATGATCCTGAAGGGTCCACAAAACCGTGGTGCCAGGTTGGCACATGATCCAACCCGTAAGGAGCTCTTGTTGGGATTGATGTGCAAGTACACATGATACCCAACCTAAAATTACTTGAAAAACCTATTCTTTTCTGCATCACTCTTCTGCCTTTCTTGTGCTATTTTTAAGTTCTTCTTGATCACCTACATTTCCTGTTCCATTTTTTCCAACATCTCTGGTTCAATTACTATCTTGTTAACTAAATCACTCCAACCGATAGGAGTGTTGAAACTCCACCCATACATAGCCTCAAATTGACTCATGTTCAATGAATCCTGATACCCTTTTTTGTAGGAAAAATCTACCAGTGGAACATACTCTTGCCACTTACGCTGTTGATGAATCACATACATCCTCAACATATCCTCCAATATCCTGTTGACCCTCTTGGCCTATCCATCTGTCTATGGATGATAAGTTGTGATGAAGGCCAAATCGGTGCCCAAACCTGCAAACAAATCCTTCCAAAACTTGGAAGTGAACCTTGCATCCATATCATTTACAATCTTCTTTGGAACACCATGAAATCTGACTGTGTCTATGATAAACACCTCTACTACATCGCTAGTTGAGTATTTAGTCTTCACTGGTATGAAATTTACAACCTTTTTTAACCTCTCCACAACAACCATGATGGAATCATGCTATCTAGTTGTCTTAGGAAAACCTGTGATGAAGTCTATGGAAATGAACTTCCATTTCCACTCTGGGATTGAAATCGATTGTAGCAGTCCATATGGATGCTTACACTCTTCCTTAACCATATGGAAATACAAACATCTAGCTACAAACTCTGCCACGTCCATCTTTAGATTCACCCAAGAATAGAATCTCTTCACTGCAATCAGTGTTTTCTGATAGGCTGTGTGAACTGAATATGGCCTTGCATGAAAATCCCTTAAGATAACTTTGTTGAGCTCACTACTATCCAGTACATATATCTTGTCTCTAAATATAACCAATCCATTTGTATTAAGATGATAGTCCAAATCATGTACACGTGTACCTGTACCTGTACCTGTACCAGTACCACCACTTGTACCTATACCTATACCACCACATGTACCTGTACATGTACCAACACCTTTACCTGTACCTGTAACAACACTTGTACCTGTACCTATGCCACTACCTATACCTGTACTCTGCTACAACCTGTGCACAATATCCATTTAACTGTGATCCTGCTGACCTACCTAGAAGATCCTATCATGTAATTTTTTCCCATAGGAGCGCATAGTTTCCATGTGGTTTACCTATACCCTCCTAATAAGAGCATTTGTGACCTTGTTCTCCTTTCCCTTGATGTACATGATCTCGAATTCAAACTCATTGATCGTGGCCAACCATCTAGCCTACCTAGCATTCAAATTCAGTTGGTCAAACAAGTACCTCAACCCAATGTGATCGCTCATCAATACAAACCTCCTGCCAAGAATATAGGGCCTCCACATGTTCAGTGCATGCATGTTCATTGCTAGCTCAAGATCATGTGTTGGTTATTTTTTCTCATGCCCATTTAGTTTTCGTGACTCATAGAATACTACTTGTCCATCCTACATAAGGACTCCACCAAATGCTCTCTTGCAAGCATCTCTACACACTACAAACTCCTTGTCTAGATCTGCAATATTTAACACTGGAGAATGTGTCAAGAATTTCTTAAATTTCTCAAAACTATCATGGCACTCCTCTTTCCAATCAAACTTCCTAACTTTCCTCTGCAATGACGTAATAGGATAAGAAATATTTGAGAATTTTCTTATGAACCTCCTATAATAACCTACCAATCCCATGAATGAGCTCACCTCATCTACATTATTATGAGCTACCCACTCCATGATGGCCCTTATATTTTCTAGATCTACTGCAATGCCTTCCTTTGAGAAAACATGTCCTAAGTAGTGTACCTCAGTCTAGAAGAAACTACGTTTGCTAAAATTAGCATACAATTGATGCTCTCTCAATGACCTTAACACTGCTACCAAATGCTCGAAATGTTCTTCCTCATTTTTAGAATACACCAATATGTCATCAGTAAACACAATCACAAACTTGTCCAAATAAGGATGCAACATGCTATTCATCAAATACATAAATGTAGCTGGGGCATTAGTCAAACCGAATGGAATTACAACAAATTCATAATCCCCATACCTAGTCCTGAATTCAGTCTTGTAGATGTCTTCTTCTTTTATTTGTACATGATGATATCCTGATCTCAAGTCGATCTTAGAGAACAATGTTTCTCCCTCTAGCTGATCAAATAAATCATCAATCCTCAGTAATGGGTGCCTGTTTTTTATAGTCACTTTGTTTATCTACCTGTAATCAATGCATAATATGAGAGTGCCATCCTTCTTCTTCACGAACAACATTGGTTCATCCCATGGCGATACACTTGGCCTAATGTATCCCTTGTCAAGAATCTCTTTCAGCTGCAACTTTAACTCTACCAGCTCAGGTATGCTCATCCTGTAAGGTGCTTTTGATGATGGAGCTGCCCCTGGCACCAATGCAATAGAAAATTATACTTCTTTATGCTATGGAAACTCTCAAATATCTGCTGGAAACACATTCTAAAAGTACTGTAAAACTGGATACCTGTTCAACACATTTTCATCCTCAAATTTCTTAACTTTTTCACTAGAAATACGCACTGCAAACAATACACACCCTTTCATACATCTCTGCTTGGCCTACATAGTTTTCTCCATCATAACTGATGTGGCCTTCTTCCTTCCTTGTAGGACTCTTGGTTCCCCATTGTCATCCAATAACTCAATAGCTTTGTCAGAGCAATCTACCTTGGTCTTGTGAAGATATAACTGATCCATACCCAATAGCATATTGTAGGAACCCAGTGGAAATATTCTCAAGTGCACTACTATAGGCATGCCATTTAACTCAAATGCACACACTCTTACCCAATGGTGAACTCTTTTCTTCATACCTGTGGCCATCTACACTAACCAAGATTTTGCATGCATTTCCTTACTCAAACCACACTTATCCACCAAGTCAAGACTAAAATATATATAATTAGATCCAGGGTCAATCAAAATAGAAATAATTTGATAAAAAAGCTTACCATCAATCTCAATTATAGATGCCTAGTTCTCTTCCTGCCCATTTCACAGCTGCATAAATACGAGGAATGCTATGCCCAACATCCCCAATATTCTGCGCCTCTTGTGCGTTATATGTCTTAGGCCTACCACCCTGGCGCTGTGGTAAATCCATCCGAAGGTGCTCCTCACTGCATGTCCAACACTCCAACCATCCCGTACCATTACCTCCATGTTTCTACTGTGATCCATGTCATTGTCTAGCTGCATTAAAATTATTTTTAGGTGCCATATTAGGCTTTGTCATCTTCATTATGAGGTCTTGCTCTCTTACGCTGCCATTTACCTTTACCTTTCCCTTTCCATCCTTGTTGAGACTCGTTCTTGTGATTTGAATATTCACAACAATGCTTCAGCTTCCCAATGACTTCCTCAAGTGTATGAGGCTCATCATACTCAATCCGATCTCTGAATGCTAATGAAAAACCACTCACAAATCACTGAGATTTGGCCTTCTCGTCCCAATATATGGTACATACCTCAATAACTCCAATAAATTTGTGGTGTAATCATCATTTTTCATTCATCCCATATTTAGCTCATAAAATTTGGTGGCCTTGTTGTTGTAGTGCCTCTCTCACAATTACTTCTTCCTGAAAAGTATTTCAAAATCGTGCCAGCTCAATTTGTTGGCAATATGATGTAGAGTGTTGTCCTTGATGGCAACCCACTGAATGAATATGAAGACATGAAAGTGTTGACATGTATTGTCCTTGATGGAAAACCACCTGATGAAGTTATTCTTGACCTGATGGACTTGGTAAATGATGTAAATCTAATATGCAATGATGGTTGTTAGCAATATGATGCTGAGTGTTGTCCTTGAATGACAACCCTTGATGAAGATGATGACAACTTACTTGATGAAGTTGTGCTTGTTAGAATATGTCTTGATGAACTAAATCTGATGTATCTACAGTGAGTACAAAAGGCAATGAAGAAAGGAATTCAGCATGTGCTAAATCTATGATGAAAAGAGTATGTCTCTAGGAATACGCAGATTTTCCTAGGGGAAGTCGCGTATGCACGCGGGAAAGAACGTGCCAAGTCGCGTATGGGCAAAAGCGCTCATAAAGTGCAAAACCAAGGGTAACCACCATGGTATTGACCCATTGTATTGGGTAATGATTCGTCTAAATGACCCCGTCCAGGAATACCATCGGAAGTAATGTGGTTTTGGCTCATGGTATTGAAAAAGGGTAAACCTATAAAAAGAGAAGAAATTCATTTTTCAAATCATGAGTGTGGGTGCAAGATGTCTGAGCTTGAATGAATACTTCTCTCTGTAGTAAATCCAGATGAAAGAGTTAGTCAGTTCGTATTGATAGATCGATGTATGATGCCAGTGAAGAAGGGGATCTGAATCTGAAATGTACTTGCTGTTTACAACACAAATCTGCTTTTAACGAGATGATTAGATGCAGCGATGCGTGACGTAAATAGGGTAAAGGGTAAATCTGTAGTGATGTATCTTGTTGCGAAGAATTGCAATGACATAAATGCGAAGATGCTCCCTTAATTTAATGAAGAAAAAAGCCAGCGTATATCGTGTATTGTTGAAAAAAGCAGCGTATCATGATAATCAACAAGTAATATAATGCGAGGAAGTATCATTTGGTTTATGGAAGCGAGCCGCGTATATACGCGACATCAGTGAAAGGAAAGCGCGTATGCAAACTAGGGTTTGCTGAAGTCTGTGGTAAGAAATGTCTGATCTGTTCTGCTGGTTTACTGATATCTATCAGTGAGTTATATGTATCTGTTTCATGGTTGACTGTGCTTAAAAGTATGGAAAGGGTCCAGTTTGAAAATATGATGAAATGTGGCCTGCAAGTGGTGTCCTAAAGAAAGCTTTGGATCCAGTGTGAAAATTGATGAAACGTGGTCCATAGAGGTGCTGAGGGTTGTAGCCTTCAGTCAGGGGGTTGTAGCTCCCTTCCAGGTGAGGTTGGTAAACGATATCAGGGGGTCGTAGCTCCCTTCCAGGAGAGGCTGGTAAACGAGTCAAGGGGTTGGAGCTCCCTTCCAGGAGAGGATGGTAAACGAGCGCAGGTGGGTGCCTGCGTGCTGGTAGAGTCTGCACCAACACATTTGTTGTAAGATGTTTTCTCTATAATAAAATATTGAAGGCTGAGCAACTGCAGCGGTGGTTTTCTCCCGACTTGGGTTTCCACCTAAAAATCCTGGTGTTCATGTGTGATGCTTTGTGTGATGGTTATTCTGTTGTTACTACACATGTTTACTATTTACTTAACATTAGATAAATGAATATTGTAAAGAACTAAGTTAATAAATATCTGCATATTTAGATCTTTGCTAATACGCAAGTTGTATGAAGGATATCCGCGTATATACGCGAGTTTACTGAAGGAAAGTAGCGTATGGGTTTTAGAAAGGGAAAAAGTAAAAAGTTTTGAATATGCAGTAAATACTGATTCACCCCCCCCCCCTCTCAGTATTTCTCCCAACAATTGGTATCAAAGCAGGTCCTTCTGCAGAAGCTTGATCGCTTGAAGGAGATCCGTCGCAATGGGAAGTCAAGAAGGAGTAATGTCTATAAAGCCACCTCTATTCAATGGAAGCAATCTGATATTCTGGAAGGTACGCACAAAAGCATATCTGCAAAGTCTTGGTGCAGATGTATGGGCAATCGTGGAAGAAGGTTATCAATACCCGGCAAGTATTCCTACTGATGCAGCAGAAAGGAAGAAGTATGAAATCAATTCCAAAGCGGTGAATGTCTTATTAGGAAGCATGTCTGAATCAGAATTTGCTAAAGTGATGCAGCTACATTCAGCAAAAGAAATATGGGACAAAATCATTCTGAGCTATGAAGGAGATACAAAGGTAAAAAGTGCAAAACTCCAAACTCTTAGAATTGAATATGAAAACTTAAGGATGCATAGTGATGAAAGTATTGCCAGTTTCTTTCTTCGTCTAGATGATATTGTAAATCGAATGAGGAATTTGGGTGAAACCATAACCGATACTACTCTGGTGGAAAAAGTCTTAAGATCTTTGACTTCAAAATTTGACTCTAAAGTTTCAGCTATTGAAGAAAGACAAGATCTGCAAACTCTTACTATTGTTCAATTACATGGTACTCTGACTGCTTTTGAAATGAGACAAGGAGGTCCTTCTCAAATAAGAGAAGCTGCTTTTAAGGCATCTACAAAAGGAAAGGAAAAGGAAGTTGTCAAAAAATCCAGCTATATATCCGATGAAGAAGAAGCGAATTTCGTGAGAAAGCTCCAACTAGGTACTGGAAGATTCAAAGGTAAGCTTCCCTTCAAATGTTTTGAGTGTGAAAAATTTGGTCACTATGCTGCTAAATGTCCTTACAAAAAGCTATCGTAAGGAAGCAGTAGCGAAGAGATGAAGCAGATCTAGCTCTAAGAAAAGTTACTATACTAATGAAGACAGTGATGGGTCATCTGATAGTGAGGAAGAATGTGAAGAAGATCTTAGACTTCTCATGGCATTTGAACAAAGAGAAGAAAACGATACTTTTGTGGATGCCCTAGAGGAAAATGACTTTCTTGAAGTATCCAGTAAAGATGAAGAAGATTCTGACCAAGATCTGAAAGTGCTCATGGCTAAGAAGCAAAAGAAGAAGGCTACTCGAAGAAAGGAGATCTCTCAAAAATCATGTATAACAGAAATTGAAGGAGATAAAACAGGTATTAATCGTTGTTCTTGTATTTTACTTAACTGTATGTGCAAAGGTTATGATAGTGAAAGTGACAGTATGGATCTAGAAGATTCTGACCAAGCGCTACAAGTGCTCATGGCAAAGAGGAAAAAGAAGAAGGCTACTCAAAGCAAGGAGATGTCTCAGAAAACCTGTATAGCAAAGATTGAAGAAGATGAATCTGATAGTAATACTCTTCTTTGTGCAAACAATAGTGAAGATAGTGAAAGTAAAGTTGTCGATCTAGAAGAAGCCATCAAGATCAAAGTTGAAGAACAACAAAAGGAAATTGATAAGAAAGATTCTATCTACAAAGAGATGATCTCTCAAATGAAAGAACAAATAGAAATGTTGAATGGACAGGTGGACAAGTATCAAAGGTTTCATACTTATGCATCCAATCGAATTAAAGAACTAGAAGCAGAAATCAACGATGTAAATGCAGATCTCGAAAAATCAAGCAAGAAGAATGAAGGACTTGAAGCTGCAATCATCTTTCTACAAACAGATCTTGAAGCATCAAATAAGAAGAATGAAGAACCTCTGTCATTTGAAAAGGAAGGCCTTGAAGCAGAAATCATCTCTCTCAAAGAAGATCTGAAAAAATCAAATAAGAAGAATGAAGAGCTGCAACAAACATGTGAAGGAAACGAAAATTGGTTGAAAGAAGAGATTCTAAATCTGAAGGATCAAGTAGAAGATGGAAGAAGAAAAGAATAAAGCATGAAAAAGCAATGTCAAGTCTTGGAGGTTGAGGTAAACATTCTCAAAGGTAAATTAGAAGAAAAGGTTAAACTTTTGAGGTTTCATGATAGTACTAATATTGACAATATTCTGAGTAATCAAAGGTCTCCTGCTATCAAACTTGGTCTTGGTTTCCATGAAACTGTTAAAGGAGAATCTAGCTCACAAGGAAGTGCTAAAAATTCAGAGGATGTCAATACTAAACCTGAAGTGTTGAAAGAGACAAAAGATCAACCAACAATGATGAAATCTCAAAGGAAACCAGTCAAAAATGTTGAATGCTTTAAATGTCATAATTATGGGCATGTTGCAACAAATTGCAGGAGCAGATCATTTCAGCCTCAAACAAACAGTTCCTATATAGAAAGGCACTTTGGTTTCTTCAAGGGATATTGTTTTTCATGTAACAAGTATGGACATAAAGCAGCTGATTGTAAAAGGAGGAAGATTAGAAATACTCATTATGATTCTTATGCTTATTTTTCTGGACATATGAGATGTTATTCTTGTAACAAGTATGGACAAGTAGAAAAGGAATGCAAGTTGAACAGATATGAGAAATTGGATAACTTCAAGCACACAAATAGAAAGATCAAACAAATCTGGAAAAAGATGGAGGACCGATCAGAAACGTAGGGAATATTGACCCTACTGCAGTCATCCGCTTCTGAAGCTTACTTCTCTGATTGACTGCAGGAATGATGTGGGATACATTATGAGATTTAGTAATGTATCGTCACAGGGGAAGCAATGTATGATGTCTCTCATGGTTGATTTGATTATTCTGGTTATATGTATTTCTGACAGAGCATCTGATATGAAGAAGACAGGTACAGGAAGTACAAGTTCAGGAGGAGATGAAGGAATGTGAAAATTTCTATGCTTCACTTTCCATACGTGGGTTTAATGAACAAAAGTCGCGTATACACGCAAGTTCCAGTAGACACAGTCGCGTATTCATTGATGATAAGAGAATTTATATGATAGCTGAAGATCTGGAGCAGAGGTTCAGGGGAGCATCAGTCTGATTGTTAATAACTGTATTATTGACTCAATATCAGCTTATTTTCTCAGTTCTAAATAACGATGATATGATACTTGGTTTCTTATGTTGAAGATTATGGATGAGTCATGTTTGCTTTTTGATGAAGAGTATTCGTTTCTGAAATGAAAGTCTTATAATTCGGAGATAAGGACAGTTCATGCAGAGATTGTTGCTGATAACTTGCTGATGAACATATTCAGGTTGCACAAGTTAAGGAGGAGCACTGGTTTAGGGGGAGCAGCAGGTTGAATACTAATGATTGCATTGTTGGCACTATGACTGCTTATTCTTTGGTTATTGTGATACTCATGCTCAAAATGATGATGACTTGGTATATGGTTTATTATGATGAGATTTTGAGCCCTGTTTGCTGAAAAGTATCTTTTGTGCTCACACATGGATGAGTTGGAAGTAGTTTGGAAATAAGAATAGATCATGCAGAGTTTGTGACTATGGTTGAGATCTTTTCCCTACATATGTTACTTCATGTTAAATATTAAAGATCATGGTGATATTGGACCACATGGATGATTGACACATATTTGAAGATGTTGTTTGGTATGATAATTTCTCTTGGAAAGATTGTATGGATGCTGCAAAGAATCTGAAGGCTTGGTTACTAATATGCTTATGCTACAACCGTTGGATGACGCTTGAAGACACAACTACACTGTTCTATCTATATGTAGTCCAGGGAAGCATTCAAATATCCCAGAAAGAAGCTGAACACTGTCTCTTTCTCACAAGAGGATCAGATCTGGTTAAAACATAGAAGATGCTATTGGATACGCGGGTTTACTGAAACACAGTCGCGTATATACGCGAGTTCATGCACAGAAAACCGCGTATGTCTGATTGCTGACAATTTTCTGTTTGGAGTCAGCTCTCTTCAGCACAGCTGCAGTGCTGTTTGGTATCTCTGATACTGTTTGGCATCTCTGGTATCGCTGGTGGTGTTCCAGTTCTTATAACATTGTTTCGATCTCTGATGTTTTGATAAATATGCCTTGATGATTTGTTGGTGAAAGTGTTCAGGATGCACAAACTAAGGGGGAGCCTTAGTCATATGAAAAGGTTGCTTGGATGCACAGATTCAGGGGGAGCATTAGCTTTGCTGAGTATAATGCATTGTTGGCATTATGATGGTTCTGAAATATGTTCTCTTTCTTGAGAACTTTCTGGTGTTGGTCTTAAAGTTATAGTTGTAGTTTGGTGAAAAGGTCTTGATGAGACCCTTGATATAAATTGTAATATTCAGTCATGTGAAGGACTAGTCAATTTTTGTAAACCCACTTGGTTGGGTAGCTGAGTTGAAATTTGTAAACCCACTTGGTTGGGTAGCTGAGTTGAAATGTGTAAACCCACTTGGTTGGGTACTTGAGTCTCATATGTAAATTCTCTTGGATGAATCTTTGATGTAAGTATGAGTCTTTGGTGATAGGAAAGTCATAGAGTCATGTACTTCATTGAAAATATGTTTTGAAGATTCAGCATGAACTTAGGGGGAGATTGGTCACTTCAAGTATATCAGATCTGCAATACAAAGGGAGAGTGTGTTGGTTTTGATCCGCCCTTTGCCCTTGATGTCAAAGGGGGAGAGTGACATGGTGTTTGAATGAAGAGAAAGAATGGTGTCAAAAACGGGGAGAGTGATATGGTGTCATTGTATTCTTAATGTACCTATCTGTTGTGATGATCAAACACCATCGTGGTTGCCATCAAGTCCAAAGGGGGAGATTGTTGGCAATATGATGTAGAGTGTTGTCCTTGATGGCAACCCACTGAATGAAGATGAAGACATGAAAGTGTTGACATGTATTGTCCTTGATGGCAAACCACCTGATGAAGTTATTCTTGACCTGATGAACTTGGTAAATGATGTAAATCTAATATGCAATGATGTTTGTTAGCAATATGATGCTGAGTGTTGTCCTTGAATGAAAACCCTTGATGAAGATGATGACAACTTACTTGATGAAGTTGTGCTTGTTAGAATATGTCTTGATGAACTAAATCTGATGTATCTACAGTGAGTACAAAAGGCAATGAAGAAAGGAATTCAGCATGTGCTAAATCTATGATGAAAAGAGTATGTCTCTAGGAATACGCAGATTTTCCTAGGGGAAGTCACGTATGCACGCGGGAAAGAACGTGCCAAGTCGCGTATGGGAAAAAGCGCTCATAAAGTGCAAAACCAGGGGTAACCACCATGGTATTGACCCATTTTATTGGGTAATGATTCGTCTAAATGGCCCCGTCCAGGAATACCATCGGAAGTAATGTGGTTTTGGCTCATGGTATTGAAAAAGGGTAAACCTATATAAGGAGAAGAAATTCATTGTGAAAATGATGAGTGTGGTGCAAGATATCTGAGCTTGAATGAATACTTCTCTCTGAAGTAGATCTGAATGGAAAGGGTTACAGTTGAATGATAGATCTGAATGTATGATGCACCAATGATGAAGAAGGGGATCTAGATCTGAAATGTACTTGTATTTGCTAGATCTATTTATGGAATGATTAGATCTGTGATGAGGCGAACATCTGTCTGAGGTAAAGGGTAAAATCTGAAGTGATGTATCTGTTGTGAAGAATTGCAATGACATAAAAGTCTGAAGAACCATACGCTAGTTCGCCGAAGAGTAAGCGCGTATATACGCGGCTTCGCTGAAGAGAAAGCGTGTATGCGCAATAAAATTAGCTCTGTAATATGTACAGAAGTATACGTTGGTTTATGTGAACGGAAGCGCGTATATACGCGACATCAGTGAAAGGAAAGCGCGTATGCAAACTAGGGTTTGCTGAAGTCTGTGGTAAGAAATGTCTGATCTGTTCTGCTGGTTTACTGATATCTGTCAGTGAGTTATATGTATCTGTTTCATGGTTGACTGTGCTTAAAAGTATGGAAAGGGTCCAGTCTGAAAATATGATGAAACATGGCCTGCAAGTTGTGTTCTATTGAAGTTGTTGGATCCAGTGTGAAAATTGATGAAACGTGGTCCAAGGTGGTGCTGAAGGTTGTAGCCTTCAGTCAGGGGGTTGTAGCTCCCTTCCAGGTGAGGTTGGTAAACGAGATCGAGGGGTCGTAGCTCCCTTCCAGGAGAGGCTGGTAAACGAGTCAGGGGGTTGGAGCTCCCTTCCAGGAGAGGCTGGTAAACGAGCGCAGGTGGGTGCCTGCGTGCTGGTCAAGTCTGCGCAAGCACATATGTTGTAAGATGTTTTCTCTATAATAAAATATTGAAGGCTGAGCAACTGCAGCGGTGGTTTTCTCCCGACTTGGGTTTCCACCTAAAAATCATGGTGTTCATGTGTGATGCTTTGTGTGATGGTTATTCTGTTGTTACTACACATGTTTACTGTTTACTTAACATCAGATAAATGAATATTGCAAAGAACTAAGTTAATAAATATCTTCATATTTATATCTCTCCTAATACGCAAGTTGTATGAAGGATATCCGCGTATATACGCGAGTTTACTGAAGGAAAGTAGCGTATGGGTTTTAGAAAGTGAAAAAGTAAAAAGTTTTGAATATGCAGTAAATACTGATTCACCCCCCCCCCCCCCCCCCTCTCAGTATTTCTCCCAACACAATTCTTTTGCCTTGATGTGTCTAACCCACTTCACATATTCCCACCAGATGTCTTCTTTACCTCTCAAACTGATGATATAAATCCCAGTATTCATGTCACATGAATACTCATGTAACTCAAATAATTTTTTCATCCCAAGTATCCATGCTTTTGCCTCATCTAGTTTCTTCAAGTCCCCATCAAAAGTAGGTGGCTTTTCTTTCTTAAATTCATTCGGAAAGTACCCCCTGCCATTCCTCCTATAAGAATGATATTGATGGCGATCATGATGTCTATATGAACTGGAACTAGAATGGTACCTATACTCATCACCCCTCCTATTCGGAGTGCCCACCAACCTGCCACCCCTCACTGTGTCATCTCTATATGACCTGTTTCTACTAGGGGACCTATTTCCATATGCCCCATTAGTTCTGTCCTCTTGTCCATGACTTATCCGAAGTGGCCTTTTCCACTGCAATTTTTACAATATCTGAAGAAGTATTTCATTCATATCTTCTTGTTTCTCTTGTTCCTGTATGATCTTGTCATTGTATTCCTTAAAAATCCTTATTTATTTCTTTAGGATTCTTGATGTGTCTTCCAAATCAGAAGAGTGCCCATCATGCCACTCATATGATTCATATGGAGAGTCCTTGTAGTCTGCTATCTTTCAATCCATGTTGATATTTCTCCTGCAAGGCATAATATGTCAGCTAAACCAAATAACAATAAACCAATGTACCTTAGTGTAATTTGGGGAGGATACCTCATCTGCAAGATCATCCAAATCAATGTAGTACATGTATTCATAATCATAAGAACATATAAAATTGTAACACATTGTATATTAGAAAATAATCATCATTATAGTTGGAGTCCAGTCATATATTCATAACCATACCAAGTACACACCATGACCTAATGCATGACAACCTCAACCATACCAATGAAAACTTGACCCTAAACAATCAAAAGCATGAACCATACACAAGCATAACCAATATGTGACCAAGCATGAATGATAAATGCATGTTCAACATATAACATCACACAAGAAATAATACATGGAAAACACATAAACATGACCAATATTTGACCTATCATAAATAAGCAACGCATATTAAACATGTAAAAATATGTAAGAAAGTGTGCACACACATACACAAGAAGGAACAACACATAGTTAACAATACACTTATGAAAACATGTTGATAATAACATCATCAGTCCTCCCATGGAGACACCACTGCCACCATGGCCAACACAACATTGATGCACAAACAAAGACACCATAGGTATGCGAAACACATAAGAAATAGAAAAAAGCATGACCAACACACTACCCATCCAGTTCGAGGGTTTAACCATGCTCTGATACCACTCAGTAACACCCTCTTCCCACATCTACCTAAGTAACTAGCAAACCAGGGTAAACATGTGATGAGAGGATACTATAATGAGATTCAACCTCCTATGTGACCTTCAGGAAGTGGAACTGACAGAAAACACAACCTACAGACCTTGTACAACAACCACAACACCTCTAGGAGGTAACCCAACCTTTCAAGCCTCTTACCCCTGGGTCACACTGACATTTTGACCTCTTTGAGTAATAGCAAACATCCATAACACTACACTATAGCATGCAAGAGGATATATACCCAGGCATAACACTAAATGCCAATGACTAGGGCCCAAAAACTCAGTTCTGTGCATGTATCTCCGAGATTTGAGCCACCTTTTTAGGCCCAGAAGCGAGTGCTTTGCCCATAAATTTATGAAAATTTCAGAGATGATAATTAACAACATGACAATGATAATGAAACAATCACATCATTAATATCTCATTTGGACCCCTCCTATCCATGACAAGAATTTGTTTAAACATGTCACAAACATGAAAGCTATAGGTATAAATAAAAGAACAGTGCAAAGGGGTCTCATACTTATCCGAGAATCGCTAAGAATAATTTCTCCCCTACATCATTAGATGACATAAAATCTATTTGATCATAGATACATTGTGCATTCATTTAGAAGTAAAAACACTTAGAGAGCCATATATCATCACTGTCAACATACATGTTTATGACCAACATAATAACAACAAAAATATAATGGATACAACAACTATAGAATCCACATAATAACCAATATATTTATACATCAAACACCGAAGAATGAGCTTATGATTTATGGATATAAAAACCAACCAGAGATCGAACTTCCACATTCTACCCTACAATAGATTGGCTGAGCCAAATCTCTCTTCACCCAATCAACCTCGTGCCATATTCTAAGCATGAATGTGGGACTCATAAGAAACCAAAAAGAACCAAACAAGAATTAATTATACCAGAGTTCTTCGCCTACACCATGAAGAATTTTCCTTTCCCCTAGTCTCTTAGGCTTTACCATAATTCACAGTCTGAATCAGGGATCACTAGGCTCTAAACTGAGACATACTCTCCAGGATTTACTGTACATCCCATCCTGGGACTACTAGGCAAATAACAGAGAGCACTCACCTCTCTGGCATTACCACAATCCTAAACCGAGGTGAACCACCTCTATAATTTGTCGCATATCCCACCATTCACAGGTAAGAATTCCTAGGCCCACCGAGGAAAAAAACTATCTGGCTTTACCGCAACCCACAACCTGATTCAGGGGTTACTAGGCCATATTTTATATCAGTTCAGAGATCCACCTAACTTGGCTTTGAATCCAATCCAGAAATCAAACTCAACCGAAGTATGACAACTCATATCATCAAGACTATCTAGAAATGACAAGGCTAGGCTGAAAACACTGTCATACCTGGAAAAAATCCATGCTATGAGAGAAAAGAACCACATGCAATACGATGCATGCCAGATCTAGCAAGGAAATCACACATGCAAATTAGTACCTACAAAGAATCTTGTTGTAGCTACTTGATCCTTCTTTTCCTTGCTTACTCCTTCCTTCTTCTTTCATTCTTTTCCTTTCTTTCTCTAATGCCAAAGTGCTCCAATAAAACTCTAAGTGTTCAAGAGTGAGAGAGAGAGAGAGAAAATAATGGGAGAGCTACAAAAACTCAACTGAAAAAAGGTACCAACTGATTCTCAGACGAATTTTTATTGATGAGGCCTCTATTTTCTTCATTTTCCATTATTTTCCTTCATTTTCCTCCTCACATGCAACCCATGACCTTTCGTCTCCATTTTCTCCTAATTTCCATTATTTCATAAATAAATGTGCTAAAAATTCTATTTTTCCTTTCCAAAGCCTTAGCCTTTTCCTTTGCAAAATTCCTTAGCCATAATAAACCCAATGAACACCCCCCAGGATTTATTTCCCAACATTAAGCTTGGAATATGTGTCCCATCAACCGTGGTTATTATTTTTAACTTTTATTACATGGAATTTTTACCAGGTTTGTTACTTTCATAAAATTATTTGAGCTTTTTCCATAGATCATGGGCCAACTTGGAATGCATTACTTTGAAAAATTTAGTATGTGATAAGCCACTTAAGATGGCATGCTCAACTATTGCAGTGGATTTCTAGAGAGCCTTACCAACCATATCCATTGGTGGAGTAGTAGGAAATTGATAATCATTCTCTACAACTTCTCAAACATTAAAACCCAAAGATATGATGCAGGTTTCCACTCTTATCTTCCATAAGGCATAGTTGGTTCCATCAAATTGAGGAGGTTTTCCAGACAATCTAATAGAGGACATCTTCCTTATGATCAACCTTATAGTGATTAACCAGTCCTTAAGGAACCTACTCTGATACCAATTGTTAGAGTATGGATTACAATGATAGCTGGGCTGAATCAGTGTAATGCCACATTTTTATCAATTTAGATAGTTTACCAATAAAAAAAAATGTAACCATAATTATGCATCATTAAATAACATATCACATCATCATAAGGGAACACCGCATTAGAGAAATTTTAAGGTCTAAAATGGGCCTCCTAAAGAATATTATGAAATAATAGTGGAAATAATAAAATAATATTAGATGAGATAATCAAATTTTAGAGGGAAAAAATTATTTTTTTTTCAACTCATATTTTCAACTTATCTCCTGATGGTTTTACTCAAATTTAGAGCAGGAGCACTCGTTGGATGCATAATTTAATTCCTCATCCAAGGAGTACCCATGTTGCATACTTTTTATGGACACTCCTACACAAAAAAGAGAAATTCATGAAAAAATGTGTTTGCAATCAAATTTTTCAAGAATTTCTCATTTTTCTTGTAGCAGGGTCCATAGAAAGTATGAAACATGGGTACTCGTTGGATGAGAATTTAAATTATGTATCGAATGAGTTCTCCTGCTTAAAATTTGAGTAAAAATGTAGGGATATAAGTTGAAAAATAGTTTTTCATTTTTTAATCTTTTTACATTTTTACTCCAAAGATGGTGAATCACCCCCCATGGTTGACATCATCATCTTAAATCCTATTGGTTCTCATACAATTGATTTTGGTTGTACATTTTTTTTAGGCACATTTTAGACCTAAAAATTTATTTAATGGATGTATGTGGAAACCCTTGTGAGAGAAAAACACAAATTCTTTTTATCTTCTTTAGTTTTGATTACATATATTTGTAGGCACCAACCCGCTAGAGGCACCCATCCCTAAAAAAAAAAAATTCAGCCACCAACCTAGTGGAGGCATCAACCCCCAAAATGTGCAACCTGATTAAGGAACCAACATAAATGATATGAAAGCACCAAATTATAGTAGGAACCAACTGCAATGGAGGCACATACCTCCTTCTTCAAACTTATGTGGACCACTTTTTAAAATATTTTAAACTAGATCCACAAACTCTTCAAAACATTTTTTTTCTAAATTTAATCATATCAAGCCTTCATATCTTGTGTCATTCAACTTGCTCATTTTTATATAAAAAATTTGAAACTATTTCTTACTCTTCAAAACATGTCCTCATGGATTTCATGCTACCTACATCACAAGACAATATAATCAATTTGTCCCATTTTTTTTTTAAATGTCCCTCAAATTTCCCACAAAAAACATTACAAAAATTAAGTGTTCTACATATCGTACCTTCCTGGTCCACAACTTACAAAATTCTCTTTTCCTGATGCATGTTCTACAAAATGCAAATTTTGGTTTTTCTAACTATTCAGCATAATGCACTTTGGTAGGAAAAAAAAAAAAAATTGGTGCAGACTCCTCCAAACGTGAACCTGTGATCGCTTTTGAGACAAATTATAGCAAAACCAATTGAGATAGTGTATGAGTTTCTCATGTCCTCCTTCAATAAATCATTAACATTTTGTGACCATGATGGTGAGTATAAAGGATAGTCCTTTGGGATTAACCATAAAGGATTAGAACATAATACTACGAAGAAAAAATGCCTTTAGGTATCTTCGATACAATAGACAACAAATACCCTATGGCATGTTGATACCACTATGAACTAACAATGTTCAGGCACTGTCAATATCTTGATATCACAGAGAAAAAACTACCTTTAGGCACTAACACCATAGTGAATGAACCATTTTGGGAACTATCAATAAGCCACAATTAACTATTTTCATTTAGGAACTATCAATAAGAAGATACCATATTGAATAAACCACCTTTGGGCACTATTAGTACACAGATATCATTGTGAACAACAATGTCTGTAGGAACTCCAATACAATAAACTTAATGAATTCTACTAGAAACAAAGAGACAATGCCTTAACATGTGTTAATAGACAAAAAATGTTAATGGCATAAATAAACAATGATCTTTGGGCATGCCAATGGTAATAAATAAACATCGGTGTTGAGCCCCAAAGATGTTCCTTTCTTTCACCCAATTTCACTTCATTTCCTTTGTCCCTTATCAATTACAGGCTTAAATTATCAATAGGATTGATTAAAGTCACTTTAGGAATGTATACAATGAATGATTTGCTATATTTTCATGGTTTTGTTGTTGTAGTAATTTTTGACTAGACTCAGCTACAAAATGCAGCCATTCTGTAGCTAGTCGCCTATTTCACAGCTATCTTCATGTTTTCACAGGTTACAGGTGTCACTTCAAGGAAAAGCACATATGGTTGAATTCCAAAACACTCCCCCATCATTTCTCGCTATCTACAAATTCTGAGCAAGAATCTACAGGTGGTTATGCACGTGGAAGAGATCAAAAGTAAGAAGCAGATTCCTACCAGGACAGGGACTCTGCAGATGTCTCTAGCAAGAGTACGAGGCTTCCACAAGAGTTCTAATTTGATTTTAATTTGGAAAGACACTTATCCCTATTTCCTCTCAAGGGTAGTTATGTATTTATTTTATAAGAATGACTCGGGAGACCGAGAGACAGTTAGCTAGATTGATGTTTTGTTGTTAGATCTCAAAAGTCCGTAATACTCTGTTTCTAAAGAATTTTCCCTTTAATGAAAGAAATTCAACTTCATTGCATGATCTGAAGCAATCTTGAGTAGATTTGTGTGCTAATCCGGTGGTAGAGGGCCCCTACTGCCCGAGAAGCTCTGTTCATATTGTTTAGATAAGTAACTTTAGCCTTGTTTCATTCCTAATTTAAATAGTTTTTTGAACTTTATGTTTTATGCTCACTTAAATCGGATGTTACAGCCAGTATTGTTCTTATGAATTGTTCCAAAATATAACTAACACTGAATGAGATAGAGCTGTAGTATTTCAGTGATTAGGTGCATTTTAGTCTAGTTGTAAAACTCCGGAGGTTAATGGCACTCTAGTTAAATTTTGTTCACTGTATTTCAAGTTTGATTGATTGCATTCTTGTTCAATTCTGTTTAATGTATTTCAAGTTTCATTAGTTAGTTGTATGCTAGTTCTGTTCTATTAGACTTCAAGGCCTTCATTATTTACAAACTACTCTTGTTATTAATCTCTTCCAACACATCATCATATGGACAGGAATTAGTGATATCAGTTCAAGGCCTTGACTGTTTTGCAATCTCTAATAATTTTACAAATATCCTTTTTCCAAAACTATTCCAAAAGATTTATAACTCTTGAATGAGGCTTAACAGTGATATTTTGAGCTGTAGAATGGATTAATTTCAGTGTCATAGGATAATCTAGAGTAGAGTTCCTCACTATGTTACAGACTATCTTTTCCAAATGTGTTCCAACAAATTTCTAGCCATTGATGAGATTTTCTCTGTGATATTGTAGATTGTTGTTTATTTAGAAGAACCTCATTGCATTAAACTTATCCTTTTCTCAAGTTATTCCAACATATTTCTAATAAATGAATTGGACTGAGTTCATGTTATGAGTTATTGAGTTCATGCTATGAGTAATTTTTCTTGTTAAAGTTTTGCACTTTTTGTTCTCAAGTGCCATACATAGTTTAGAATAGGTTTTTCTCTGTTTTAGTGTGACTAACAACTTCTCTTTAACAACACTTAGTTATTTTCCTCTTAGAATAAAAACACAAAACCAAAAACATTGGAAAAACACTAAACACAACGTAGTGAGAAACATATACCTAGGCACATATAGTGCACTTCACTTCAACAATTTACTAGCCCTGCTTGACAATTTATGACATCAATTTAGGAACACTAAGTTGAGCAAACATTTTGGCGCCGTTGCCGGGGAAGTGTAACTAGGTAGGCTTGTTTCTTACCCCCCAAAAACAATGATATGCGTAGAGAAAGAGACTCAAGGGGTAGATACATAAGAAGCATAAGCTTGATTCCTAGAACACCACTTGTTCCACCGAGACCAAGAGCCAGCACACCTCCAAGTCAAACCCACATTCCATCCTTTACTGATCTTAGACTTCCAGAAGACTTAAGATCAGATATTCCATTAGAAATAGCTTCCACTTTATCCACTAAACTTGTCTTAGAAGAAGATTCAGGGACCCCTGCTAGGGACATAAAATTTTCAACTTCCAGAGAAGAATCAACTATGGCAGAAGAAGGGGGAGGAGGAGTCTTTAATGGAGAACACACACTATTTGGAGGGGGTAGAGGTAGAGGTAGAGGAGAAGGAGGTAGAGGTGCAGAAGGGGAAGGAGGTAGAGGTGCAGAAGGAGGCAGAGGAAGAGGTAGAACAGAAATGGGAAGCTCTTTTGGGTTTCCTATAGTAGATGAAGAAACCAATGCAACTATGAAAAATATTTCACCCTCTGTCCTTCCAAACTTTTATGGACTCAAAACTGAAGATAATGAAACCTTCCTATTTGAATTTGAAGTCCTATGTAGAACCTATGATTACTTACAAGATGCCCAAAAACATAAACTATTCCCTTCAACATTGAAAGGAGCAGCATTAAAATGGTTTATGAGTTTGATCAACAGTTCTATTAGGACATTGGAAGACATGAAACAAGCATTTTTAGAGAGGTATTTGGATTACTGTATGCCAGTCAACCATAAGGAGGAAGTGTTTAAAATGTTACAAAAAGAGGATGAAAATATTGAAGATTTGCTAGAGAGTTTTAACTATAACATTAAGAGGGAAAAAATGGAAAACTTAGACCAAGATACTTTGAAAGCTCCCTTATTGAAGACAATTAGGGATGAATGGTTGGATATCCTTAACATGATGGGAAAAGGGGATATATCTCAGCTCACATTACCTGAAATAGCTGAATTATGTATCAACCTTTCAAGAGGGAAATCTGAAACTGTGAAAGGACCAAGAGACCCTGCTCTTGCAAGAGCAAGCAAGTCTGCTTCTGGGACAGTAAGTAGGGCAGAAATAGGACATATGCTTGATGAATTCAAATCTGATATTTTAGGGAGTCTTAGTGAACAAATAGACACCCTTAAGTTACAAAGCAAGCAGAAAACTGAATCTGATGCCTTAGCAATATTTTGTCCCAAATGTAGAAAGAAGCATGCCTTGAGAGAATGTCCTTTGGATGAAAAAGTAGTAGAGACCTGTGTAATTTGTTTAGAAAAAAATGAGACCAAGAGTTTTCCTTCACTTCCTGGTCTTAAAGCTGTCTTTCAAGAAGAAATCCCTACAAATTCCATAGAATCTCTCAATTTTGTCTCTAGAAGGCCTTGGAAAGGACCTCAAACAAAAGGATTCCATGATCAACTGTATAATCAACCCCCACCAAATTGGAATTCTTGGCAGCAACCTTGGCCCCAATTCCAAAATCAATCTCAAACTTGGGCACAAGGAGCACAAAATCCCTATGGAAGATACTCTTAGTACTATCAATATCCACCATCCTATGCACCATATCCACATTTCCCTCCTCAACAAAATTTTCAACAAAATTCTCAACAGAATCCTCAAAATCCACAACATCAAAATTCACCACTTCCATTACCATTTCCTCAGAAAACAAATCAGTTGCCTGCCCAACCCATACCAAACCCCAACAATAAACATCCTCAGAACACATACATGATAGAAGGTCAACAGTTTCCAACCTATTTGATTACTCGTTTAGACCTTAATGATGTTCAACATAGGTTTGGAAGAATACTTGAAAAGAACAAACCTTCTGTAATCATACAAGAGCAAAACAAATCTGAGGAAGATTCTCTACTGGTGAATAAAAATATTGAAGAGAACACACCTTTCCAAGACCCAAACATTGAAAAATCAAAACAAAAAGAACCAATAATTTCAACTCCTATATTAGAGCAGCCATCAACATCCACTTCTACACCTCCCTTTCCAGAAAGATTACAAATTGATAGGGGTGTAGAAAAAAAATTATGGTGCCTAATTATGATTTCCTAGATGAGATGAGAAATGTTTGTATTAAGATCCCATTATTGCAAGCTATCAAGGAAATTCCAATCTTAGCAAAGACAATAAAGGAGTTGAGCATGAAGAAAACAGGAAAACGAATAAGAGAGACAAAGAAAATTCAACTGGCAGGAAAAATAGCAGATATCATGATGGGTAAGATTGCCATTCCAAAGTATCTAGACCCAGGAAATCCAGTTGTTAAAATACACATCAATGGAATTGAGATCCAAAACACACTCATTGATTTAGGAGCAGCAATCAATATCATGAGTAGACAAATCATGGATAAAATGAAACTTCCTAATCTTCTTTTTACACCCACATTATTACAATTAGCAGACAGATCTGTGATCAAACCTGATGGGGTAATAGAAGACATTCCAGTGTCCCTAGATTCTTGGGAGTATCCTGTGGATTTTATGATCCTAACTCCTAAGAATAATCTAGGAGGGCATCCTATTATATTAGGAAGACCTTTGTTAGCTACAGCTGATGCTTTCATTAGTTGTAGATCCGGTGATATGTATATCTCTGATGGTAGTTCAACCAAGAAATTTACCTTGTATCCTCTAGCAAGAAAAATTATAGAATTAGATGATACTCAATGGATAGAGGATGAAGAAGACTTACAACCTCTCTTCACAATTTCAAAAATTAGTGAAGATAGCCAGATTCTAAATACCTTAGAAAATTTTGAATCCTCTTCGGAATACAAACATGAACAATTTCAAGAAGAATCCAACATTGAGTTGTTATCATCAAGACATATGTCTCTCTATTGAATTTGGCAGCTCTACAATTGAGATATTTCCAGGTAAAACTTTAAACATAAACAAGAACCTAGAGAAATCTCAACAAGAAGAGCTAGTCAAGATCTTACAGAGACATTCTTCTACATATGCATGGGAGTACACTGATATGAAAGGGATAAGCCCTAAGACTTGCACTTATCACATCTACATAGAGGAAAATTGTAAACCAATTAGACAACCTCAGAGACGGATGAATCCAAATCTTAGGGAAATTGTTAAAGAAGAATTGCAGAAATTGTTAAATGCCAACTTTATCTATCCCATTTCAGATAGTCAGTGGGTTTCTCCTTTGGTAATTGTGCCAAAGAAAAATGGTAAATGGAGGGTATGTATTGACTACCGAGAATTAAACAAAGCTACTCTTAAAGATCATTTTCCCCTACCTTTCATAGATCAGGTGTTAGATACATTAGCTGGCAAAAAGTACTTATCATTTTTAGATGGGTTTAGTGGTTATAACCAAATTCAAGTAGCACTTGAAGATCAATACAAAACCACATTTACCTGTCCTTGGGGTACCTATGCTTACCGATTATTTCCATTTGGATTATGCAATGCACCTGCAACATTTCAAAGGGCAGTACTAGGAATTTTTTCAGATCTAATACATGATTGTGTAGAGGTATACATGGATGATTTCACAGTTTATGGAAATACATTTGAAGAAGCCTTAGCAAACTTGGAAAAAGTTTTAAAGAGACGTAAAGAAGAAAATCTTTCACTAAGTCATGAGAAGTGTTTTATGATGTTCACTGAAGGAATTGTTTTAGGACATCACATTTCAGGGGATGGGATTAGAGTTGATGAGTCAAAAGTTGAAGTCATCTCTAACTTATCTATTCCAAGTTGTCAAAAAGATGTTAGGATTTTTCTCGGATTTACAGGATATTATCGAAGGTTTATAGAAAACTTCACCAAGATAGCATCTCCACTTTTCAATTACTTACCAAGGACTGTGAATTCAAGTGGAATCCTGATTGCCAGTTAGCCTTTGAGACCTTGAAAACAAAAATCTCCGAAGCACCTATTTTAAGGAGACCTAACTGGAAGTTACCTTTTCATATTTCAACAGATGCCTCAGATACAACTTTAGGAGTAGTACTGGGACAAAAAGACCTGATTCCTTATGTCATCTACTATACAAGTAAAATTTTGACTCCTTTAGAGTTAAATTATACTATAACTAAAAAAGAGTTTTTAGCTGTTGTTCATGCCATAAACAAATTCAAACACTATATAACAGGCTATGAAACTTTTGTTCACACAGATCACTCTGCAATTAGATATCTAATGAACAAATCAATTACTAATGGCAGATTCATTAGATGGTTATTGCTTCTACAGGAATTCAACATTACCATTCTAGATAGGCCTGGAAAACAAAACACAGTAGCTGATTTCCTATCTAGACTCCTTGGTTTGCTGACATTGCTAATTATTTAGTTTCAGGGAAATTTCCTTCAATAATGAATGCAAGAGACAAAAGAAAGATCATTTATGACAGTGAAAAATATTCATGGGTTGCTAATGAGTTATACAAAACAGGTCCAGATTTTATCATTAGGAGATGTGTTCGGGAAGATGAGATGCCCGAGATCCTCAAGGCATGTCATGATGAACCTTGTGGCGGAAACTTTGCTGATAAAAGGACAACTTATAAGGTCCTTCATTTAGTATACTATTGGCCATACCTTTTTAAATATGCTAAAGAGTATGTCAAAAGGTGTGACAGTTGTCAAAGGGTAGGGAAACAAGGGAAACTCTTCTTCAGTGAGACACATTGCAGCCTCAGTACACATTTAACCTTTTAAAAATGGGCTTTAGATTTTGTAGACCTATTAGTCCTCCATCAAGACAAAAGAAATATATATTAGTTTGCACGATTCTAGACGAAAATGGGCAGAGGCCAAGCCATTAATTTCTGCCACTGATATCCGTAGTTAATTTTTGAGGATATTTTTACTCATTTTGGTGTCCCAAGGGAAATTGTTATAGAGCAAGGAGCTCAATTCACATCAAGGCTAGTGGAACAAATGATGGAGAGGTACAAAATTAGGCACAAAAAATCTACTCCCTATCATCCACAAGAGAATGGTCAAGTGGAATCTACCAATAAAGTCATTGAAGGGATCTTAACAAAGACTGTTCATTTACATAGAAGAGATTGGGTAGACAGGCTTCCTGAAGTCTTGTGGGCCTATAGAACTACATGGAGAAGCATAACAGGCCATACTCCTTATGAACTTGTTTATGGAAAACAAGTTTTGTTTCCCATAGAATTTCAAATTCAAACTTTTAAAATGGAAGTTCAGTTAGGACTTGATCTAACAGAGGCACAAAAGCACAGATTGGAGCAGATTAATGAATTGGATGAAATCAAACAAGATGCAGTCCAGAAAACAAGCATAGTCTAATAACAAAGGACTAGATGGCATGATAAGTACATCAAGGAAAAGATGTTCAAAGAAGGTGACTGGGCTCTCTTGTTTGATTCAAATTTCAAATATTTTCAAGGTAAATTCCAAACACATTGGCTTGGGCCATATGAAATTATGAAATTTTTTGACAATGGAGCAATAAAAATCAGGACAATAGATGAAGAGAAGGTCACGTTTCTTGTAAATGGTCATAGATTGAAGCTGTATCATAAGCCACTTTCAAGAGAAGAATTTGTCAAGAGATTCCAGGAAAACATTGATGTGAAGTTAATGAAGAAGAATTTTTCTTCTTCATCAACTTAGTTGAATTTTCTGAATTCAAATGAAAAAAGAAAATAAATAAAAAAATTAAAAATAAAAATAAAAATAAAATAAAATAAAGTATAAACATGAAAATTAATCACTGATTAGCATGTTTATATAGAAAAGATAAAGTGAAAATTAGAATCCTTCTGACACTTTAGCTTTTCAAATTTGTTCTTTTTCTGCAAGCAGCTATCACAAAATCATAAGTCTCACTCCATCATGTCTCACTTCATTCATATTTCATTCACTCCATTCATTCATATTTCATTCACTCCACTCATCCATACTTCATTCACTCCATTCCATGGTCCACCTCATTTTCATCTCAGATTTTTAAAATTTGATCTCTTTCTGCAATTGAATATTACAAATCATAAGTTGCAGACCACTTTTCATATTTCACTCCACTTTACATTTATAATCCATTTCATTCCATTACATTTCACTTCACTCATGCTCCATTACACCATATTTCATGGTCCATTCTAATTCACTTCGTACAACATTCCATTCCATGTTTCAAAGCTCCTACAGGTATATTCTGCAGTCAGACATTCTGCAGCCAGCCAGACATTTTGCAGCCAGCTAGACATTCTGCAGCCAGATATCCTGAAGGCAATTATCCAGCAACCACTTGTTCAGTAGAAAATTGACCCTGCACACCTATGTCAACAAGAAAAACCAAAGGGATTATGAAGACTGAAGAATCAATGATTTTCAGAGGAGGAAAAAGCACATCAAAACCACAAAAATTAAAGGAAAGGCAAAGGTAAAGTTGTGAAATTATTATGATGACAGAATATGAAAGTTATAGTATAGTTAAGTCATGTATGATTCAAAAAGTTGTTTTGATTGTTCATGTTGATCATGCCTATTAAACCTATCATAAAAACTTTAGATAAAATCCCTTCCATTCCGCCATTTCAAATCATCATTTAAAACTTAACGGTTAAGTACTGAAGTGACCTATTCGGTCACGTCACTAGCCCGAAGTATTCAGTGATGATTTTGAATTTCTCACAAGATGTTTCCGCGGTCTTTTCTTCCATGATGGCTCTCAAACTCATTAATTCGTGTGAATCACCCTCACCATATTTCACTCATTCTATAACCTCTTCATGTCATCCTTCTGTAGCTAATTCCTACTGCATAAACAGAGAAGGCACCTTTGGGGTAAAAACAACTCTCTAACAACAATTTTCACCGTGGATAGAAGAGCAGTAAATTGAAGGTTGAGAAGAGAAGCCATGGGTCTCATAGTAAGGTCCGAACCAGTCGGAACCAAATACTTAGAGGGTTACCCACATATTAGAGAAATGCTACAGTAGGCTGGGTGGTTACAATTTTTGGAAAAATTCAATGGTTTTCATAAAGAGGTAACTAATACATTTGCACGGTCCTTCAATGGAGCCAAAGTTGAAATAGGAGATGTTAAATTCACTATTACAGAATATTTCATTGCAGAAGCAGCGGAATTACCCAGGCAAGGTGAACGATGGTTCAAAAATAAGGGATTTCATAATGAGGCATGGAGGCAAATGCTTAAAACACCAGGTATGGATGTTTCAATTTTTAAGAAGGGCATTCCTACCTCAGCACTGAAGAATAAATGGAGAAATATGTTGCTCATTTTGTAAAAGTTTATAACTTGTGAGGGAAGGTTTGGTACCTTATATATTTATCATATTCGGCTAATGATGCATTTCTTAGATGAAGAAATCAATTTACCCTTTTTCCTACTTCATAGTATGAAGAGAATGGCCTCTAATGTTCAAAAGAGGGTTCAATTCCTGGAAACCACTTTGTACCACCATGGCCTAGTTAAAATCCTAATTGAACATCATTTAAGAAAGGTGGGAGACAATTGGGATGAGTTTCTAGTGAGGAATCACTTTGAAGAACCCAAGGAATCTCCATCTGAAGGCAAACTTACAAGAAGAAGCAGGAGAAGGAAAATTTCCAAATCTGTTGAAACTAAAACTAGTAAGTCCATACAAGAGGATAGTGAGGAGATAATTTATGAGAAATTGGCTGAAATTAAGAAACAACTTAAAAATGAGAAGATGATAGGAAGGTATACCAAGGAGAGAGGTGAAGGACCATCTCAACCAAGATGAAGCCACAGGCTTAGAGGTATATTGAAGAAAAAAGAGGTTAGACAAACGGGAATCATAAACATTGAGGATGAAGAGACACCAACTGCTAGATCACCTGAGTACCAGTATGAAGAGGATCTTGATGAAGGAACTCCAGAGATAGACCTAGCACAACAAAAAATCTATAATTATGTTGAGTCATTAGAAAAGAGAGTCTTAGAAAGTAGAGGAAGAACTCCTAGCCCACCAGGATCTGCAATTGATGTACTAAGAAGAGACAAATATGAGTTAGAAGTGCTCAATAGGCACATAAAGAATGAAAATGACATTTTAAGGGAGCAGGTTAAGCTGAAAAGTGATATGAATACAACTCTCTCTCTACAAATATAAAAATTGTACAAGGCTAGTGAGAAACTGAAGAAGAAAAACAAAAAGTTGAGCAGGGCACTTATAAATTTAAGATTCAAGTTGGTCATAAGGAAGCCTAGGAGGCCATTGAACATCAGGTAAAGCAGAAGAAGGAGCCTAGATGTCCTAGCAGAAGTCTCAGAATATATGAATTGATTGCATGAGGACATGCAAAAGCTTTGCAGTGGGGGTATGTTGAGCCCCAAAGATGTTCCTTTCTTTCACCCAATTTCACTTCATTTCCTTTGTCCCTTATCAATTACAGGCTTAAATGATCAATAGGATTGATTAAAGTCACTTTAGGAATGTATACAATGACTGACATGCTATATTTTCATGGTTTTGTTGTTGTAGTAATTTTTGACTAGACTCAGCTACATAATGTAGCCATTCTGTAGCTAGTCACCTATTCCACAGCTATCTTCATGTTGTCACAGGTTACAAGTGTCACTTCAAGGAAAAACGAATATGGTTGAATTCCACAAGACTCCCCCATCATTTTTTTCTCTCTACGAAGTCTGAGCAAGAATCTACAGGTGGTTATGCATGTGGAAGAGATCAAAACTAAGAAGCAGATTCCAACCAGGATAGGGACTCTACAGATGTCTCCAGCAAGAGTACGAGGCTTCCACAAGAGTTCTAATTTGATTTTAATTGGGAAAGACACTTATCCCTATTTCCTCTCAAGGGTAGTTATGTATTTATTTTATAAGAATGACTCGGGAGACTGAGAGACAATTAGCTAGATTGATGTTTTGTTGTTAGATCTCAAAAGTCCATAATACTCTGTTTCTGAAGAATTTTCCCTTTAATGAAAGACATTCAACTTCATTGCATGATCTGAAGAAATCTTGAGTAGATTTGTGTGCTAATCTGATGGTAGAGGGCCCCTACTGCCCGAGAAGCTCTGTGCATATTGTTTAGATAAGTAACTTTAGCCTTGTTTCATTCCTAATTTAAATAGTTTTTTGAACTTTATGTTTTATGCTCACTTAAATCGGATGTTACAGCCAGTCTTGTTCTTATGAATTGTTCCAAAATATCACTAACACCGAATGAGATAGAGCTGTAGTATTTCAGTGATTAGTTGCATTTTAGTTTAGTTGTAAAACTCCGGAGGTTAATGACACTCTAGTTCAATTCTGTTCACTGTATTTCAAGTTTGATTGATTGCATTCTTGTTCAGTTTCGTTTAATGTATTTCAAGTTTCATTAGTTAGTTGTATGCTAGTTATGTTCTATTAGACTTCAAGGCCTTCATTATTTACAAAATACTCTTGTTATTAATCTCTTACAACACATCATCATATGGACAAGAATTAGTGATATCAGTTCAAGGCCTTGACTGTTCTGCAATCTCTTATAATTTTACAAATAGTCTTTTTCCAAAACTATTCCAAAATATTTCTAACTCTTGAATGAGGCTTAACAGTGATATTTTGAGTTGTAGAATGGATTAATTTCAGTGTCATAGGATAATCTAGAGTAGAGTTCCTCACTATGTTATAGACTATCTTTTCCAAATGTGTTCCAACAAATTTCTAGCCATGGATGAGATTTTCTCTGTGATATTGTAGATTGTTGTTTATTTAGAAGAACCTCATTGCATTAAACTTATCCTTTTCTTAAGTTATTCCAACATATTTCTAATGAATGAATTGGACTAAGTTCATGTTATGAGTTATTGAGTTCATGCTATGAGTAATTTTTCTTGTTAAAGTTTTCCATTTTCTGTTCTCAAGTGCCATACATAGTTTAGAATAGGTTTTTCTCTGTTTTAGTGTGACTAACAACTTCTCTTTACCAACACTTAGTTATTTTCCTCTTAGAATAAAAACACAAAACCAAAAACATTGGAAAAACACTAAACACAACGTAGTGAGAAACAGATACCTAGGCACATATAGTGCACTTCACTTCAACAATTTACTAGCCTTGGTTGAAAATTTATGAAATCAATTTAGGAACACTAAGTTGAGCAAACAATCGGTATTTGAACATGCTAATACAATGACCTTCGAGAAGCCTATGGCCAAAAAGAAACAATGATCATCAAGAAATCCAATACAATGACCTTCTAGCATGCCAATGGAAACAGAGAAACAACAATATTTGGGTAGACCAATATAATGATCTTCGGAAACACCATTGGAAACAGAAAAGCAATGGTCTTCATGAACGACAATGACAACAAAGAAATAATGATCTTTAGGCATGCTGACACAATGATCTTTGAGCATGCTAATAATGACAGAGAAATAATGATATTTGAACATGGAAATATAACGAACATTGAGCATGCCACTATGAACATGGAAATACACATTCGAGCGCTTGCCAATACACATAGAATGACCACCTTCGTGCTATGTTTTGAATGATATATGAGTAATTTATCACACTTCTCAATCGCACTAGATGCACACACACACACACATGTGTGTGTGTGTGGGTGCTATGAACTTAGATGAGACTGATATGAATTTAGGATAGGGGTCGGCATTATAGCTTTGTGTAGAATATTCCATACAACCTTACCATGTGACTCTACACTTACACCATGATGCAGGGGATAAAAAATATGCTAAAAAAAAAAGTGCTCAAAATCACTCGAAACCAATCCCAAATTGAAGATCTCATAATTTTTATTCCAACAACACTTGAATCACCTCAATCCAACCCCATATGTGAAAGTTATAGTGTTTTGAAGTTTTTGGCAGACAACTAAAAAGTCAACTTGTAGGGTTGATTGGGCATGCCATACAGTCACATCATGTTGACATCAGTATGCTAACTGGGTGGTATAGATGACAGTGGAATAATCTCATATTGACACGTGGCTCAACGTGATTGGTTGAAGGTGATTTGAATTGGGCCAATCCTGGGCCACCACATGGGCCAATCATAGGGTGCCATATGGCCCAATGAAAGGCCACCATGCTGTTACAAGGATTAATCCCTCTTGTGGACAAGAATGATCTCCCTAGTACTCCAGCAAGTAACTAGAAACAAAGATCCATTTGAATACCTCTTTCTCTATATTAATTGCATTTCAAGATTATTATAATAGTAAAGTAGAGAGGACATGTTCTTACCTTGAAATCCAAATGTCTGATGTATCCCTTTGTCCCGTCACTCCAAAGTAGTTCTCCAATAAGTATAACCTACAATCAAAGACAAGAAAAATATCAAAGCATCTGCAATATATAATAATGAAAAAATACTAATCCAACTTAGTGATCAAGGAGTCTAGGTATTGAAATTATTCCCATAAACATATAAACAAAACAATGAGAAAAAGAGATCCATATGTATTATCTTAAATAGAAAGAGTAATCTTGCAACTTGATGCCTTGATATTGTATAGATTTCTCCCTGGGTCCTGAACAATCGTTCTCCTTCAGTCTGATAAGCCTTCCTCTCTAGAATACCAGCATGAAGTTATGGACACAAATGTGTGATCTTTCGTGTCCCAACAACAACACACTAGTGTAGAAATTATGCACTCTATGAACTCTCTTCATCTTAGAAAATATATAGATTAGTCTCTAATTACATTGGTATCTACCCTTCAACTTGAAACTTGAGCTCAATTTATAGGTAAATGGTGGTAGTTTCAGTTCCATGAAGAGGGGGATGGATTATTGGCTTGAGGGGTCTTGACCCAAGTTCAATTGTAAGGTTTTCCAACAAACCCCTGTACTACTAGTGTTGGGGCCTTTGTTTTAAAAAAGAAACAGTTTTGAGTTGCGGAGAACATGTGGTGAAGCACAATAAATGTAAACATGGAGCTGTCATGGTTGCAGAAAGCCGGAAGGTATGTGGCGCGACAGTTGCAAAGAATAGTGCAGATGGTAGATATGGGAGACAAGGACAATCAACAGAACTCCCAGTAATCAAGAAGAAGCGGCAAGCAGCGGAGCAGGAAAAGAGGAAAGACTAATAGCCACGCTAGTGGAAGAACAAATAGGCAATCATCCAGTGTAGAAGAGTTAGTTAGTCAGTGTGGCAGAAGGCCGAGAGAGAGAGCAGAGACATAGGAGAGCTCTGTGAGAACTATGTTGTACTGAATCACATTATAATAGACTCTGTGGAGTGATGTATGTTGTTTTGATGTTGATAATGAAATCTAGTTGTTGCTGGGTATAATGTTATGAGTTGATTGTTAGCCATTTTCTTACTATATATGTATGGCTAGTTTTAAATTTTAAATTAGCATTCTCAACATGCTTTGATGAGAGATAATCCATACAGAGCGGTTGGATACGTTTTTTCTTCCAAGTTTCCTTAACTATTCTTCATGGTTGTAATCATCTTGTACATGATCTGTCTCCTAATCTTAGTAAGGTCATGACACGCCTTGGGTGAGACGCTCTGCTCTCTGGAGTAGGGTGAAAATGCTGGCATTGTGCTAGATTGTTGTGGAAACCTTGTTGGCTTCTATCCTGAACCTGGGTCTTGCCCAGAGACCTCATTTTTCACCAACAAATGGTTCCATTTCCGGGACCTGAAAATTCACTTAGGTGTTAGATCATGGTATCATGGATCTCTGAGAGCAGACTGTGAAGCTGGTGGGATAACCACTTAGACTAGTTCATATCGCAACAGGCGGAGTTGTGACAGCAGAGGGAAAATAATGTTAAATATTAGGTCTTGTTTTCTGAATCTACGAACAACCTGTACGAAATTTTTTGGGGAAAGTTTCCTGAAGAACTTTATAATTGGTTGCAGAGACTACAAATCAAGTCAATCCCAGGAGGGTCGCGTAGAGTCTATTGCAAGTGGACGCACACGAATCTAGTAGCATTCCATCGGTTAGATACCGATTTGACTCGAGTAGTAGATTTTTGGGTACAATCTACCTTGGAAGGATATATTGTGGAATTCACTGCTGAGCGTTACCAATCCTTTAAGAAAGATGAGGACATATTCAGATCCAGATTGCGAGGATAATTGTTGAAGGAAATCCCGTTGTGGATCAAATATTTAATGGTGGACGAGGGTTTGATGGCATTTAAAAGGTATGAGATGGAGACTTAAACCTCTAGTACTAGGGGAAGGAGCTGAGGGAAAGATGCTACAATTAAGTAAGAAGGGGGAATAGGGATATGGATGCCCGAACCTCCAGTAGGCTGAGAGAGCGACGAGCACATCAGAGGGTGGAAATTTCTGAGAAGTGGTGGGAAAGGGTGATGAAAGAGCTTGAGAAGTAGGAGAGTAGTCGACAGGACAAAGAAAAGGCACCGCATATGATAAAGGAAACGGAAGGTCAGATGGGATCCCAAGGAATAGGAGGAGCCATCAAAGAAGTTAGGCAAGTGTATAGGAGCCCATCCCAAAGAGAAAAGGGAGAAAAGTCCAATGTGGAGGAGGCGCACCTCGAGGAGACATCTGATGTGGAGCTACATGTTGTGATGGAGCAACTATTTTGAGAAAGGCTGACACCTGTAACTCAAGGTAATCCTATTCCTCAAAGTTCAAGTAGCACTAGTCCCAACCTTCCCTTAGTACTCTATCAGCCACCAGATAAAATTTGTGTTAAGTTACGAGAATTTAGCAAGTTGAATAGTGTTAAGTCTACAGTATAGATATCTACTAGCTACAGTGCTAGTAATATAATCTCTCAGCCAGGAAATAGAGGTTTTATTTTAGTACCCTCCATATAAGGAAATATGGTAGGATCATTCACCCGATACCCAAAATTCTCTGGGAGGGGTAATGATGATGTGGAGAAACACTGGTATCTCTGCGAAGTAATAAGGAGGGCTCAGCAGACACGAGAGACAGTTAAGTTGATTGAGTTCCAGACTACTCTAAGAGAGAGAGCTCTTCACTGGTTCATTAAATGGTCATAAGCTCATCCAAACCCAGCGATAGACAATGTGAAGAAATATTTTTTCAAAGAATTTAAATTACCTCAGACAAATCAGCAAGGATTATCTGAGTTGTGGCAAATCAAATAGCGGGAAGGAGAAACGGCTTGGGACCTGATGAGAAGGTTCAAGGATGCGATTGGGAAGCTTAGTTACCCAATAGACCCAAACCACCAATGAGATTGGTTTATTAAAGCACTCCTCTCGTTGACAAGAACTCCACTAACACAACAGAAGATTGATACCTTGCAAGATTCCTTGGAGCAAGTCATGAAGATAGAAGCTATGACGTGGTATCCATAAGAGTTCAGAGGAGGAGTAGTATTACAAGACCCTTCCATATTAGGGGTACAACATCAGATAGCCAGTTTAATGGAGAAATTGAAAGACATTCATCCAATTCGACCTCTAAGGCCCAATGTGTGGTGTACCCATTGCCTGATGGAAGGACACGTGGCCACAGAATGCCCGAGGTTCAGCAATAGGGACATAGGGGGCTCCATGAGTTGGGGGAGTTGCGCAGATAAATACTCAGGGATTATATCAGCCACAACCCCACTTCCTAGGGTTCCCCGCTCAACAGAATCAGACCGCAACAGACTACTGTGAAATATGTAAAGGCATTGGTCCTCCTCCTCGACTATGCCCAATTTTGCAGAAATATTCCAACATTCCAAACAATACATATTGTGAATTTTTCACTTCTACAATGCATAATACAGAGCAGTGTAGAGTCCTCAATGCACTGGCATAACGACTGAACAAACCATCTTATAGGGTGAATGAAACCCCAAGGGGCTGAGGAGGAGGAATGAGAGGTGGCAGAACTAGAGAAAGAGGACCAGTAATATGCTATAATTGTGACCAAGAAGGGCACGTAGCAAGGTAATTTCTGCTACCAAGAAGGCGATGGTGCTCTCAGTGCAGAGTCAATACACATGCCACTGAAGACTGTCCAAAACTGATTAAGATATGGGAGGAAAGAGCTAGACAAAGAGGCGTGAATATGGTAAATGCAGAGCCAAGAATAGTAGAAGCTCAACCCATGCAAATCGTAGCCATAATAACCTGTGGAGGAAAGAAAAGAGGGGAGGATGAACAAAATATGGACATGATAAAGCTGATCAAGCCCACATATCCAAGGAATGCTTTCAGACCGGATAGACAAAAGAAATATTTTAAGGAGGCAGTGGAAAAATTTTCCCACATAGGGGGGAGTAGAGGAACTGAGATTCCACAACCGACTGTCGAAAAAGGGAAGCAGACTCATACAAGTACAATGATTGAGGAATAGTTCTGACTGTTCCTGAAAATTGTAACCAATGCACCAATGTTGGAACAACTAAAGAAAAATCTAGAGTTGGTGTTGGAGGAAAATGCAGAACCGGGAGATTCAAGAAATTCAACTGAAAAATACATAAGAAGGATAAAAATAAACAAGAGAAGAACTGGAAAGGAATTCCGTGTGAATACTGAAGTCGCGGGATTTCAAATCAAAGACACAATGCTTGATCTAGGATTTGATGTCAACATTATACCTAGAAAGATATGGGAAGCACTTGGGAGGCAAAATTTGACATACTTGCCAATATAGCTCCGAATGGAAAATAAATATTGTATTGTACCCATAGGAAGGCTAGAAGAGGTCAAGGTTGATGTCGCGGGAGTGAAAACATATACAAATTTTGAGGTTATAGACATCATGGGGGACAGGGATCCCTATCCTACTTTCTTGGGAATAGACTAGGCCTTCGAGAATTATGTAGTGATAGAATTGAAAAAATAATTGATGATATTTGAAGATGAGGAGGTGAGGGTAACTCAGCCACTCGACCCATATCAGGGGCCCCGATATACAAAAACTGTTGACAACAGAGAGGATGCTCAACTTCTCGATCACCTTTACTAGATGACGGCAGGGAAGAGAGAAGACTATATCAATCCAACAGCAGGAGGAACCGTAAGTTGGAGAAGTGTTTAGAGTTTAGATTTGGGCTCAGAAATAGCTTGGGATGATTGCCAACAAGGAGGATATGAGACCAACACTAGAAGATGTGCTAACATCTGGGGGGTCAACTAGATTGGAACTGAGGTAAGAGGATATCCGACACTATCAAATATGCATGCTGTAAATACATTTATTGCAAAGGTAGAGGAAAAAGTACCAATAGAACATATAGTCCTTATGGATGTAGCACTACAATCCACATCAGTAAGATGGTGGGTCAACTATCGCAAGTCACTTCCACAATGGTAAGATGTTTCACTAACATTAAGAGCTAGATTCAAAGAAGCTTCATGACCACAATTCATTGAAAAATACCAAGGGGATTCTGACCCTCTAGAACATTTAAGGAATTGTGAAGATCACTGGAAGAAAAAGGGGTATGCAAAATCTCTGTGGATACATAATTTCATACATTCATTGGAAATTGTTCCGCAAGCCTAGTGGTACTTGACGAAAGAAAAAAAGGGAGGAACTGGAACTTGGTAAGTAGTCGCAGAAAAGTTTATGCAATGTTTTTCCTTTCAGGGAGAAACATAACCCATCACAGATGCACTCCAAGCTATCAGAAGGGTACTAATTTTCCTAGATATTCAGGAAAATGAAGAAATACCACTTTCAAAGAAAAAACTAAAGAATTAGTAGCATGCAAATGGATATATAGTGAGATTTATGATGATGATTTAGAGAATCTTAAACACTTATGCTTTGAAGAGAAAGAGGGGGAGCGAGATATACAGGAGGAACCAACCACAGAAGGACTACACCTATTACCCTTGAATACTAAGAAGCTAAACATTGGAAGTATGGAGAAACCCAAAATAGCATCCATCGGAGACTACTGGGATACAGAGACAACCAGTGAAATCTTCGACCTATTACATGAATATGAATATTTATTCCCATCTTCAGTAGCGGAGCTAATGGGAATAAAAGGGGACATGGGGGAAGTGCGCATAGTCTTAAAGCTTGATTCAAGACTAGTGAAGCATAGGCCTTACCGCCTAAATCCAAGGGTAAAGGAAAAAGTCAAAGCATAAATAGATAAAATACTGAAAGTATGGCTGATTTTTCCAGTGGAGGAAGAAGAGTGGGTAAGTCCCATTGTAATACAAAGAAAAAAGGAAAAATCGGAAATTAGAGTATGTGTGGACTATGGAAGCCTCAACAATGCATGCATACATGATCCATTTCCTACTCCATTTAGTGATGAGGTTCTTGACAATGTGGTAGGAACTGAAGCCTATTCATTCACAGATGGATTCTCACAATATCATCATGTGAGAATAGTAGAAGAAGACAAGAAGAAGACCACTTTCACAACTGAATGGGGATCGTTTGCATACCATTTCATTCCCTTTGGATTAAAGAATGTGCCAACGGTGTTTTCACGAATAGTGATAGAAGCATTTCGGGACTATATCCATAAGTTCCTTGAGGTTTACATGGATGATTGGAAAGTTTACAGTTTACTGAAGAATCATGCAACTTTACTCAGAATAATGTTTGATAGATGCAGACAACTCCAAATCTCCCTCAACCTCAAGAAATGCATCTTTGCAGTACCTTTTGGGACGCTACTAGGACATGTTGTTTGTAAGTAGGGTGTTTGTGTGGATCCAGCAAAAGTTGCAATAATTGGTAACATAGAAGCACCAGAAACTGTAAACAGTTAAGATCACTACTTGAGCATACTGGGTACTACAAAATATTCATCTACAACTATGCAAAGATAACAACACCATTGGAAAATTTGTTGTGGAAGTCATCACAATTCATGTGGAGCAATGAATGCACTAACACACTCAATACATTGAAAGAAAAGTTAGAGAGTGCACTCATATTGGTTCATCTTAATTGGGAAAAACAGATCCATGTCCATATTGGCGCCTCCAACATTGCATTAGGAGCAGTGTTAGCTCGTCCAGGAGAAACTTCTATATATCATCCAGTCTACTTTGCAACTAGGAAGTTGTCTACCACTGAAAGGAACTACACAACAACATAATGAGAAGCTCTTGCGATGGTGTATTCTCTTCAAAATTTTCGTCATTAAATACTGGGAGGTATGTTCAAATTTTTCATAGACCATTGAACATTGAAATACCTAGTTAACAAACCTGTGCTTGAAGGAAGAATATGTAGATGGCTCCTACTGTTCCAAGAGTTAACCTTTGAAGTGATAGTGAAACCAAGGAGGTTAAACATGGGTCCTGACCATTCATCAAGGTTGGGAAATGGAGAAAATGGGGAATCTCTTGATGATAAGTTTCCAGATGCTGATCTCTTCAGAGTAGAAGCCATCCCAGACTATCTAGAGCAGATAGTAGTATATCTAGCCATAGGACAGTGCCCAACAGAATACACGACAACTCAAAAAAGGCATTTGGTTGTAAAAGCAGCTGAGTATCAACTGATAGCAGGACAACTATATAAGATGGGGTTGGACCATGTCTTGCAGAGATGTGTTATGGACCATGAAAGAGAGGATATCTTGTGGGAGTGTCATTGTGGAGTTGCGGGGGGCCATGTCGGCCCAAAACCCACTGCAAGAAAAATATTACAAGCAGGCTTGTGGTGGCCCACAGTTCATAAAGATAGTAAAGTGTATGTAAAGAAATGTGATGTCTGTCAAAGAATAGGACATCCATCACACCGGGATGAGTTACCACTGCAACCTGTAAGAGCACTACAGCCATTTGAAAAATGGGTCGTTGATTTCATAGGGCCAATTGCACCAGTGGCAAGACATTCATATGAACAGTAAATAATAAATACAATAGATTATCTTACAATATGGGAAAAGGAAGCACCAGTAAAACACTGAACAACAGACACAGCAACCAAGTTCATTCTCGAAAATATCATTAGAATATTTGGCTGCCCTAGAAGCCTAACCAGTGATCAAGGCACACACTTCATCAATACAACAATCAAGTCACCGTTAGATCATTTTATGGTGCAACATCATAAAAGCAGCCCGTACCACCCTCAAGAAAATGGAACCATTGAAGCATTCTATAAAATATTAGAAAAAGGACTAACCAAGATATGAAATGCCAATCAAGATGACGGGGATGAGAGGATACCAACAACATTATGGGCATATAAGAAAACTATCAAAAGGTTGCATATCAAACTCCATTCCAGCTGGTGTATGGGAGAGAGGCAGTGGTACCTGTTGAATTTATCATACCAAGTCTATTAATCGTTTCAAAGGTACAGTTGACAGATGAAGACTCAATCACTGAACACCTCCATGAGCTATAAGAGCTTGAAGAAGAGAGATTCCTGGTGGATTTCCATTAGACGGTTCAAAAGGAAAGGAAGAAGGCTTGGCATGACCATCACATCAAGCATAAGACGTTCACTGTTAGAGGGAAAGTTCTATTGTACAACAACAAATTTCAAAAGTTTTCGGGAAAACTCAGAATGCACTGGATGAGACCATACCATGTCATAGAAATTAAAGATTTAGGCGTAGTTTGATTGGCACAACTAGATGGCCGGGTATTGGAAGGATGGGTGAATGGCGCACGCCTGAAGCCTTATCACGAGTAAGTTCCACTATTTAATTTTTTTCAAATAACTCTCACAACCTAGAGTAGTAGGTAGGGTAGAATAGAAATAGATAGAGTCAATAAATCTCTCGCACTCGAGATGAGACATAGAATAGGAATCACAATAATGCAGAGAGGAACTCCACCTGTTGCGATGCGGAGGCCACATCGCAACCAATTGTGGTCGGGGGGGGGGGGGGGTTAGTGTCTAACGTGTCATCCATGTCAAAAAGCCAAGCATGTTAAATATCATTCCATCATAATAACCCATCATACTATTGTCAGTCCGTAGGATCACGTGGATTTGAGAATTAACTGATATAATTAGTAACAACCATACCGTAGTAAATTTTTTTATATTAAGCCATAATCATTACCCATCACGTCTACCCAAATCCCGAAGACACAGTCAGCAATGTCAGAATACACCTCAACGTGGCAACTAATCGTACAATTATAGCCATGGGAGAGAGAAAAAAATTATTTAGTCATGGGGTCTTATTAACCTCATTCGTGTCAGTTACATTACTTAACCCACATGAAAGAAGAAAAGGAATATAATGCCGAAAAATTCCGAGTTAGAACAAGAAACAACTACTCAATAAGTGAAATTTCATCAGAGGAAGTTCAAAGAGACAGTCCAGCAGTAGGAATTCACAACAAAAGATCAGAAGCAGTACTCCACGTATACAAAATAAGAAAAAAGATGCTGAAGGTTGCACCAGCAATCATCGAGCCCAAGCTCGATGAGAGAATTCAGAGGATAGAATCACTGGTTGACAAGTATGAGAATGCTTCGCTAATTGATACATATTTTGTGGATTCCTATCAATTCCCAGCTATGAAGGGACAAGTATACGTAGAAAATTATGCCACAAAAGAAGGAGGGGAAGCAGCAAGGATGAATCCAAAGTTTAGAGGTATCCAAAAATCGACAATACTGAACCTCAGGAACCACCTAGTGTTTGGAACAATGGGAGCGGAAATGCAGTGTGAAAAATTCCTGCTAAGTAGAGTCTAGAACGGATCATTGTGGCTAGCGAGAGAAATACCTATACATGTAGAGGAAATCAGTAGACTTACCGGATTATCGGCAAAGGGGAAGGATGTCTCAACGGCATTCCAGAACATGTCCAAGAGAGCCAAGAAGGCAGGCGACTGTGATTATTATAAGAAGTATGAGACCAAAAGAGGAGGGAAGGGGGCGAAGATAGAACTCATCAATGATCTAGCAGTGAAATTTTCCTGCTATCTAATAGCAGGTAAGACAATGAGGCATTACACCAAAGGAGAATGCACCCTCAACACCATTTCAGTTGCGGAACATTGCATCCAGGGAGCTTAGATAAATTGGTGTACCTTCCTACTGAACGAACTATTTGAGGGATGCGAAGATAATTACAAACGAGCTACAGGATTCATTTATGGCTACCTCATTATGGAATTTTTGATGTGGAAATGGAATCACCTGGGGGTAAGGCAACTCACAGAAATCACAAACGACCAACCAATGGCATTAAGGTTTACACCTTGGAGAGTCTCGGGAGATCCCAACACCAAGGAGTTCAATGAGGAGGTTTTCTCATTCTGGTAGAGGTAGATGGTGGATGTGGTGGTGAGACAACAAAGGGTTCAGAGGGACCTATTGGACAAATATTCTTTGCAGATATGGTTTGGGGTCACCAACAAGGAGACATATATCAGACCTAGTTACATGGACGAAACCACGTTCAAAATGAGGCCGTTAAAATTTCAAGTAGAAGAAAAAGCATTCCACATCGAAGTCTGTTCATGGCCAGGAGCTGCGATGGAGGTCAGAAGTGGAATACCTCACTATTCATTCGAGGCAATGCTACCGAAAGAAATCCCAGTGGAGACACTAGAGGAAACAACGAGGAGGATTTCTCAACTGTAGCTAAGATATTTACTGGACCAGCTGGACACGAGGGTGAAGGGCTTCAATCTGGTAATAAAAACCCTCACAAGTGCTTCTACTATGTTTCCTTGTTTTTCTGATTTTTAGTCTTCAAATTCTGCATCAGCATCCACAACCACCCCTATCATCACCGCCCTACCTTCCACCATGTTCAATTCACCCCTAACAACTACAGTTACCCAAATCTGCAAGAACAAGGCACCTAAATCCTCGGTAGCTGCACCCAAAGCCAAGAAAGAAAGAATTAGGGTGCCTAAGCAAATAGTTGATCTCACAGAGGAAGATCAAACCCAACTGATCGATACAGGAGTACCAATTCGAGAGGAGCTTAGAGGTTACCACCCAAGTAACCTCTGCACTACCTGTATCTGATCCGTCCTTGGTTTTAAACATTCAGAAATCATCTCCACCTCACACTCACAACTCATCACCTCATACTCACAATTCATCACCCCATACTTCATTTACTTCCAAAGACCAATCCACCCACACTCCATCCACCTCAGTGACTATTTCAAACCTAGTAAAGTAAAGAAGCAAGAAAAATGGGCACACTAAGGCAGAAGTTAAATTAGGTACAACTGGAGTACCTAAGGTTAACCAACCTTCGGTGGGGCAGGGCACTTTCCTAGAACTATTAGCTCAAGGAGGGTATTTTACTGCAGATACAATGCCCTTGCCAACAGAGCTGAACCCATTTCAGAAAGCCAACCTGATACTATAGCAGATTCAGCCGACCATTGGTATGAATAACCTAGAATCTCATATTCCGCAATAGAACCAACCAACATCCCCTCAGGAGCACTCCGAGAGATCAATTTCCAGCTGGCAACCCCTCAGAGAAAGAAAACCAATCTAGGACATGTCAAGCGCTGAGAGAATATAGAACTGGGGGGCTAGATAGTTATACTAATTCATTTAGCAAGAAACAAAACAAGTAGAAGGGTTGCACAATGACCTCCAGCAGAGGTTCGAGAAGCAACAACAGGAGGTCATCACACTTACTGAAGAGCGTAATCAACATAAAGGGGAAAAAGATAATCTACAACAGCAATTGGAAAAGGTAACAAAAGTTTTCAAATACCTATGGCCAACAGTAATTGCCCAGGATAACAAAATTCCAGAGGACATATTAGCTTGCTCCATGGTCCAAAGGTCTATCTAAGTGAAAATGATGTGTGCAAATATCAGTAGAGAGAACCAAGAACTCAAAGAAACACTAGCTTCCAGACCAACATTACTAGACCCTGTCGTGGTATATGCTGAGAAGGTTACTGAGAAACAAAAGTAAGTAGATGGAATGAAGGAAACCCTGGGGACAACAGTCAAAGAGGCATACAACCTACTGAAGAATTTACAAAAATTCTCTAACTTATTAACAATGAAAGCTCACCCAATCTCAACACAACTTCAAAAAATTTCCCAAGAGATCAAAGAGGCCACTGACCCAGTCGGCATCACCCATCTGTAAAACCAAGCAGAGGTGCTGGAAACCAAAATCTAGAAGATAGAGGAACACTCTACTACCACAAAGCAGGTCCTCAGAGAGCTAAGGCAACCAATCAAGCAGAAAGTAGAGGTGATACAGCAGATGGTGGCAGAAGCCAAGCCGAAGATACAAGAAGTATTCAGTAAGTTGCTGCCAGTGGCATGTGAAACCGAGGCTGAAAGAGTCGCCATCCAGACCGAACAACTAATTAGAGAATGGAAACAGGTGATCACTGAGTTCACAGAACTCAAGTCTTCAACATTGACCAAGGTTCCAGAGTTGGGGCCTTTGTTTGGATAGAGCAAAGAAGCAGAAAAGACAAGGTCAGCCTTCAAATTCGATAGACCAGTGGAAGCCACAACAATGGGAAAATAATGACTCGAGATGAGTCAATAGCGTGTGGTCGAGGCATGTTGGGGCCTTTGTTTTGAAAAAGAAACAGTTCTGAGTTGCGGAGAACAGGTGGCAGAGCGCAATCAAGGTAGACAGGGAGCTGTCACAGTTGTGGAAAGCTGGAAGATAGGTGGTGCGGTAGTTGTGGATAATAGTGAAGATGGCATATATGGGAGAGAAGGAAAATCAGCGGAACTCTCAGTAATCAAGAAGAAGCGGCAAGCAGAGGAGCAAGGAAAGAGGAAAGACTGACAGTCACGCTGGCGGAAGAACAAATAGGCAATCAACTAGCATAGAAGAGTTAGTTAGTCAGTGCAACAGAAGGCCAAGAGAGAGAGCAGAGCCGTAGGAGAGCTCTGTGAGAACTCTTTTGTACTAAATCACATTGTAATAGACTACATGGAGTGATGTATGTTGTTTTGATGTTGATAATGAAATCTAGTTGTTGCTGGGTATAATTTTATGAGTTGATTGTTAGACATTTTCTTACTATGAATGTATGGCCAGTTTTAAATTTTAAATTAGCATTCTAAACATGCTTTGATGAGAGATAATCCATACAGAGCGGTTGGATATGTTTGTTTCTTCCAAGTTTCCTTAATTTTTCTTCATGGTTGTAATCATCTTGTACATGATATGTCCCCTAATCTTAGTAAGGTCACGACACACCTTGGGTGAGACGCTCTACTCTCTGGAGTAGGGTGAAAATGCTAGCGTTGTGCTAGACTACTACGGAAACCTTGTTGGATTCTATAATGAACCTGGGTCTTGCCCAGAGACCTTCTTTTTGGCCAACAACTGTCCCTTTCAGCAATGGCCTACTTACGCAGGTCAAGGTCTCACCCGAAGTAGTATGTGAGGGTGCTGGAACTAGGTTTCCACACCGTGAGAGAGAGAAAGTTAATTGAAGTGGATCCTTTTAGATCAGATAGACCTGCGCAGGGGAAGCCCTAACACAAAAACCCTTAACATTCTATCGGCAGAGAAAAGATCATAAATCATCAGATAACATGTAATCAGAGAAGAGCACTTAAACTAGATCTATGAATTCATAATAACGCATCCACGTGTGCATCACTAAATCATTAGTATTCAATGAGCAAGTAAAATCTCATAAATAAAATAAAGCATAGCCGATAATCATAACAAAGAAACACTTAAATATTACAAGAAATCTTCTCATTCATTCATATCCAGATCCAATTTGCAGACTCTATCTACTAGCCCGCACACACAGCCAGCGGGGTCCACACACAGCAGGACTTATGGTCTCCGCACACACAGCCAGTAGGAGCCCTTATCTAGACAATTGACATAAAAAATCCACAGTTCGTATCCAAGCTTAATCCCACACTTTTTCTCCCTCTAGACTCGATTTATCCATCTATTTATAACATATTAGCCTGAGATACTCTATGGTCCGCAAACCGTGGTTTGCGGACTCCTAGTCTACCGTTTGACCCTTTACAATTCGTTGGGGGCTTTGACCCGCCCTAAATCCCATGTGCTAGAAAAAATATTATAAAACTGACAAAAAATGCAGTAAGGGGACCTCGCTCCAACAAGCCCCCAACATAATCTTGTGACTCCTCCCGAGTCACAACGTTGGTGGGGTCTTCATTATTTATTGGAGCTGCTTGATAGTGGCAGCCAATCAGGAATAACACCTATGCTCTGCGTGGTTGTATTCTACACAATATCAACCAACTTTTGTGAAGTTGGGCCTTCATTAGCTACAGTAACACTCTCCAAGGTCTAATTCAACTGCTTCACTGTCCCATATAATTCCTACGAAAGCTTGAGAGCTTCATCAGACCATGGTGTCAGATGGTTGTTGAGTACCTGATTCTTGCGCCGGAGCCCCGCAATTTCATTTCTGAGCACGTGGCTGGTCCAAAGGCGCGCTAGTCATTAGGCTAGGGCGAGGGTGGTCATAGTGGCTTCCATTTGCTCAAAATATTGCTCCTTTTGGTGCAGCTATAGATTGATTTGGCGAAGGAGGGGATCACACTGCACCTGGGACCATAACTCCATAGCAGTCTCGAACAATGCAGTACCCTCAGTAATTTGCGTGGTAATACTATTGGTAGCTTTTTTGATGAACGCGGCTTGCTGTGCGCGCACCTCCAAAGGGGTCTTAGGTTGTAGCTTGTCCTACAGTGATGTTATATAAAGTTCCAAATTGGCCTTAACAACCTGCACTATGGTCCAAGATGCCTTCAAAGTAATGACCAAACCTTCGACCTTGGACTGCAACACAGCGGAGGCAATAATTACTTCTGGAATATCCTCGCAGAGCCTATTTATCAACTACTCTGATTCAGCCTACTATGCGATGGCAGCGATGTGTGCAGCCTGGGCTTGGGCGATTTCGACAACTTTGGTCATAATAGTTTTGTCGGCCTCACTAAGTTGTTTCTGCGCCTGCAGTTCTCTGTGCTGAAGCTCACTGGTGATGGAGATAAATAGGTCATGCAGCTACACACAAATCAGGCGCGCAACATTGAGTTCGAATGAAGAGAACGCATAGACTTGGTCGCATAATGCTGAGGGTACCATAGAAAAAGTTATGCCCGGGAGGGGGAAAATCCGACTATCTGTTACAGTGGTCAAGGCTATATCTGTAGCTGGCTAGCTCACTTGATTCTGCCTTGCCTCATCCACACTCACCTGGAGTGTGTCTGCTTTTAGCTAAAGGGCCTGTAGTTTGGACTGCAAAGCTTTTACCGTGGCCTTGTGTTGTCCTTCCAAAGTGGTCCATCGGTCTTCTGACGCAATAGTGACAACGTCCGCAATCTTCTCTAAGTCATCTTTTGTCAATGTGACCTCCAATTCTGCGCTAGGCTTAATAGCCGTACACTTCTTCCTTGGTCCTTTGGGAGGCTTACTAGTGCGTTTAGTATGGTGTGGGGATGCCACATCTTAACCACCAAGTGTTTGGAGTCCTTGATCCTGCTGCGACTCCTGCTCAGTCCCCTTGGTAACATCCTTAAAAATTTATTGGGTCGTGCTCTTCTTCGTAGCATGTACCTCGGATTCCTTTGATGCTGCTGGTGGAATAGTATCTTTTGGGGTTACGCTTTGGCCGGATATGCCTGCTGTACTCGGGCTGGACAACTTGAGGCCAAGCTTCCATGCCGGTGGCCACGTTGCAACCAATAGATCAATTTCTACTTTTATATCGATATAAGGGAGAGTATACTAGGTTGGATCTCTGCCGGCCTGAACCTGCACATTGTGCATAGTAACCTAAAATGCCACAATATCCTTGTACTTTTCATAGACCGTGGGCAACAATCGTGGCTGGGAATGAATTTTTGCTGCCATAGCATGATCAAATAATACCCAGAATACCTTATTCTCCTCGATCTGCTTTGGATCCTTTGAATCCCAAAGGTTTGCAGACCACACAACCTCACACATATCTAGCTCGAGTTCGGGGAGCACCACCTTGTCAAGTGCCTCCCACACAACCAAGGAAATTAACATCATTAGCCAAGAGTATTAGAATGACTTTCCATATTCATCAACAAGGTATTTCGACCAATTGTAGCAGACCCCTTTTTCGAAGCTACTGGAAAGTTGAATTACATAGGCGGGGACGGTCGATGCTTGGCACTTGCACATCATTTTGCATGCAAGAAGTAGGGTACCCATTTGTGCTTCTGGATCATTTATTGTGTCTACCAGGAACCCTCTCTAGTTGCAACCAATGTGATATTTCTCTTGGACTTCATCAGCAATTCGCTGCTTGTACTTCTTACCGATTCCCTCCTTAGGATTTGGCTCATTCACGGGGAGGCTGGTGATGCGGTGAATTAAGGCAGCATCAATCGAGATGCGACCCTGGATCCATGAACACCCATTGTGGACCAGCTCCAGTAGCTGGCGAACAACCAAGTTGGTGATGTTGTAGCTGCCAAAGTGGGGGATGCGGAACAAGTTTAATATCCTTGAACCAGCCAATCCATGTGCCCACGACATTAGCTCTACCTTCGGCATGTTACCGTACATCACTCTTTCAAGATATAATTCTGGATCCAGTGCTGGGAAAGCTTCTAGATTTCCCAGAGCATGATCATCAAATTTAAGGAGGGAGAGGCCTCCAGACATATCACCGTTCAGAGGCACCTCCGCTGGGACCAAAGGCATCTGTAGGTAGGTGCGGAAAACGTCGACATTCTTGGGGATGTGCACAGTTGGATTTCTTGGCTTAACATATGGAGGTAGCCAAGAAAGTGGAGTCACGTGCAGAGCTTCCTCCAGAGCCATCATAGGGCACTTTGATGAATCGGGTGAGCGGCCCTTAGGCAGCTTTTGGGGAGAATGCACAATTAGAGGGGACGTGCATGGCTTCACCCCGACCCACTTCGTATCTTTCTCTTTTCCTTTCTCTGCTCCCTTCACCTTCCCTTTTCCCTTCCTCTTGGCCAGCATAGACACGACCTCCTCCATCTTAGTGGTTACTTCTAATACATCTTCAGATCCAACTTCCCCGGAAGCCGTGACAGGCAATGAATCAACAGGGTTAGTAGCGGTCATTCTTGCTCAGAAGACGAATTCAGGGTTGCTACTATCAAAAGGGGTAGTTTGCCCAAACATACAGATGGAAATGGCATAGAATAGACTGAGTTCACAAAGGAGTACAAGGTGTAAGAGTCTTGGAAAGAAAAAAAACCAGTTATTACTGACGCCCCTCTATTTATAGCCCCTGATGGGTAAAAACAATTGGATTAGCCTTAATTGAAACTTATCATTATGGAAACGGTAAAAAATCCTCCTAGATCACCATATTAATTGCCAATTTCCCATTCCATTCAATGGTAAAATCTCTTTTTCACCTAGTTGCCCTGTTCCAACAACTATTTTTTCCAGCCGCATACCACCCCTGCACTTCCGTCGCACCTTTTTGCACCGCCTGGCCTACGCACTATCCCCGCTCAGCCGTCGACCAAGCCTTTGCTTTTTCACCCTTGTGCGCGCAACATCCTTTACACAGCTACTCCGGCCATATAGTCATTTGGTCGGAACTGGGTTGTCCCTATAGGGTTTCAGACGACTTCCATTAACATACCCTGACAAGTAATCTATGCGTAGTATAGCCAACCTAACCGCACCACCATCGGTAATCTCCTTTACTATGTATGGGCCCAACCAGTGCTTACGGAACTTTCTTGGATGGTGTGCAAACTGGTTGTTGTAAAGTAATACAAATATGTCTTCCTTAAAGACCTTATGCCGAATATGTTGATCATGCCAGGCTTTTTCACGAGCCTTTTCAACCTGCTGGTGGAATCTAGCTATGAACCGATCTTCTTCGAAAGCCACCAACTGCTCCAAGCGTTCCTCCACATTAGGGGAATTTCAAGGTCTAAAATGGGCCTCCTAAGGAAAATGTACAATAAAAATTCACTTTATGAGAACCAATCACATTTTAGGGGATGACATCATCCCTAATGGTTGAGGTGGCATTTCTTGAATTAAAGGTACTTACTTGTCACATTCTCAATGGTGGATAAAAACTGATGGTTAACCATGGCAGTGCTCTAAGTACTTTTAAAGTCAAAGTAACGTACTCATAATAAATGTCATTTCACACTTTTTGAGTAAAAATATATTATTGTCATTTCATATTTCTTGAAAGAAACAATGCATATCCCTATACATTTATTATATTATATTATATTATATTATTTTTATATAGTATATTAATTACATTTTATTATACAATTTAAATAATATAAATTTTAATTAGTAGCATATAATATAATTAAGAATTTATAAATTTATATTTATATATTATTTTAAGTTATTTAAGTACAAAGGACAAATGCATTAGTTGTTCAATGACAATGACTTTTTTTTGAAAAGTTCATTCTTATTTATAGTCACATCAATACAATATTTTTATTAATTTTATTTTGGAAGAAATTTTGAATTGAATTTAACTATGGTTACATTGATTATGGTGCAAAAAGTGAATTAAAAATTCATAAATGTTATTTTATTGGTTTAGCTGTTATTTTATTATTTCCTTAGGAGACCCATTTTAGACCTCAAAATTCCCCTAATGTGATGTCTGGTTCCACCATGTTTGTAAAAGCCGAAATGCACAGGCTAGGAACAATGTATTCCATAGGCATGATGGCCTCCTTCCCGTAGACCATTCTAAAGGGCGTTTTCCCCATGAGTTTCTTACATGTGGTCCTATAGGCCCAGAGTACTGAGGGAATGCGTATGTCCCAATCACTTCTTTCAGCGTTACAGATTTTAGTGAGCACATGTTCCTAGATTTTGTTGAATTCCTCTACTACCCTATTTGCATGTGGGTGGTATGGGGTACTCTTTGCATGATGGATCTGGAATTCCTCAGTCAAAGCCGCAACAGTTTCATTAACAAAATACGTACCTCTGTCGCTCATTAGGATCTTCGGGCAGCCAAACCTAGTCACAATATGTTCAAAAATGAAGTGCGCAGTGGTATCCATAGTACAGTCCTTGAAAATTTTTGCCTCCACCCATCTGATTACATAATTAGTGGCAGTGATGAGGTATAGGGTGCTCGTCTTCTTTCCTGGGGGATTGATGGGTCCTACAAAGTCTATGGCCCACTTGTCGAACACCTATAGAGCCATCTATGGTTGTAAGGGCATATCATCTCGACATGAGGGTTTCCCAGTTCGTTGGCATGCGTCACAAGCCCAACAGTATGCATGGGCATCGTTATGTAATGTGGGCCACCATAACCCAGTCATCAATACTTTCTATGCAGTGGATTTTCCTACATAGTTCCCTCCTGCCACTCCTCCATGGGCCTCAGCGTAGATAGCTTGTATTTCTTGTTCCAATACATACCTTCCCAGAACCTCATTTGTGCCCAACTTGTAGAGTTTTCCAATGATTATGGTAAAATTGGCTGCGTGGGTGACCAATTCCTTTTTCTGTGGTACTGAGTAGTCGTCGGGCGCCATACCTGTGGCCAAAAAACAAATAATGTCTGCAAAGTGCACATCCACCACCTTGATAGCAAACAACTGTGTGCCTGGTAATAGTTCTTCTAGATTAGTCAGCTCTTCCCCATTCTCAATCCGAGACAAGTGAGCAAGCTCGCCATTCAATATCCCAGGTTTCAAAATGATTTCAAAATCATACTCTTGGAACAACAGTAACCACCTAAAAATATTCCCCCCCCAACACAGGCTTATTGACCAAGTATTTTAGAGTTGAACGATTTGTGAACATCTTGAAGTTTCCACCTAATAAATAGTGCCTGTATTTTTGTAGGGCATACACCATTTCCAACCCTTCGCGCTCCGTGGTATAATAGTTACGCTTTGCGCTCGAAATTTTTCTGCTAGCAAAGGCAACCGGATGACGGATGATTGATGTCCCCTTCTCCTGGTTGTGCTAAGACAACTCCTAGGGCTATCCCTGATGCATCCACATGCACATGAAAGACATTTTCCCAGTAGGGAAATATAAGAATAGGTGCAGTTACCATCTTTTCCTTTAGCATCTCAAAGCTCTTCTGATGCTCTTCATACCAAAAAAAGGAAAAATCCTTCTTTAGAAATTTTTCCATTGGTGTAGTGATTAAAGCATACCCTTGAATAAACTTCCTGTAGTAACCTGTGTGGCCTAAGATGGATCGCAGTTGTTTCTCAGTGGTGGGGACTGCCAAATTGATGATAACCATCTTCTTGGCTAGGTCAACCATCAATCCCTACTGACACACCACGCGTCCCAACAAAATCCAAAATGGGACACAGAATATGCATTTCTTGATGTTTAGTGAAATTTGGTGTTTCCTGTAGGCGTCCAACATCATGTGTAGGTTTGACACGTGATTCTTCACTAATCCAAACACTGTCCAATCATCAAAATAGACTTCTAGAAACTTATGAATGAATTCCTCGAATATTGATACAACTACGCATGAAAAGATGGCAAGGGCATTTTTCAGTCCAAACGGCATGAAAGTGTACTCAAAAGATCCCCACTTAGTTGCAAAGGTTGTCTTGCTACAGTCTTCAGGTTCTATGCAGATCTGATGGTACCCAAAGAACCCATCAGTGAACGAGTATGCCTCTTGTCCTCCCACATTACCCAGAATTTCATCAGAGAATGGCATAGGGAAAGGATCACGTATGCAGGCATCATTTAACTTGCATAGGTCTACACAGATCCTTATCTCTACTTTAGTATTCTTTTCCTCGACCACCAATAGGGCTTACCCAATCTAACTATTCCACTAGTTCAATGATACCCGCGACCACCATCTTTTCTATTTCCTCCTTGACTTTCTGTTTATATTTAGGGTTCATGAGATAGGGTTGCTTTTTGACAGGGCGTGCATCTGGCTTCAAGGTAATCCTCATAACGCCCATATCCCTGATGATCCCTTTGGGTTCAAAGAACTTTGTGGGGATTAGATCCTGGTATTCGGTCAGAAGCTCCGCGAACTTTCCCACTATGTCACTATTCCAGTAATCCCCAATTTTGGCCATCTTGGGTAGTGCTTCCGTACCAATGTTGAATTCCTTCAGTTTCAATGGTTTGGTTACATCAACTACCTGTAGCAAAGGTCCTGAAATGGCACATTCCCCTTCTGATCCTGGGATAGTGATATTCTGGGGGTCCTCCTCATAGTCTCCTACTGACAAATTTTTGTAGTTGAAAATATCATGCATCTACGCATCCCAGGCTAGCGCAGTACATTCCTGATTAGAGAAGGATTCATTAAAGACTAGAGCATCTATATCTTGCAAGGCTTCATCAAGTTTCTCTGTAATATTCCAAAATTAGCTTGCAGCTAATTGGAATATTGAATTTTGTTTTTATCACCTAGGAGTTGAATAAATGGTTAAGGATGCCCATGCATATTAAAAATAAGAATAAAATCCCTCATAGTATGAAAAGAGATCATCAGAGGAGCTAGATTTCACACTCTCGTGTGTGAAAAGGGACTTTTTCATGTGGACAAGGTCAATTTTGACCAAGTTAACAGTGCTGGGATAGGAGGTGGAGATCACTTTGAGAGGCAGCGCAGTGTGAATGGGAGGAAGATTCCTTAGTGGAGGAAACCCTAATGAGTGGGACCCATGGTGAGAGGGCTTCCACTTGTTTAAAAGGAGGGCAAGGCAGCCAATATTATTCATGTTATGGATTATTGATTTTATGGTTTGGTTAGACTATTGTGCATTCTCTTGCTGTTTAGCAGAGTTGTTGTTGCTTAGCACAAGGCATTCCTGTTTAGGAATTCCTTCTCCTTTCAAGAGAGGCCTCTTGAGGGAGCTTTCTCTTCATTTGTCCACATTAGGCTCAAGGCGAAGCCACCTCTTTCAGCTACAATGTTATTTCTGCTGAATTATAACGTTGTGTTGCAGTGGAGGTTCCACAACACCACTTCCAGAGCTTATTTTTCAGAGGAGGAAACCTTCTTTCCTTTGGAGGATTAGTGAGGAAGATTTCTGAGCTGATTTCACTATCTTTTGCATCAGACCAACCATTTCCATCATCTACATTGTAGTCCCTCTCCTTGATTGCGTTATTTTCAGTGTGCATCTGCAGTGAGGGTTGCAGCGTGCGTTTGGAGGGTGAGATATTCAGTGTTAGGATCAGCCTTTCACTTGGAAGATCCATTAGAGGAGGTCTACTCAGCTTGTGCATCATATTTAGCCATCTCCATCCAGTTCTTGAGTTGCAGCCGCTATTCAGTCTTGAGACTGCAACTCTGGCATTTTTGCACTTTTGCATATTTCAACCAATCCTTCCAAGATTGTCTTGAAATTTTGTTTGGGAGCTTAGATCTTCACTCACAATAATGTATGAGCCATATATTTGCAGATTTATGTTATTTCACATCCCCATCTAGTAGTGTACCATCTATGACTATGTTGTACATGTTCATGAGCACTCTGCAATATAGTAGCATTCCACTTTTTGGCATATGTATTCATGGGAGGCTTGTTTGCCTTCATTATTTGAGTTTTATTGTACATGTTTACTGCTGATTCACATAATAAAATGGCTCCATTGTTTCCATACATTTTGGTATGATGTTATTCACTACTATTTCTAGTTTTGTGTTCATGTATTGTTGTATCTCCAATTTTGGGATATTACAGTGGTATCAGAGCATAATCTTGGCTTAGCCTGTGGATCTTAGCCATTATGTTATCAAGAGAAGGAGAAGAGAAAATGTATAGAAAAGAGAAGACTCCATTATGTGGAGGAAAGAAGGTGTAGATTCAGAAGTTTCCTGAGACACATAACTTTATTGATCATGAAAAATAGATTACATTACAAATTGCAGGAGTTTACAAACGTAAACTCTCACTCTCACATTACTCAATGAAATTAGGAAACTAACCTATTTATAAGCTCTATGTTCTAAATTAATCTAGTTATGGATCACTTCGAAAATCAAGAAGTGTCCATTTACAATAAATGACGTTCTAACCATTCTACTAACTTTATTCCTATTTTAGAGCCTAGGAAACGACTCTATTCTAGAGTCCTATTTTTAATAACAAAATTCTATTTATAAGTATCTCTAATATTTATAGATATTCTATTTTAATAAATATATTTATCCTAACTTTACATTATTTAATTTATGTATTTTTGGATTTATAACTGCCTTTATGAAAGAGGCTAACATTCCTCCCTTCAAGGATAAATCCAAAATAAGAACGAGGAACCATCTTCCAAGTTCTCAAGTTGATGCTGAAAAAAATCTTCAATCTCAAGAGACCATGAGTCAGCTGTATATCTGATTCATCTCTGAATGTTGCTTGACAACTCCATCAAGTGCCAAGTTGCAATAGGATCCATCTATCCTTTGCATGAAATCAGCATCAAAATTTTGTTCAAAGCCCACTGGCTGAAGATGTCAAAAACAACTCACTGTTGCTTTTGCTGTACTAAAAATTGTTCACTGCTTCTTTGCTGTCAACTGCCCACTGGAAAATTTGTTGATGCCCACTAGCTGTTGAAGATGCCCACTGGCTGCCTTTGCTAGTTTTGTCGAGACTTTCAGTCTAACAACCACTGTCAATTTCATTGACATTTTCCCCCCTTTGTCAGCTGAAAAGAGAGACAATTCTCTGGAAATTTTTCTTGTACTCCCCCCCTTCAGGTGTAGGAGTTTTACACTGGTGTACTCCCCTGTTCAACTACATGAGAGTACCATCATCTTTTCACTGTTGGCTGCACTATGTGTGATTGTATGCGATTGTAGAACTGAGACAATCTTTTGACTGTGGATGACCATTTCCAAGGGTCGATCCATTCATAATGTATCTGCAATCTGGCTGATTTTTGTTGTTGGTTGCGACATTTTGCTGAGGAATGATTTGGCTTGCCAAAATGGCGACAAGGATGGAGATCAAAACACTGATCTTCCATATGACCGGTTCTTTGACAATGAGAACATCTCGGTTGGACTTCAACTTCAGGTTGCATACAATTATGTTTGTCTGCAACCTTGGGTTGCGTGCACTGTTGGTTGTCTGCAACTTTCTCAGAACTTGCTGAGGTGAGTGGTGCAAGAAATCCTGCACTGACAAACTTAATTGGCTTGGAATAATCAGGCATATTCAAGCTAGTGTCATCATTGACATATCCTAATCCACGTCGATTCTTGTTACGTTGAATTTCTTCCCAGGGCTTGATGATGGGCTTGGAAGAAATTGGAACTGGAACAACTTCGACATATGAAGCTATTTGAATGAATGACTTATCATCTGGATGGTTCAAGAAATTGAAATTATCATGATTTTCTTGCAATTCAATCCTTTGAAGTTGCAACTCGAGTTGAAGACACTCAATGGTTTCATGTGTTTGTCGTAGATGCCGTGAAAGATCAACAAGAGTTTCTTTGCTGACATGCACCATGTCTTCATCACTGGAGATGATCAAACTGTGAAGAATGTTTAAAAATTGAATATGTTGCACCATCTGAACTTGCGCACTTGAAATCAGGCTCTCTTGTTGTAGATGTCTTACTTTGAACTGTTTCACTTGAATGACAGGTTGTGGCTTGAATGGCACGCTCGCTTGATTTGTTGCTTATTGCACTTGCTAGAATTGTAGAATTTTCTCACTTAAACTCTGGAATTCACACTCGCTTGATGATGATCGCGTTTGTTTAAGCGCTCACTTAACTTAGTTGATGACTTCACGCTCACTTGAATGAATAGCCACACTCGCTTGATGTCGATCTCAACTTGCTTGACTTATTTGGTTGCTTTGATGGTTGCTGCAATAAAATTCACTCTGGCTCGCTTGATGGTTTGATCTTTGTACTGACTTGATGCAAATTGCTTGAATGAATACTCACACTTGCTTGCAGGAGATGTAAGCTTGTTTCTTGTTTGATTTAGAGTTAAAAAACTCGTGCATTCACTTGATTTTTCTTAAAGAAAGGGTGTCGAACACTGTCGACAATGCACCCAAGAAATCTTACATTGATTTTAATTATTCACTTGTTCTCTTAATGATCTAGGTGGATATTGGTGGCCACCCGCCTATTCCACTTGGGCCCCCACCATTGTCTCTTTCATTTTTTCAGTTTTGGCATAACTTACTATTTTTAGCAGTTTTTCGGGTCCTGAACTTCCGGAGCCGTTTTGAGGCCCTAAACGATGTTTTTTGGGCATCACACCTCCAGCTAATATCATTCCATTCCAAAATGATATTCATGGCGAAAGTTGTAGTCCTTGGATAGAGCTTTCTAATGATGTATCATGTGCGTCAAACGGAGATAGTATGCCAAAGTTACGTCCCTGGGAAGTTGAAACACCAATTTACCCAAACGGGGCCCATAGTTTTGGCGCTTCATCTCCTAGGGTTAGGTTTTTGGGATGTTTAGGGTTCTCCATTGTTTCTCAATAATAGATAGGCCCTCGCGCCTCATTGTAAAGCAGTTCAGAGGTCTGTAGCCACCACATCTCTTCTCAGAGATAGCTACCAGTACCCTAGCTAGTTTTATTTCCATTGTCTGTAAGCAAATTTCAGTTCTTTGATATTAATGAAATGAAGTGTTATTTCCGCTGCATCTCTGTATTTATGATTATGTGTTTATTCTGTTGCGTTCCTGCATAAATCCGGATCAGTGGTATCAGAGAGGTCTGTTTTTTCTCGATCCTTCTTTGCATGTCCCCAACGAGGTCGGGGTATAAGGAGCTAGGGCTTGATCTGGTGGAACCTTTGCAAGATCAGCCTCGCAAACCTCGATGGATGCCTATGGGGGATGAAAAGAAAGATGAGGGAGCAGGAGATCCTATCAAAATATTGCTCGAGGAGGCCCTCCAAAAACAAAGGAACGCGATGATGGATAGCTTTGCTCAGATCCTTCAACGGCTGCCCACCGGCGGCGCATCTGCATCCAGTAGCCACTCTGGAGTTGCGACTCCCTTTAAGGTACAAGTAAATTTTGACATTCCCATATTTGAGGGTCAAATAGACGCAGATGCCGTAGATAGATTGTTGAATCTATTAGAAGGATATTTCTCTGTTCATGACTTTTCAGACCGGGAGAAGATTATTTTTGCACTCCTCAAAGCTACCCCCCATGTTAAGGACTGGTGGGAAACCTACTGTGAGAACAAGGACCAGGCAGAACCCTCTCTGTTCTCGGCCGTACCAACTTGGAATTCTTTCCGAGACGCCGTCAAGGAACAGTACTATCCCGTGGGGAGCTATGAGGACAAGTATATACAATGGACCACGCTGCGACAACAAAGGGATCAAGATGTGCATGAGCTGACGAATCTGTTCCATACCCTGCGCAAAAAGTTGGGTATCAAAGATTCAGAGAAAAATTTGGTGCTAAAGTATCGCAGCTGTTTGCACAGATACATTCAGGAGGAAATGGAGTTCCTTGAGATCTCCTTGCTTGGTACGGCATACCGGTATGCTGCCAAGATTGAGCAGAAATTCAAACAGAAGAAGCGAGACTTTGGATCTGTGAATCAAAAGCAAGGGAAAGGTGCTTCCAAACCGCAGAACAAAGGACAAAGCCAATGCATGGAAGCTAAAGACAACCCATCAAAGCCACAAGAAAATAACACCATCTCAAAGCCGAAGAAGGACACGGGAAAGTGGTGTGAGTTCCATAAGAGCTGCACTCACAACACAAGTGAGTGTCGGGCCAAGCAGTCGCTAGTGGCTGAGATGAGGGCTTCTGAGTCAGATGCATGCTCCGACTCCGAATCAGAACCTGAAAAGGGGAATGAAAAAGGGAAATAGATTATTGATGCGGAGCCCAACGCCACTGTTGCCACTACAAAGGTCCAGAAGGAGGAACCAGAAGATCCAGAGGAGGAGGAACGTCTCTTCCACTCCCAGATGTGGGTAAAGGGCTCCCCTGTACAGTTCATTGTCTACAATGGGAGCCAAAAGAACCTCATTTCAGCAGACGCCGTGAAGCGGTTGGGCTTGCCGACCACAGCTCACCCACATCCATACACCATCGGGTGGCTTCACCAAGGAAGAGATCTCCGCGTCAGCCAGCAGTGTCGCCTTCCCTATAGCATCAAGCCCTTCACGGATGAGGTATTATGTGATGTTGCTCATATTGATGTTTCTGATGTATTATTAGGACAACCATACTTGTGGAAGCGTCATGCTGTGTATGAGTCTCGACCTCGTGCTGTTATTATTACTTTGGGAAATAAGTTGTACAGGATACCAGAGGTACCACCTCCTATGGCTATCTCTTTGGTTACTGCAAAACAATGCAGTAAGCTCATTTCCCAAACCAGGAAATTTGTTTTCCTGATGATCCGCCCCCAGGGCAAGAAGAAGACTGTGGCCACGACCTCCAGACAGGGCCCCTTTGCACGACAACAACAAATGGATAAGGTCGTGGAGGAGTACGGGGACATCTTCACCTCACCCACAGGGGTTCCTCTGCACTGCCAGGTCAAGCACCCGATTGATCTGACCCCAGGTGCACTGCTACCCAATGGACCGATCTATCGACGCTCTGTTCTGGAAAATGATGAAATCAAGAGGCAGATTCAGGAGCTATTGCAGAAAGGTCACATCAGACCAAGTTCATCGCCCTATGGGAGCCCGATCGTGTTGGTACAGAAGAAGGATGGGACGTGGAGACTCTGTATTGACTATCGGGCGCTGAACAAGATCACTGTCCGGAATAGGTACCCAATCCCACTGATTGATGACCTTCTGGACCAACTCCAAGGTGCAAAATATTTCAGTAAGATCGACCTGAAGTCTGGGTATCACCAGGTACCAATTGAACCCTCTGATGTGTGGAAGACTGCCTTCAAAGCTAAGGAAGGCCTTTGAATGGCTGGTCATGCCTTTCTGCCGACTGAATGCTCCCAGAACTCAGTGAGACCGATGGACTCATCTTGTACTTGGATGACATTCTGATCTTCAGCAAGACTTGGGAAGAGCACCTTCACCACATTCGACAAGTCCTCCAAACACTGCGGCAACACAAGTTGTGTGCCAATTTGGAGAAGTGCACGTTTGGCATGACCCAGGTTCAATATCTGGGATACATTATTGATGAAAGGGGGGTGTATGTGGATCCAGCCAAGATCCAAGTCATTCGGGATTGGCCAGCCCCGACTACTATAACAGAGCTTCGCAGCTTTCTGGGTCTTGCTAATTTCTACCGTAGATTCGTGTTAGGATTCTCTCATATCACTTGGCCCTTGAGTCAAGTCACCAAAGGAGGAGCGAGAGAAAAATTCTTTTGGTCGGAACCTCAACAGAAGGCGTTCAAAGAATTGAAAAATCGCCTATGTTCTGCCCCAGTGCTCACCTTACCAGACTTGCAGCAGCCGTTTGAGATCGAGACAGATGCCTCTGACTATGCTATTGGGGCGGTTCTTACTCAACAGGGACATCCAGTGGCATATCACAGTGAGACATTGTCTGAGACAGTTCGCAAGTATCCCACCTATGACAAAGAAATGTATTCCATTGTGCAAGCCTGTCGACAATGGAAGCATTACATTTTGGGAAAGGAAACAATCATCCACACAGACCACCGGCCCCTGCAGTTCATACAGACACAAGGGAAGTTGCAGAATGATCGCCATCAGAAGTGGTCCACATATCTGCAACAGTTTCATTTTAACATCAAGTACAAGAAGGGTAGCACCAATAATGTTGCAGACTGCCTCAGCCGACCACCGATCGTGGCGCTCACCACTGTGCTCAACTCTTGTGGGCACGAGACTTCTGATTGGCCGCTTCTCTATGAGAGTGACCCAGAATTCGGCCAAACTTACAAGGCACTCTTGGGGGGTGCACAAGTTCCAAATTTTCACCTCCAAGATGCACTTTTATGTCACATGGGACACCTTTGTGTTCCTTCAAGCGAGCGTGCCAAGATGATATGGGAAGCACACTACAGTCGAGTCGTTGGGCATTTCGGGGTCAAGAAAATAGTAGCAATCCTGCAGAAGTATTTCTATTGGCCGAACCTTCGAAAGGATGTCGAGAAGCACATCAGATCCTGCACTACTTGTGCCATTGCCAAACCGACCATCAAGAAGCAAGGCCTATATACTCCACTACCTACCCCTAGTCGACCGTGGGAATCCATCTCCATGGATTACATGTCGGGCCTTCCTTCTACTAAGAATGAAAATGACTGTGTTTTCGTGGTCGTTGACAGATTCTCGAAGATGGCCATCATGGCGGCCTGTAAGAAGAATATCACAGCAGAAGCCACTGCTAAACTCTTCTTTGAACGAGTGTGGGTGCACTGTGGGATCCCACAGTCTATCATATCAGATCGAGATAGCAGGTTCCTCAGCACATTTTGGTCCAGCCTCTGGTCAATGTTGGACACAAAGCTCACCAAGTCCACAGCTTTCCATCCCCAAACAAATGGCCAGACAGAGGTCGTCAACAGAATGATTGTACACATTCTGCGCATGTACAATTCAAAGCATCCACGCACATGGGACGAGAGCCTCCCTTATGTACAACATAGTTATAATCGGCCATAGCCCATTTCAGGTGGGCTTGGGATTCCAGCCACTATGCCCCATTGACGTAGCCATGCCATTTGCAGCTGCTCAGGCCAATTCAGCTCATGTCCAGTCTGAAGTTGACAAAGCCAGTAGCTTCATCGAGCGCATTCAACATATCCGCCAACAGGTTCATGATATATTGGACAGAGCCAATGCCAAGTACAAGCAACGCCATGATCAACACCGGGTGCCACACAACTTCCAGGTGGGCGACAAAGTATGGCTACATTTGTAGAAGGAGCGCCTCACTGGACCCCACTGCAAGCTTTACCCGCTCCGATACGGGCCGTACACCATCATCAAGGCTGTAGGGAACAATGCCTTCGAGCTCAGTATTCCACCATTCCTTGGTCTGCACCCAGTCTTCAATGTGGATCGCCTTCGTCCTTACTTCCCACCTCTATTGGACACCTCGGACATTGCAGAACAACTCACACCAACAGAGTTAAATCCAGACTGCATGGAACAGGCCACCACAGATTGTATCATGGACATGCAAATCAAGAACACTCGCCAATAGAAGATCCAACTATATCGGGTTGTCAAAGCTGGCCAACTCTTGCACCAAGGAAAGTGGTTCACCAGGGACCAAGTTCAGCAGAAATTTCCTCATCTCATGGAGGAACTTAACGCAATGGGGACCATTGCTTCCTAAGGGGGAGGAATGATCCAGGTGGATATTGGTGGCCACCCGCCTATTCCACTTGGGCCCCCACCATTGTCTCTTTCAGTTTTTCAGTTTCGGCATAACTTACTATTTTTAGCAGTTTTTCGGGTCCTGAACTTCCGGAGCCGTTTTGAGGCCCTAAACGACGTTTTTTGGGCATCGCGCCTCTAGAAAATATCATTATATTTTGAAATGATATTCATGGTGAAAGTTTTATTCCTCAGATAGAGCTTTCTAATGATGTATCATGTGCATCAAACGGAGATAGTATGCCAAAGTTATGTCCCTGGGAAGTTGAAACACCAATTTACCCAAACGGGGCCCATAGTTTTGGCGCTTCATCTCCTAGGGTTAGGTTTTTGGATGTTTAGGGTTATCCATTGTTTCTCAATAATAAATAGGCCCTCGAGCCTCATTGGAACTCAGTTCAGAGGCGTGTAGCCACCACATCTCTTCTCAGAGATAGCTACCAGCACCCTAGCTAGTTTTATTTCCATTCTGTCTGTAAGCAACTTTCAGTTCTTTGATATTAATGAAATGAAGTGTTATTTCCGTTGCATCTCTATATTTATGGTTATATGTTTATTCTGTTGCGTTCCTGCATAAATCCGGATCCCTTAAAAATTCATTAACAATGAGTTTTTAATGATTCACTTAAAACAATGAATTTTATTACAAGTTCTTAAATGGATTTACAAGAACGTTGATGTAGACTTTGCTTTGAAATGCATTAACTTGACAAAGTGAATTTGATTGTTGATGTAGAATGCTGATGTAGACAATCTTTGATGTTGTAGTGGCGCAAATGCATGTGTTGATCTTGCAGCTATTTCATTACATGTGTTGTGCTTGATGATATTGCACTTTATGTATGTGATATTAAATGAAAGTATTGATGTGTCACAACTAGACACAAATCAAAAACAACAACATGAAGCCATAAAAAACATGTGCCATCTCAAACACACATGGTGTACCTAAGATCCCCTTATTCAATTTCGGGCGGATCTAGGACACATCAACACCAAAAAATGATATCTTTATTAAGTATTGAGTACATAAGAAATTTCCACCTTCAAGTAATGAAAATGGAAAGCTCACAACCCTCGGAAGAAATTTGTCTTCAAAAACTGGATATTCATCGACTCAACCTCTCTCAAAGTAAAACAATACTTTGAATTACAACAATGGCTTTCCCTTATCACTTCAAATACAAATGGAAACACTCCTTATTTCTTCAATTACAAGGAGAGTCACTTTTTATAAATGCACGCACCAGTCCTATTCTCAATCTAGGAAAATTATTTTAACTTGTGGAAGCTTCACTTTTCTTTCAAGCCTATGGTCAATACCATAGTCAAACCTGTTTATTGAATGGGAATTTATATTTCAAACCTTGGAATAAAAATCCAAAGTATACTCTTCAATCTCACCTTATGGAATTCTAAGCTTCTTGATAAAACATGACACGACCGTAGCATACCAATTATCTTTCCACCACTCAATACATGTACTCGCCTTTTAAATGTCCACTTTTCAATTTCTTTTAAACTCTAATTTCAAATAATGGAATTCTTAATCTGGAATTCGCATTTGCATCTGTGCGACGGCTAAGGAATCATCCTCTTCTACAATTCCATGCCGTGATCGGTCGATTGCATTCAGTGCTGCAGAGACCAAACAGTGGCATGGTCATGAAGTATTCAACAAAGTATTCGTATACCAGTAGTAAATGAAGAAGACTTGGAGCTTCGACTTGGACTGACAGTTACAGTTACTTCGAGATCGGTTAGAAGAGCACAATCACCATTGCAGGCATGGTAGAGTTCCTCCAAATAAGCCAATTGTTCTTTGTGATGATGCTGTAGAAGCTGATCAAAGTTCTTCCAAGAAGAGGAAGACTGGACAACGATTAAGGCAGAAAGCTACCAATTGTCTTACCATACGCTTCACAGGTGGAAAAGTGAATCAAATGCTTGCTATTTTCTGAGCCGTAGCGAACCACAGAAAGAGTGTCTATGAAATTGATACATATTTTATCAAGAGGCTACGTGTAACTCACGACGGGGTAACTCACAACAGACAGAAATGTGTTGCACCTGCATTTGAAACAACGTTTGCACCTTACAGTTGATTATTGTAAGTTTTGAAAATCTGGGTTGTGCGGGTATAGTTGATGGTAAATAAGTCCTGGAAGAATCCATCTGGAGAGTGGCGAATAGGCTATAAATTGGTATATGATCTTTTTATAGAGACGTTGACTGCTTGCTTAAAGAAATAATGAAAGAAAAAATGGGAAGGCTTTAAGTAAGCTCACGGAATTTGATCAGAAACACCCTGAACCTGGCAGTAGCGCATTGAAAAAAGAGCGTGAAGATCTTCAAAGAAGAGTTGATTATCTTCATAAACAAGCATATTGCTATGAAGACAAGGTCCCAGTAATAGATGCTGTCGTATGGTATGACGACAATGTATGGAGAGTAGCACTTGACACACAAGACCTTGAGGAGGATCCGGAACATGGAAAACTTGCAAATTTCACTCTAACAAATTACAGGATTGAGCGAAAGTATGGTGTGTTTAGAAAATTGGCTCGAATGTTTCGTTCTGCTCACCGCAGATTCAAGGCAGCCGCTACCTTAATTTGAATTTTGAATCCCTTAAGTCGATCCCAAACTTCTTAATTTGAAATTTCATCTCAGATCGCTGATGAATACTCGGTGATGGCATATCGTTCTTACTTTTTTAAGTAGCTTATGTGCCATTGGCTTGCTGATCGTCCTTGTGCAATGACAAATCTCACATAGACATGTTTCGATGCTGTGAATGCACTAATTTTCATAGATTACGCTGAGCTTGTACCACAAAAACAAAAAACGTTTTTCTCACATGCACTACACTACCATTTTTAGAGATAAAATTGAATAGCGCACACTACTATCACTGCAAAATGGAATCTAGGAAGACGGGATTGTGGCATAGCGAATCAACATATCGGAAAGCATATCAAATCTCCACCAGATCAAATCTTCATATATACTAATCAGTAAAAATTTCCTACCGAATTCGAGCCAAATAAATGACTCATCCACTGTGAGCACTATGCGAAGATCCACTCTTCCGGGAAGATCCATTGAAACAAAGGGATTTCCATGAAAGCACGACCGACCACGTTCACTGTGGCAACATTCAACGTTCACATGCTTGGAACCTTTTCTCCAGCGCTTTACCACAATGCTCCACAATATGCCAATGGATCACTCAACAAAATTTCATTAGATATTTATCTGTGATGTTCAGGTTTATGGCCGCAAAATTGCAGTATAGATACATTAAAACAATTAATCAATTATTTGATTTGAAACAGAGCACACAGATCTATAGAATCAAATGTTACCTCGATTTTACAATTGGAGTAACATAAGCAACAATGCACTCTTCACAAACTTTGACATCTCACACTTCACACAATTGTCTTCTTCGGATTTTGTTTCTTCCACTGCACTGAAAACTTTCCAACAATGCCAAGATTCAATTGCTATGTAGACTCATTTGAAAATCAAATCTAATCGTCTAAACACAAGTTTCTAGCTCTAGCTCCAAGATCTCTGATTGCTCTGATACCACATGTAGATTCAGAAGTGTCCTCATACACATAACTTTATTGATCATGAAAAATAGATTACGTTACAAATTGCAGGAGTTTACAAACGTAAACTCTCACTCTCACATTACTCAATGAAATTAGGAAACTAACCTATTTATAAGCTCTATGTTCTAACTTAATCTAGTTATGGATCACTTGGAAAATCAACAAGTGTCCATTTACAATAAATGAACTTCTAACCGTTCTACTAACTTTATTCCGATTTTAGAGCCTAGGAAACAACTCTATTCTAGAGTCCTATTTTTAATAACAAAATTCTATTTCTAAGTATCTCTAATATTTATTAAATATTCTATTTTAATAAATATATTTATCCTAACTTTACATTATTTAATTTATGTATTTTTGGATTTATGATTGCCTTTATGAAAGAGGCTAACAGAAGGAGGAGAGGCTCTCAAAACTTCTTCCTAAATCTATACAGAGCATTCAAGGAGATCTCATGAAAATAAGAAGGGAGATGTGTATAGAATCTCCAAGAGGGTTTGAATCTGAATCAAACTATAGATTTTCATATAATGAGTGTGAGCATGCAACCGCACACTATGATGCACAACACAGTCACATGCCCAGATTTGCGATGGAAGAAGAAGGAATGACTAGGAGGGAAGAAACTCTTAGTGATTTTCTGCAAAAGTATGAATCTCAAAATCAGAAGTTTAGAGATCATATCACTTGTCCAGAGTTTTGCAAGATCAAGGTGAAGAGAAGCAAGCAACATGATATGAAGATATTTCTTCTATCTAATTTTGATGGTTCACCTACATGTTCAGACAAAGTTTGGGTGGAGGAGCTAGACTTCTATTTGCAGCAACACCAAATTTCTGAAGATGAAGCCATCAAAGTTGTAGCATTGAATTTTGGAGGTAAGGCCTATGCATGGTGGATATTTGAGTCTTATTCTTTGAAGAACGTAGATAATTCTTCTTATGCCAAGTTCACTAAAACATTGGTGGAAAGATTTGATGGAAAAATTTCTGCAACACATGTGATGAAGTTAAACAAACATAAACAAACAAAAACGTTTCATGTGATGGAGGAGACTATTAACTTAGATCCATTTCAGAAAACCATTGAGGATGCTGATATCTTGCGTCATACCTTGCTAGAGGCAAGAACTCTATCTTATATTCTTGAGCAAGAGGGTACGAAGATCCCTTTTTCAAAAGAGGATCCAGTCATTGGGATGTTGCCCATACATATTGATGAGAATGAGGGCAACGACGCTGTCATGTCTAGAGTCTATCTAGTACCTCATGCAGAGGAAGAGGGAGCTCTTGCTCCAACAAGAGGAATTATTGTAGCATTGCAAGGAATTCCCCAGGATCTCATATGTGGAGATCAAGGCACAACTCATGATCTACATGTGCCATTGATGATAGGGTGTGAAACTATGGAGATGAAAGGAGGAGATAGGGAGGATGACCAACATCAGGTGATGAGGAGCACACACCCCTATATATTTTAGGAGGTTGATGCACCTAAGAGGGAGAATGGATCGCGTAGTGAAGGAAAGGACAAGTCTTTCCATCCATATATGCAGTCTACTCTTGATGATGATGTCTCATTGCATGGAGGCATTTCACCGGGGAGACCGCTAGATCAGCAAATGATGAGGGATGCTTCACATTTGGAGGCATTAATCATTGATTTCAGTGGAGTGGAGACCTTGGGAGAGCCTGGTATAACGCTGGGAGCCTTGGGTAGACTCGAGGAGGAGAGAGGCATACTCTCAACATCATCATTACCCTCTCTCATTTCAGATTCTATGCTATGGAAGGAGCAGTATGGTAAGGATAACAGCCTTCCAACTTGCATCTTTGGCATGAGAGATGTCAAAGAAGAGAATAACCATATGATAGATGTTCTTCATGATATTTCATCAGCGCTGTCACTATGGAGGATATTTTGATATTGGAAATCCCAGTTGTTGGTGGATTATTCTAAGAATCTTTCTACTTATATGATATTGGATGACCAATTGCATGAGGAGGGATATTCAAATGGAGATTGGGTCATCTACTATCATGGTAGGATCTTCTTATCTAGAGCTTCCAAGCTCAAGGAGAAGTTGCTACAAGCAGCTCATAAAGATTTCCTTTTTAGCCACACTTATTCTATGAGAGCATACCACACTATCATGGAGGGGTATTTTTGGGAAGGCTTTGAGGAGGAGATGTATCAGCATATGAGGAGATGGAGGAGATACATAACTCTTTGGAAGAGTTAGCACAACCACCTCTTCTCTCTTTGAGGATGAGAGGAGACTCATCTATGAGCCACTCCATTTTCATGGGAAAAACATCTGGTAAGGGTATTGTTTGTTTGCATAATGATTTGTATAATGTATATGTGCAACCCTTTACCATATATGTGCAGGACATTGCTCAAGGAGGAAGCATTATTACTTATATATTCCATGGTCTACTTGAGGCCACAAGCAGTATTGGTGATGGTCATTACCTAGGAGGACTTGGGGAGGCTCTATCTTTTGAAAAGCATGCTCACTTCGCACCATACACCATACACTTTCTCCAAACTTGTGAGTAGATTAGGGCAGCAAGCAAGTGGTGGGGAGGCCACTCATTATTTCATTTTTTGTTATAGTTGAGAGTCAAACTACGTTGGATACATTTAAGGGACCATTGTCCTTATCCCTTGCTTCATATGGCAGCTAGCATGATTCTCATTGTAGTTCCTTATATTTTTATTGTTCTTATTTTTATTTGGAGCATGATTGGGGGAGTGACACATTGGTTGGATGTGTCCTTTGGGGAAGAAGATTCCCACATTTTCTGCATTACATGTTCTAATGGGAGCATGAGAGAGTATGTGGCCACTACAACAAAACACTTGTTTCCTTTTGAGGTGAGCCATGGGATTGATTGGATGCCATATGATGGTGATTTCCAACTCATCATATATGGAATAATTTGGGTGAGCTTGATTCACAACGTTGGAGAGGAGATATTTGGAGGTCTAATCTCTTTCATGCCACTTGAGGGAAACTTTATTGCAGCCCAAGATCAACAGACACTCTACACTTATCATAAGTGGAGAGGAAGACAACGTGGGGTAGGCTATTTTGTCTACCATGTTTAGATTTTCAGCCAACCTACATTGTAGGAGCTCAAGGTGGAAGAGGATTTTCAGGAGTTTCCATGTTGGGAGGTAACTCACTTTATATGGATGATTTATTGGGGATGGAGGATCCACATGGAAATGATGATTCCCAATACATTTCAGATCCCATGCCTCAAGGGGACCTTTGGACAGCACCTTATTTCCTTCTCGAGTACTTTTCTTGTTCATGATGATAGCTATTTAGCTAACTTATATGCTTGGGAGGGGCAATATGGAGATTTATTGATGAGACAACATCTCATTCTTTGGAGGAGCATATCACATGTGGATGCTATAGCAGGAGTAGGGGAAATTTCTCAGTTCTTGTTACACTGAAAAATGTCATCCTGACATTTTTCTATGAGTATGAGCTCATTATTACTCATACTTCCTCCTTTTGCAAGTCTAACATATCAGTTCCTCATGTAAAGCTTTCAAAATCAGAGAAAAGTTCCTAAAAATCCCTTAAACATTGGTGTCGCACTTTCTCTATTCATTGCCTGCGGTCCTGCACCTAAAGTTCAGCTCGCCTACGGAACCAGACTGCATGTTATTTGTGTTATGGGTGCGGACCTCTGTAAAACACAAAAAGGCGAGAAAGTAAAGATAAAAATTTGATTTCAGATGAATTCTAGAAGATTTTAGATGGGAATTTTCGGGAATGGATACGCTTTGATAAGGTTCATGCATCCCTCATTTGATGGAGCTAACCCCTTGATGTAAGGAGATAATCCCTTTGAAGGAGGATTCTATCCCTTCATATTTGGAACATAAAACCTCCTCTTTTCCACTATAAAAAGAGGCCTTGGGTAGCCTCAAAGGGAGTTCAAGCTTTAAGATATTTGAAGTTAAATGCTGTTGAGATTCAGACTCAGTTAACTAAGACTTTCTCTGAGGTTAAATCACTCATCTCTATCCATCTTGGTTCAAAGAGTGCAATGCTTGTCAAATTAGAAGAGATTCCTGCTTCGGACCCCAGGAGGACCTGCACGACATCAAGGCACAGGTTGTAAAGGTTTTCTTTTATTTGAAGTTAATACAAATATACTCATTTCTCTCATTAAAATGTCTATTCATGGTTTATTTCATAAATTCCTTAATCATTATGATAAGTATGGTTTATAATAATGTCTATACTGGTGCTATGTAATCTTTTTTCTTGTTTGTGACTGCAGATTCACGAGGAACGTTCTTTCCAGTGCACGGGAAGGAATTCAACGAGATCAAGCAAGCGCTGGACATAAGGTAGGTCTTACACCTATATAGCATTTTTACGAATCTTGTATGCTTAGAGAGAGATTAGTATAATTGGCTGTTTGTTGCTAGTTACTTTTAGTACTAGAGAGATCGGTCTTGTCCGCAAGACGGATTAATCTACACAAAAAAATGGCGACTCCGCTGGGGAAAGAACTTGTTGTTTTTGGTTCTCTTTTATTTTTGATTTGAGGAAACATTTTTTCCTGGTTTTTTATTGATACATATCGGTCTAGGTAATTTAGATTTTCCCTGTTTTTGAAAATTTAGAAATATTTTAAGTTTTTCTATAATTTTTCCTAGGACCGCACTCTGGCTTATTTTGACAGTGCGGACAGGTTCGCACTTTTTGTAAAGAATACAGTGCGGGACCGCACCTGTCAATACTGGTTGCCTGCGGACCCTGTAAAATTTTTAGAAAACCTCCAGATTTCTTTCTGTAGTTTATTTTTATTTGGATTTAGATTTTTGGTTTCTGCCCAGACTGATTATTGTTTCTGTCAAGAATTTTTTGTGAATGAACTCCAACAGTATTGATGTTTTGATGATTTTCTAGAAGATTTTTCATTTTGGATTGTTTTTCACTTGGTCTTTGTAGTGATTCAAAGCTTTGACAATTTGAAGTATCTAAGATTAAATTGATCTCTTTTTGTCTTTTTGAATCTGACCTGATTGTGAGAACATCCTTTATTGAGAAATAGAGCTTTTGTTTCTTTGCAAATCTTCGAAAAAACTTGGTTGAAGGTTTTGAATTTCATTTTTTATAAAAACATATTTTGAGTGTTTTCTATCTGTTTGTTATTCTGGACGAATAGACTCTTAGTTTGCTGAACAACTAAGGAAAACATTCTAAAAAATATTAAAGCTTTTACTCAATTTAGACTGTTTAAATTCAATAGTTCTCAAGATTAGATTTTGTAGCTTTGAGTAGTTTTTTAATTTTTATAGCTTTCTTTCGAAGGAAAATTGTTTTGTAGCTTCAAGTTTGGAAAGAAAAAGGATTTTGTTATGAGCTTGATATATATCATCGTTGAAAAGACAAAATATTTTCTTTCAATCATTCTTCATGTTCAAAGAAGGAATTGTTTATTAAAAGAATTGCATTCTCCAACTCTTTCTTAGATAGAAGTTCATTGAAAGAAAAATAATTGATTATCATTCTAGGTGCATTTTAGTGTTTTTTGGAAGTCGAGTCTTCACATCATCCAAAGTTTCATTTCCGCACCCATTGACTTAAGAAACAGCTCATAAAAGTAACACTTAATTAAAATTCATCTAGTAATCTTTTTATTTCTAGAGATCTTATCACCAACATAGCTTAGGCTAGTATCTTGGAGTAGGGAGTAATTAACTCTCCAAGATAGCTAAAACAAACAAGTAGACAAATCTTGCGGTAGGAAGAATTCCAATTGTTGCATCTATGCTCTGGGAAGCTCCTCCTAAAGGAGTTAAGCATGAGATCATATCTGAACCAGTGATGTAATCAATCCTTCCTCATTGGGAACGATAGAAGATATACACGTATTAACAACGGTAAACCTCGGATAGACCATTGTCGAGGAGCCTGGGGTCACTTGTCAGTAAACCTTGGATTATTTCAAGGAGCCTTCAAGGGGATTGAGCTTTGTTACTCTGCCCTTGCGTGTGTGTCGGATCATAGACTGTTCCCCCAGGTATATTTGTTTATGTTGGTAACCTTAGTGGCCATAATCTTTAGGATTCTTTCCTAAGGTGACGGTGGAGGGAAGATCCCACTGTTCCTGGAACAGACGTCGGCTAGACTCACTTGGACTCTCCGGAGGGTTATCTTCACTCGAGATGGTATAGTGGAGAAACTTGCACCGGTCTGTTTCATTAAGCAGGTTGTCGGGGTAACTGTTCCAACCGCCCTTTTCGTGTTAAAATTCTACTAAGTTGGATTTCATCACCAACTAGTGTTTTTAGTACGGAAAGTTACTGTTTGTGTGTGGTTTGAACTCCTAGATTTTTTTAAGCGTGTGATTCAATTGTTTGTTTCTTAGAGACTTTAGGTGTTTTCATTGAAATTTTTCTTTGTTTGCGTTTGTTTAGATAATTTTTAATCGTGGCGGAATTGCCGAGACAATCCCGGAGAATACAAGGGAAACCCCCTGAATATTCACCAAGTCAACTTGAAGGGCTTCGTGCTCTGGTATCATCCAGTAGTAGTAGAATTAGATCAACGTAAATTGGAAGTTCATCTATAGTTATACATCCTGATCATCAAATACCTACGACAGAATATATTCAAGAACCAATTTCAGTTTCTGAAGTTACTGGAAGTTTTTCTTCTTCTGGTGGATTAGCTGACGAACCTGACATCTCTGAACCTGAAACTTAATCTTCTGTGTTGGAAACATCCTCAGGATTTATCACACCAACTTCTAGCGATCCTGGTTCACCTAGGGTAAGAAATATCATTACTGACAATCTTCCCTCTGGACTTATTTCTATTGAAGAAATTACTAATCCAGACAAAGACATATCTCTTCCCGACTCCCCTCAATCTATAAATCTTAGGGAGCATGAATCTATTTTTACAGCCCCATTCGAACTGATCCTTGGTATCTCTCTTTAACAAACTTTTTAGAGAATCCGGGTCTTGCTTTTTATCCACCTCGAATTCCATTTCATCCTACACCCAGAGGTTATTATCTGCCATCTTTTATGGCAGGAGAGTCATCCATGTTTTCTCAAACACCGGAGTCATTTTTACACGGTGGTCCTTCTGTTCCTTCGGGATATCAGTCTCTATCTGGTACTTTCTCAGGAGAAACTCCTCAACCCATCGAAAATGTGTTATCATCTGGTCTTAATGGTATTAAAATTGAAACGTCGAACGCAGAGCAAATTTTTATGATGTCTGGTAATATTCCAAATCCTCAAACTCAAGGTAGTCAGTTTCCTTCTGGGGGGCAGCCTCAGGGAATTCAGTTACCGCTTGGGGGGCAACCTCAGGGTAGTCAGTTACCGCCTAGGGGGGCAACCTCAAGGTAGTCAGTTACCACCTGCGGCTCAACCTCAAGGTAGCTTTTTCCCAGGACAAACTATGGAATCATATTATTTTGGGGGGCAACCCCAAGGATAGTACGCGCCTCAGGGTTATCAACCTCAAGGTCAGTACCCAATTCGAGGTTACCAACAGCCTTCTGGTCAATCATCTATTCAAGGAGCCGGAAATTTACCACTTACTTATCAACCCTACGTTCAACCAGGTTTTGGTCCTTACGTTCAACCTTCTATAGGACAATACCTCGGAACTATGGTATGGGATCCGTCCCAGTATCAACAGCCTTTGCAGCCTAATGTGCAGTTGCCTTATCAACCTAGACAACCTTTGGTTTCTGGCCCAACCCAGCAACCTGTTCATCCAACTATTCAAACTCCTGCACCTAGTTCAGTTCAGCAGACTGGGCCTATTACACCTTAGACTCCGCCTCAAACTGCTGCAACTGCTGCAACATCTATTCAACCTGTCACACCTGTTTCTAGAGTATCTGTAGGCCCGAATTCTTCTATCCCTGTATCCGTGCAAATCCCTCAAGTATTTGTACCTCAGTCAGTATCTTACATTCAGACTACAGTTCAGATGCCTGCAGGACAAGCTGGTACAAGTACAGTTGTTACAAGTCAACCTCAATTTACGTATCAACCGTACCAGGGACAGCCGCAATTCGGTCCCTATGTATAGAATCCAAACTATCAGTATCAACCGTACCCTGGTTATACTTATCAACAACCTCAGTATGGTCCGGTTCATCCTGGTTTTCCGGGAGGTTACACAATACCTAATGCAAATCCGATTCCTAGTTATCCTGGGTATCCGCCTCCTGGATCTGCTTTGGCTTCTCAAGGTTTTCGCGACCCTAACCGTCAATTACCGTTTATCACAACTTTGGACTTACCTGATTTGACGCGCCTTACAAATGATCCCATTTTTTATTATCAGAACTGGCCGCCAATGCCTCATAAGTTGCCCAGTGATATACCAAAATTCAAAGGTAAGTCAGGAGAGGATCCATCGAATCATGTTATGACTTATCACCTTTGGTGTGCATCTAATTCAATCATTGATGATTCGATTCGTTTACATCTTTTCCAAAGGACTCTCATAGGTCTTGCAGCCAAATGGTACATTGAGTTGCCACGAGGCTCGTTTCATAATTTTAGTTAGTTAGAAACTGCTTTCTTGACTCATTTTTCAGTTCCCTGTCAGATACGACAATGGCACGGAATTATTAACTTCGCTAAAACAATCTACGTCCATGTATATCTCTGATCATATTCATGAATGGCGACGTAGGAGGCGTTTGGTGAAATTTTATATTCCAAATCAAATTTTGGCAGAATGGTTTGTTAAATCATTGTTACCCAAGATCACTGAAGATGTAGCTAAGGCTGGTGTTGTTACTGAAGAGCAAGTAATTTCCCAAGCTCAGTACCTTGACCTCGTCTATACACAGTCAGGTACTTTACATGAGAAAATCCCCGATCTTCCAAAACAAGGTCAAATAGCTGCTGCTCCTTCAGGGTCTCATGCCGCTGACGGTATGATTGGTACAGTCAATTCTAAAAGTAAGAAGAAATCTTCAAAGAATTCTTCTCCTATTATCACTTTACCTGATTCCCCGAAAGGAGAATCTTCCCCCGAAGTTTCTGTCGATATTCATGTCGTTGAAACATCTACGACAAAATCTAAATCCGGTGGTAAAAAGAAAGGGAAGAATAAAAACAAAAAGAATTCGAAAGAGAAAACTGATAAAGATGAATCCAATGACAAAAAACGTAAACCTCGCTATCCTTGTTTCATTTGTGAACAAGATCATTTCACGAAAGAATGTCCATATCGAGCCGAAGTTACGAAATTCGTTAAAAGATCGCAACAACCTGCTGTCTTGAAGGATCCTTTTCCAATTCAAGATAGTAAGATGATTGGTTCTTCCTCGACTACTTTAGAAGAGCCTATTATGATGATGTCTCATGTAATGATTGCAACGCGATCGCAAGATTACGGTTCTAAGAATCCTGTTGATGGTAAAGAAGCAAAATCTTCTAATGCAAATACATCAACTACACCTCCTCCTGTTTCTGGTCCGCTACAGATCGAGAAACAAAATCCAGACTTAATAATCAAACCGCCTGCTAAAGGTGTTCTTCGTAAATCAGCTTTCAATCCACATGCGAGAGCTGCTCAGAATTACAACATTGTCGAAGACTTAGCCGTTTCTCCTTCAGCAATGTCGGCTTTGGAAGTACTGCAATCGTGTCCAGCACAATGTAAATTATTATTGTCTGCCATAGGAGCTGTCGATGTTCAGGATTCTAACCTTATAATCTTCGATTTAGAAAGTAGTACACCTCGCCTACCTCACCAAATGGCTTTCCAGATTCCAGTGTTAGTAAAAAACAGACCAATCTTTCGGACTGTGATTGATGAGGGAGCTTCAACGTGTATTATGTCAATTCAGTGTTGGAAATCGCTTGGTTCTCCTACACTTAACCAATCTCTGAAAATTCTAAAAGCTTCTGATGGTCGAGGTTTTCAACCTTTTGGTATTTTGCAGGATTTACCCATAGGGGTCGAAGGTAAAATAGTAAATCTAGATGTGGAGGTGGTTGATGCCCCTCTAGATTACAACCTTCTCCTAGGTCGCAGTTGGTCCTATGCTATGACTGCTGTTGTTTCTTCGGTCTTTAGACTCATAAAATTTCCATATCAAGGAAAGATCGTGATAATATATCAGTTAACTTATTTCTCGACCGACCCAGCCTCTACAGAAACAATCCAGCATGTTGGTAAAATGGCTATCCCTTATAAGGATGTTGGAGTGGGTTTGATTAAAGATTTTGGTTTACTAGGAACTTTTTCCTTTCCTCCTCCTAACGTATCGCCTTCTACTGCACATATTCACATGATTTCATCAGACACTGTTATGTTTGATGATCCTTGGATCGTACCTTCCGAATCCGAGATTGATTCATTTGATGGCATGATGCCCTTGAGTCCATTTGAAATTGCGTACCAGGCTGTACAGTCACTTTCCGACCCCTTTTCAACCGAAATTGATCCAATGAATGGGATCCAAGAGGAATCACTTTCTATATCTAGTTCAGTTACAACGAAATTTCCTGAACTTGTTCATACAGATGAGCAAATTCGTGAGTTTTTGTCTGTTGATGATTTACCATGGGAAGATATACATCACCGATCTTCATTTTTACCTGAATTAGATCATTTTGAAAATGATTTTGCTTCAATTTTTACTGCTGAATATGTCAAGGAACCTCAGAATCCATTGCAAAATCCTGATTCTGAGTTGAATTTGGAAAATATATCTAGAACGATTCCAATTGACATTTCAGTAAAACCAGGAATAATTGAAAACATTCATATAGGTGCTTGTTGTACACATGAAGAAATTCAGACTTATAAAGCCCTATTTCAAGAATTTCGTGACGTGTTTGCCTAGTCTTATGAAGAAATGCCAGGAATTGATCCATCGATCGTTGTTCATGAGATTAAGACTTACCCGGATGCTAAACCTGTTCGTCAACGATTACGTCAAATTCATCCTAGAAAAGCTGCTACTATAAAAGCAGAAGTTGAAAAATTACTTTGCGCAGGATTCATTTATCCAATTCCCTTAACGGATTGGGTATCGAATATTGTTCCTGTGACTAAAAAACAAGGAACGATAAGAGTATGTATCGATTATAGTGATATTAATCGAGCGTGTCCAAAAGATAATTATCCAACTCCCTATTTCGATCAATATATCGATGATTGTGCTGGCAGTGAATTGTTTTCCTTCATGGATGGTTTTTCCGGCTACAATCAAATAAACATACTCCCTGCAGATCAACCCAAAACAACTTTTATTTGTCCATGGGGAACATTTACTTATTGTAAACTACCTTTTGGATTAAAGAACACTGGAGCAACTTTTCAATGGGCTATGTCTTATGCATTTCATGACATTAAGCACATTGTCCAGCCATATCTCGATGATTTACCTGCTCATTCATTACGTAGGGCCGACCATCTCATTCATTTATGAGCAATTTTTATGAGATGTAGGCATTATCGGATAAGGCTGAATCCGCATAAATGTGTTTTTTGCGTAGAATCGGGTCGATTACTGGGATTTGTTGTCTCGAAAGCAGGCATTCGCGTCAATCCATCGAAGGTCAAAGCCATTGTTAAATTTCCTCCTCCTTCGACTTTACGCCAACTCCAAAGTTTGCAGGGGAAAGCAAACTTTTTACGTAGATTTATTCCTAACTATGCCGAGCTTACAAAGGGTTTTACCCAGTTGTTGAAACAGAACATTCTGTTCTATTGGGACGAGATCGCAGATTGATCTTTTGATGCACTTAAACACGCGTTGACCCATGCACCGTTATTGCATCCTCCCAACTACAACCAAGATTACATTTTGTACCTCGCTGCTTCTCATTCCACCATTGGGATGGTACTAGTTCAGGAAGATGAATCTCAAAATGAACATGTGATTTATTATCTTAGTCGGAATCTACATCCGACTGAAATCAAATACACACATGTGGAGAAATTGGCCTTGGCAGCTGTTCAAGCTGTCCAACGTTTTAGACATTACATCTTGTTACGTAAAACCACAGTAATTTCTAATTGCAACCCTATGATGTATATTTTGACCAAACAATTACTAGGGGGAAAATATTCCAAATGGATAGTTATCCTGCAGGAATTTGAATTGGAATTTGAAAAATCCAAGGCAAAGAAATCTTTGGTATTTGCAGAACTAATGTGCGATTTCCCCTCTACTGATACTGAAACAGTGGCAGAAGAGTCCATTGCGGATGAATCTTTGTTTCTCATCAGTACACTTGATCCATGGTATGGAAATATTATCGTTTATCTTCAAACCCAATCTTTTCAGCCTGATATCTCACGAACTCAGCGACGGAAAATACGCTTCCAATCCCAACAGTATAATATCATTGGTGATACACTTTATCGTCATGGAGCGGATTCTGTTTTCCGACGTTGTCTAACTCATGAAGAAGCTGAAAAGGTGTTAAATGACTGCCATTCTGGAGCATGTGGCGGTCATATGTCTGGGTATGCCACAGCCCAAAAGATATTGCGTGCAGGATATTTCTGGCCAACGTTGTTCAAATATTGCATTTATGCGGTTCGGAAATGCCACAACTGTCAAATTTTTGATCGAAAAATGCGCGCGCCACCCGCTCCTCTTCACCCTATAATTTCTGTTGGTCCTTTCGCGAAATGGGGTATCGATTTTATTACATGTAACCCTCACTCGGCCGGGGGGCATGCCTATATTATCTTAGTAGTAGATTATTTTACAAAATGGGCCGAGGCGATGCCTACATTTTTAGCTGACGGCAAGACTGCTGCAACATTCGTATTTAATCACATAATTGCTAGGTTCGGTGTTCCCCAAGCTATTATTACGGATCATGGAAGTCACTTTCGGAATGTCATGATGACCGAACTGATAGACCAACTTGGCCTGCGCCACGATAGTTCCACTCCGTATTATCCGCAAGCCAATGGTCTGGTTGAAGCTATTAACAAAGTTTTAGTCACCATGATCAAAAGAATCATTGGTATTCACAAGACGAATTGGCATTCCATGTTATTTTCAGCGCTTTGGGCATATCGAACCTCAGTCAAAACATCAACGGGTTTCACTCATTTTCAACTGGTTTACAGTTTGGAAGCTGTGTTGCTGATTGAATGCGAAATACCGTCACTAAAAGTAGCTGTAGAATTACTTCCAGCTACATCTGAAGAGGAGAAATGTTTCTTGTACTTAGCCCAATTAGATGAGAATCGACAAAATGCTGCAATAGCAAACGAAGCTCATGTTAAAAGGATAAAAGCTCAGTATGATAGAAATGTCACCCCTCGAAATTTTTCAGAAGGAGACCTAGTTTTACTTTATGATCAAGCTAACGACAAGCTAGGAGCTGGGAAGTTCGTGCCCATGTGGCATGGTCCTTACATTGTTAAATGAAAGTTAGCAAAAGGGGCCTATGAGTTGATAGATTTTGACGGTGTCCCTTTGGATAAACCCAGAAATGGGCTCTATCTAAAGCGATATTATGCTTAAATGTGGTGAGGAGATTTTGTTAGTTTAGATTTCTTTACTGCTGGTGTGTTTTAGATTAGAAAACTGTGCCTAGTTTAGAGAGTGTGTTTTATCATTATTCCTGCTTATCTGAGTTTTACTCTTGATATTACAGATGTCGACGTCTCTTCAAACCTACATTGGTTTTGCTGATGGTGCTTGTCATAGTACACGGAAAATTTCTTCCGCAGCTTGGGTTATCTATTCACCCTCTGACGAGTTAGTATCCATGCATGGGGTAAGCCTTGGTCAAACAAAAAATAACATTGCCGAGTATAGTGCAGTGATTGAGTTATTATCTGAATCCATATCATTTGGAATTTGGAGTTTGATTGTAAGGTTGGATTCTGAACATTTTGTATTACAGCTTAACAGGGTGTATACCATTAGAAATCCAGTATTATTACAGTTATTTTTAAGAGTTCGTCTCTTGGAACATGAATTTGATTACATTGAATATCAGCATATTCCAAGACATTTAAATACATTAGTAGATTCAATTGCTTCTAGTATGATAAATAGACATTTGCAATAATCAAAAGCAGTAAATCAAACAACATTCACATATGTACACAGATAGCCGGTTAATAGTGATATATCATAGTATAGGAGTGTTTTCAAAAAATATACATCGTCTTCGATCATAGGTTGGAAACACCTTATGATCGGCAAAAATGATAATTCAAAATTCAAAAATATAAGTCTACACGATCATCCCATCACTGATGGTGATCACGATAAGAAACCACTGCCCGAGCTACCCTGCATAGGAACCTCCTAAAAGGTCCTGGAACTCCAATCACGTATCTCTGCAACCTGAGTGGAATGTCATCTATGCTCGTCTTTGGAATATCTAGAGTCAAATGCTCTAGATGATGCTCTAAATCAGTCAAAATCTCTGCTGATTGGCCTGCTGGGGCTGGTGCGGCTGCAACTGGTTGTCTTCTCTCGTAAGGTTGGAGATGGGCTGGTCGTTGTGGACCCACATCTGTATTCAAAAAACTTTTGGTTATTATTTTTCAAGACGATAAAAAATAAAAAATTAGAATTTAGCAAACGTTGAAAAATGATTGTACCTGACTCATCCCACTGTTCCCCTGCTGGGAGAGCCATCTCTCGGTCACCGCGGAAATCTATCCTCGCGTATGGAAATTCCTCTATCACAAAAATTTGGCGATCCAACCAACGAAAATATGAAGGAGGAAATCGGACAATCTCAGTACCCTCGATAGCATGACGAGCCATCAATGCGGACCAATGAACCATCCTCGGTTCTCGAAGTCGACCGACATCAACGGAAATACTCTGTGGAGCTAACATGGGGATCCTCTCTAGAGCAAAAGAGACGACGATGGATCCATATCCAAATTTTTTCAGTTTCCCATCTTTTGCTCTAGTTAGTTGGCCTTTTACATTAGCCAACACAGCTTCACACCAGTTAAAGATGGTGCCGCGAAAGCAGTCCACGGAAATACGCATTTGGGAACCAGTAGCTACATGCAGCGCAGCACTCCCACACAGTTTGGTAACAGTAAAATCAATAACTTTCAATTCAGGACGGATGATGTGTTTTATATCAATCCGTTTGTCTCGAGGATTTTCCTGGTCATTGCAGAATTCTAGTTGGAGACTAGCGACAGACTGGCCACCTGGCCTAGTCCCAAACAAAGAAACTTGTTCGCCCCTCTTGGACAAACCAGTCAGAAAATATATATCCTCCAGCTCAATTTCGAGCCGGTGGCCACCAATAAAGAAGCACTGGTCCTGCACATTCCATCTGTTCACCAACCATGTCAGGAGTTATACTTGTGCCCTCATGCCTGAGATGGCCCAAAATTTGTACAAGCCACATGCTCTTAATGCCTGTTGTGTGGGAAAATGGAGTATTGCGGCTTCATCCACGTCCTCGTGCTCACGTTCTCTCCAAATCATCATCTTGTCAATCCTACAATGCATGAAAAGGCAAGTTAGAACAATCTTATTTGAATTTTTTTGGGAAACAAATGAGAAATGAATGTTTTAAATCCAACCGCGCGGGTACCTCACCTACAATTTGTACACAGTGCGTAGATACGCACGCGTACTGTGTGCCGGGTGCAGAACCCATGAATTTTTCCTTATAGAAAAAGGTCGGGGTCCGCAGGTAACGTGTGTCGCACCTGCGGATCCCGCGGGCGAACTTTTAAACCATTTTTTACCCTAAAAATACAAACTAAAGCCTAAAAATGAATTTGAAATGGATGAAAAACAAGATTAAGAGGTCGTGGATTACCTGGGACTGACGATTCTCGATTTCAACGGACGGATTTTCCAGAATCTTCAAAGGAACTTTCTTACCCAAAAGCTTTTTACTTTTCACTCTGAAATTGAACGGTAAAAATAAAATTGAAAAAGTCCTTTTTATAAGTTTTTTCGAATAGATGAATTTTGAATTTGTTTATTTTTCACTTTAAAAAGGCTATTTTTGAAATCATTTTTACTCATCTTAAACAGGTATGTGTAATGTTTCAAGTTTTTGTGCAGAAATTGGATTTTTCAGGAGAACTGATCGTTTTTCAACAAAGAGAATACTTTTATCACTTTTTCGGACTCTTTCAAAAAATTTACGAAAAAGCGAAACCCTGGAGTCCTCTTTTAAGCCCTTTCCAGGCTCTCTAAATATGAAAAGATCGCCGAGTACTTGATTATTCGAACTTGTTAAAGTAAATGAATGATCGTCCCTTCAGTATAAGTTTATCCCTTTTCCGGACTGAAATGGACTATTTACGAAAAAGGTATACGTTGACTAATTATGGTCAATAGAGTTCTCTCCCGCATTATTTTATCCTTTTTCGGGCTCGAGAGACTAAATTTACGAAAAATTACACCCATGGAGTTTTCTTAAGTTTTTTCTTCTGACTCCCTAAAATTGAAAAACATCGAGTTTCTCTTATACTGGACTCGTTAAAACTTAACAGTAAAGGAACTGTTCAATTTTAAACAGGAACGAACCACTCCTTCTTAGGGTTTGAATCTTAAACTAAGTTGGACTCATCCGAAGGATGAGCTTATAAAAAAGCAAATGTTATCCTCCTCAAGCTTGTCAAAAATAAAGAGGTACTTGCCAGAAATGGTGGGGGAAAAAGAGAGAAAAATGGGCGTGTTTGTTGTATTTTAAATTTTTCGAAAATTCAGTCAACCACTCTTGAACATGACACTTTCATTCACCTGGGTTGGGAAATCCTTTGCCTAACAGTTAATCAAACCACATTGAAAGTCTTCAGCCGGTTTCTGGGTATTAGCTTTGGGTCAATTGTTACCAAACCATCCGCAGTGTCGTTATGTGTTCAAGAGGATAGTTCAAATAAACCATTCATCTGCAAAATATCTGTCATCCATTTTTGACCATCCCTGAGTCAGTCCTTGCCAATATATTTTCAAAACTTGATCTATGATTTCGTGTTGTGGGCTTGCCTACGACAGATCACTTTCTATCGACATCAGCACATTATCTAGAAAGTTGATCCAAAAATTGTCAGTACCTTGAAATCTGCATGCCTCAATGGCAGGTTTCTCGCCTTCGACGACAAGTTGCATCATTGACCTTCGATCGAATGATTCCGTGAAATGTTTGACTTCAGCTCATTTATTCACATTTCATGGATTGTGCTGGGTACTTTGAGAGCCATTGACATTACTGGTGGTTTCTCTCACACTTGTTAACAGTTCACATCATTGACTGGTAATCAAGTGGTTTCTACCATGTTCGACTTCAACACATTTAGTCACATGGATAGAATCGTACTAGTTCGAGATGCAGAAATCAAGACCCTGGATCTAGTTTCCACCATCCAGGCTGCGAGGAATTTTATTATTATACAGTAGACTATTCATTACAGATGGCTGTGCCCATGCTGTGTCTACACTATTGATGTAATATTAAAATCATTCCTGTATCAGAACAATTTGAGTTAGTTTCTAGTTAGTTTTAATCTGAGTATGGGAATGCCTACCTCAATGATAACATATATATGTATATATTTTGCATTGAATGTTTTTACAGGTTCCGACTGGGGTGTCCACAAGATGATCTTTGAAATGATAAAGTATTGCACTCTTCATATATGACAGACTTCAGCTTCATCTATTCCAGACTTTGCACTTTAGGGGGAAATTTGTTACACTGAAAACTGTCATCCTGACATTTTTCTATCAGTATGAGCTCATTATTACTCATACTTCCTCCTTTTGCAAGTCTAAAATATCAGTTCCTCATGTCAAGCTTTCAAAATTAGAGAAAAGTTCCTAAAAATCCCTTAAACATTGGTGTCGCACTTTCTCTATTCATTGCCTGCGGTCCCGCACCTAAAGTTCAGCTCGCGTGCGAAACCAGACCGCATGTTATTTGTGTTATGGGTGCGGACCTCTGTAAAACACAAAAAGGCGAGAAAGTAAAGATAAAAAGTTGATTTCAGATGAATTCTAGAAGATTCTAGATGGGAATTTTCGGGAATGGATACGCTTTGATAAGGTTCATGCATCCCTCATTTGATGGAGCTAGCCCCTTGATGTAAGGAGCTAATCCCTTTGAAGGGGGATTCTTTCCCTTCATATTTGGAACAGAAAACCTCCTCTTTTCCACTATAAAAAGAGGCCTTGGGTAGCCTCAAAGGGAGTTCAAGCTTTAAGATATTTGAAGTTAAATGCTGTTGAGATTCAGACTCAGTTAACTAAGACTTTCTATGAGGTTAAATCACTCATCTCTATCCGTCTTGGTTCAAAGAGTGCAATGCTTGTCAAATTAGAAGAGATTCCTGCTTCGGACCCCAGGAGGACCTGCACGACATCAAGGCACAGGTTGTAAAGGATTTCTTTTATTTGAAGTTAATACAAATATACTCATTTCTCTCATTAAACTGTCTATTCATGGTTTATTTCATAAATTCCTTGATCATTATGATAAGTATGGTTTATAATAATGTCTATACAGATGCTATGTAATCTTTTTTCTTGTTTGTGACTGTAGATTCACGAGGAACGTTCTTTCCAGTGCACGGGAAGGACTTCAACGAGATCAAGCAAGCGCTGGACATAAGGTAGGTCTTACACCTATATAGCATTTTTACGAATCTTGTATGCTTAGAGAGAGATTAGTATAATTGGATGTTTGTTGCTAGTTACTTTTAGGACTAGAGAGATCGGTCTTGTCCGCAAGACGGATTAATCTACACAACAGTTCTATCCTTGCAGTTGCTTGAGGACAAGCAACATTTGGGAGGGGAGGACTATAATATTCCAAAATTAGCTTGTAGCTAATTGGAATATTGAATTTTGTTTTTATCACCTAGGAGTTGAATAAATGGGTAAGGAGACCCATGCATATTAAAAATATAAATTAAATCCCTCATAGTATGAAAAGGGATCATCAAAGGAGCTGGATTTCACACCCTCATGTGTGAAAAGGGACTTTTGAATGTGGACAAGGTCAAGTTTGACCAAGTCAACAATGCTAGGATAGGAGGTGGAGATCACTTTGAGAGGCAGCGCAGTGTGAATGGGAGGAAGATTCCTTGGTGGAGGAAACCATAATGAGTGGGACCCATGGTGAGAGGGCTTCCACTTGTTTAAAAGGAGGGCAAGGTAGCCAATTTTATTCATGTTATGAATTATTGATTTTATGGTCTGGTTAAACTATTGTGCATTCTCTTGCTGTTTAGCAGAGTTGCTGTGCTGCTTAGCACAAGGAATTCCTGTTTAGGATTTCCTTCTCCTTTCAAGAGATGCCTCTTGAGGGAGCTTTCTCTTCATTTCTCCACATTCAAGCTCAAGGCCAAACCACCTCCTTCAGCTACAGCGTTATTTCTGCTGAAGTATAACGTTGTGTTGCAGGGTGTTGCAGTGGAGGTTCCACAACACCACTTCCAGAGCTTATTTTTCAGAGGCGGAGGCATTCTTTCCTTTGGAGGATTAGTGAGAAATATTTATGAGCTGATTTCACTATCTTTGGCATCAGGCCAACCATTTCCATCATCTCCACCACAGTCCCTCTCCTTGACTGCGTTATTTTTAGTGTGCATCTGCAGTGAGGGTTGTAGTGTGTGTTTGGAGGGTGAGATCTTCAGTGTTAGGATCAACCTTTCACTTGGAAGATCCATTGGAGGAGGTATATTCAGCTTGTGCATCATCTTTAGCCATCTCCATCCAGTTCTTGAGTTGTAGCTGCTGTTCAGTCTTGAGACTGCAACTCCGACATTTTTGCACTTTTGCATATTTCAGCCAATCCTTCTAGGATTGTCTTGAAATTATGTTTGGGAGATTAGATCTTCACTCCCAATGTTGTATGAGCCATATATTTGCAGATTTATGTTATTTCACATCCCCATGTATCAGTGTACCATCTATGACTGCGTTGTACATGGTCATGAGCACTCTGCAATATAGCAGCATTCCACTTTTTGGAATATGTATTCATGGGAGGCTTGTTTGCCTTGATTATTTGAGTTGTATTGTACATGTTTGCTACTGATTTACATAATAAAATGGCTCCATGGTTTCCATACATTTTGGTATGATGTTATTCAGTACCATTTCCATTTTTGTGTTCATGTATTGCTGTATCTCCAATTTTGGGATATTATAAGATATTCCCAGTATTGTCGATTTTCCCTATTTTGGGATATTACATTCTTAGTTCCTCCCACCAACCCAAACATCATTACAAAATCCTCAGCTATTTTACCCTAGTGACGAGTAAGTTGGTGTAGTTCTGCATCCAAATACCAGGTGTTGGGGATTGGTCCTAACGCATGAATAAACATATGGACCCATTAACAACACTTCCAACTAGAGAACCAAGTGCTTGAGCGGATACCCTTGATCCAAGAAGAGTTCTATAGGCAGGTTGGCTGGAGGGTCAAATCGTAGGATCATCAACTTTCGACACTACCCCCAGTCCTGAAAATCTTCCTTATGGGTTTCCCACCATTGTACAAGAGTCGGGCGCATAGCCAAGTCAAGGGCCCAAAATCGTCGTTCTTCAGGGACCTCTGATTCAATTGACGTAAGAAAGTCCTTAACACTACCAGAACCATCAAAGTAGGGTAGTTCTCTTACCTCTGATGAGATGCATCGAAAGCAATTTTTGATCTTAAGACACCGCAACGCAGATACATCATGCAACCGGTTTTGGCAATTTTCTATCTCTTCATCCAAGTCTAGGAGGCATTCGCTATATTTTTCCAAACATAACATGCCATCAGTTGTGGGGATGATCCAATCATCGTCCCAGGTGGTTATTTTGTATATGTGATCAACATCCTCCTCCTCACGTACTGGTTCAGTATATCGCTCACCTTCTGCTAGATCGAGGGCGACTATCACCCGTGTACCTTCGTTTTCAAAGATCATACTTCTCCTTTTCAAATTAATGATACCTCCCATGTCAATAGCCCAATCTAGGCCTAAGAGAATGGGGTAAGGGTCCACGTCATCCACTATTTGGATTAATTCAAAATCGGCATAAAATTTAACACTTGTGATGTCGACCACAACCTTTGGCAGTCGTCCCTGTGGGATGATATTTTGTTAATTAGCCATCCTTAACTGAATAGTAGACCATTATAGCTTAGGTTCTCCCATTCTTTCCCAGGTTTACTTGGGTAGGAAATTTATGTCTGATCCTAATTCAAGGATGACTTGGTCCATTTCATAGTCTCCAATATGAGCAGTCATGCGCATCTCCCAACTAGTCCTTTTTTTGTTCTTATACAACTTGTTGACAGTTTTAACCTATGGTTGCGAGGCAACATTTTTTACACATCTATCTATTAATGCTTGGAGATTATCTATTGCCTTATGTTTGTGCAACAACTTCATACATGCCTGAAGGAATGGTTTAACTACTTCATCTGCTTTTGGGTCTATCGAAATCTTTAAGGTAGATTCTTCGTCTTTGGCCATATCCCTCCGAGCTTCCACGAAGGTTTCTTTCTTCTTTTTCATATCTAAGCTTTTATTTTTCTCCAAAACCTTCCGGATTAGTGACTTAGCCGCATTTTTTTCCTCAACCCCTCCAGTGGTAATTCCGTTGCGCGTGATCACATTGATACTTGGCCCATCATCTCGTGGTTCTGCCTTAACCCGTTGTACGTTTTACATGGGCGTCTATTGTTTGTCCTGTATTTTTTCTATTATCATCGGGAAGTTCTCAATGACATGGTCAAACTTCCTGCAATATCTGCAGGACTGGCGCACAAGGTTTGACCAGTCTTGTGCATAATGTCCCATGTCCCCACAGTTGTAGTAGATCAGTTTCCCTCGTCCTTGACCTACACTTCTACCTCTTCCTCCTCTCCTTCCTCTTGTGGGGGATCCTCCCCTCTCAGAGGGAGATAGTGTTGATGAGGGGTCAGCTTGCAGTCTGTATAGGTTTCCTCTATCTACCATTAGGTTAAGTGTTCGTTAGTTTTTTTCGTCGTGCCCTACATACGAGAAAAATATGCACCATTGTTATTTCAATTCTGGAACATGGGCACCTAGTCGTGGGCAGTGATCTGTATCATGTCTTCATGCTACCTGATAGTCAGCGCACCACATCATGGGGCTACTAGGTCCAGGAATTTCCCTAGGGCGTAGAGGGCTTGGCCCCCCAACCTACATATAATCCAATAACAAAGGGCATTGATCCTTAATATGGCCCGACACCCTACAACGTATGCACCAGACATCTAGGCTACATTCCTTACCTCGATCCTTCTGTAAGTTCTGAATTTCTTAGTGAATTGCCTCTAGTTGGCTCTAGATCTGTAGTGCTGCAAACTGAGTATCATATCTCGGTGCAGCTTCTAAGTTCATGGAAATCTCCAAAGCTTCTTCCTGGGAGTTGATCTTATGTTGTCCCATGGTCCGCGCAGATGTGTAAATAACACGGCAATAAACGACTCCTTGTGTTATTTGTCCTCGTAGACAAATCCCCCATCATTGATGACCTTCTTCAACCATTGGTAAACTTCCCAGATGGACTATGTAGGTCCCTACTTGAATTCCTTTAATTCGACTACACATTAAGAGTACAATTTAGGTTGTCAGAACTGCTTCTTTAGGGCGTCATTAATATTTTCTATTGAAACGTTCGCGTGTCGACCAATGTATCCCATAAACTAGTCCAGGGCCCTTCCTTCAAAGGCTATGAAAAACTGCGCTCTTTTGACAACATCATCATTAATTTTCTATGCAGTCCATACAGACTCTGCTACAAACTAGAATCGATCCATATCCTCATCCCGCACACCCTTAAAGGTAGGCAGTTTCATCTGCACAACCATATCATCCTCAGGTGGTGGCAGAGGTGGGGTAGGAGAATTCTTACCCCTACTTGGGTTTGATGATGGCATAGCTGGGGGACTGGTTCCAACTTGTGCAACCCTACCCTGGTTAAAATCAGGAGATTTCCTTAAGGGACTATATACCTATCTATCTCCTTGTTGATTAACTCGGTAGTATTTACCACTTCGTGTCGTGCTTCCACTCTGGTCAGAGGTCATTCACTTGGTGTGGCCACACATGACACCCTTTTCACACAATAACATATTAATCAACAATGACAGGGTTTGCAGGAACTTACCTCTAAATCTTTGAAGAACCTTCGCTCTGCTTCCAAGTATGACAAAAACCGATCAATTGCAAATTCTGTTATGAATCCTCCCAAAATACTATCAACCCAGTGGTTTGTAGTCTTCGCGATATTGTTATTAGTATTTTCCAATTGTTGAATTATTTCAGGGGTCCACTGTGTGACCTGATCGTCTTTCTAGCAGGTCTGGAACTCTGCCAATCGTGCCAGCCACTCTTGCAATTTGTGCGCGAAGGATACAAAGAATATTTCGTGTATTTCTGTAAAAATGTGCTTATTTTTCCACTCATTTGTAAATAGCTTCTTACTTCTATTCTCTTTTAGGGAAAACTCCTAAATTTGTTTTTCGAACCAATCCTCAAGTTCAAGCTTCAATGGCTACCAATGACCCCATGGAATTACCCGATCTCTCTCTCTCAAAATGCTCCCGGTCCTGGCCCGGCTTCGGTTTTAAGGTTTGCCAAAAAACCACTGTACTACTGGCCGTTTCGGCAATGGCCTGCTTGTGCACATCAAGGTCTCACTCGAAGTAGTATGGGAGGGTTCTGGAACTAGGTTTCCACACCGTGAGAGAGAGAGAAAGTTAATTGAAGTGGGTCCTTTTATATCAAATAGACCTGCGCAGGGGAAGCCCTAATGCATAAACCCTTAACAGTATATCGGCAGAGCAAATATTATAAATCATTAGATAACATGTAACCAGAGCAGTTTACTTGAACCAGATCTATGCATTCATAATATCACATCCATGTGTGCATTAGTAAATCATCAGTATTCAGTGAGCAAGTATAATCTCAGAAATAAAATAAAGCATAGCTGATAATCATAACACAGAAACACTTAAATATCACAAGCAAACTTCTCATTCATTCGTATCCATATCCAACTTACAGACTCTATCTACTAGCCCACGCACACAACCAGCGGGGTCCGCACACAGCAAGACTCAGGGTCTTTGCGCACACAACCAGTGGGAGCCCTTACCCAGAAAATTGACACAAAATATCTACAGTTCTTATCCAAGCTTAATCCCACACCTTTTCTCCCTCTAGACTTGATTTATCCATCTATTTATAACATATTAGCCTGCACTACTCTATGGTCTACAAACTATGGTTTGTAGACTCCTAGTCTACCCTTTGACCCTCTACAATTCATTGGGAGATTTGAACCGCCCCAAAGCCCTTGCGCTATACTAAATATTACAAAATATTACAAAACTAGACCAAAAATGCAATTAGGGGACCTCGCTCCAACATGGATTCCTGTCATGAAGGGATTTGATTTCCATGGACCAAGGGATAAGATCCATGAGTGGAGGAATAAAGATCTAACTGACACGACTCTATAGGCTTCCAATTGGGAGAATATTCGACCAACTAGGATTCTAGAAGTTAATTTTTTATTTTACTTGCTTTTCACAGGGGTGCACAGGCTTTAGTGGGAAAAAGTGTGGGATTCATTGTAGTTAATGGACAGAACATCAGTGCATGCATAGGGAAAGTCTAGAAAAACCGCGTAGGTGGACTTTTAAGGGTTTTACATAGATTTTCTCCAATTTCCAAGACTTGATTCATGAACATGAGTGTTTTTGACCTCTAAGGAAACATGATATGGATGGTGATAGACCCATATGAACAATAAAATGTCATGGTGAAAAAATGATGTGTAACAAATTTCCCCATAAAGTGCGAAGTCTGAGAGTTTTTTTGAAGAGTGAAGTGCTTTATCATTCTAAGGATTGGATTGGAGACAACGGTCAAAAACCTGTAAAAAAATTCAATGCAAATATATACATCATCATTGAGGTAGAAATTCCCACACTTAGATCAAAACTAACTAAATGTAGACATGGTTTCAATATTACATAAAAAGTAGACACAGTATGTATGCAACCATCTGTTATAAGTAGTCGACTACATCATGAATAATAAAACTCCTCACAACCTGGATGGTGGAAACTAGAGCCAGGGTCTTGATTTTTGCTTCTTGAACTGGTATGAATCTATCCATGTGATTGATTGTGTTGAAGTTGAACATGGTAGAAAACACTTGATTACCGGTCAATGATGTGAACCGTTAACAAGTGTGAGAGAAACCATCAATAATGAAAATGGATCTCAAAGTACCTCAGTACAATCTATGAAGTGTGAATGAATGATTTGCAGTCGAACACTCATAGAATCGTTCGATCAAAGGTCAATGATGCAACACTATCGTCGAAAGCGAGAAATCTGCCATTAGGGCATGCACATCCCAAGGTACTAATAGGATTCTAGATCAAGTTTCTAGATAATGAGCCGATGTTGATAGAAAGTGATCTGTCGCAAGAAAGCCTATGACATGACACCATTATATCAAGTTTTGAAGAAATATTTTGCAAGGACTGACTCAGGGATGGTCAACGTGAATGGAGAAAAATGTTTGCAATGAATGGTTTATTGAACTTTCTCTTGAACACAAAATGACACTGTAGATGGCTTTGTTACACCAATTTTTTTTCATCTAACCTATTACTATTAGAGGGACCAAAGTACACCATGTAAGACCAATTTTACCCTAGTAAAATTGCTTTCACTATGAAAAATAACTTAGTAATCCATAACTTATTAAGTTGTTTATGGTCTAAACATAAAAACCCATGGGGAATAATTGAATAAATCCCTATTTGTTTTATTTTACTCATTATTTATTTAATTATTACTCAACCACATTATTAAAATAATGGAGTTGTCTACGGAGGTGGAGGAATTGCACGGACGACCAAAATTCACTAGAATCCGGGCAATTTTTTTTAAGAAATATTGCAGTAGCAGTGTTTGAATCATGTTTTTTTATGGTGGAAATGGAGTCAGCACCATAAAAAACCTCTAGGGCACCTAAAATATTGAATTTTGATAGCTATAAATTGGATTTATAAAAATCCCTACCGGATTTTCTTAAAATCTTAACGGAATTTCCATGACTTTCAAGGAAAAAAAGTAGCCTAGTTAGACTACGACTAAAATAATAAATAAATCATTTATTTATTTATTATTTACAAATAAAGGGATCTGACCAAATTCAAATTCTTTTTTCCTTCAACAAAAATAATAAAATATTCCATAAAAGTTGGATCTAGATTTGGTTAATAATATTTTAATTATGCACCAATATCTAGACTAGCTCAATATTTTGTTATAAATAGAAGGGTTTTTCCATTCATTAATTACCTTTTGTTGCCTAAAGATTGCTCTGGATCTGTACTTTTGGTCTAACTTTGATCTTCCATCATTGCCATATTTTTCTACCTTTTGCTTGTGAACTCCCTTTGAGCTCCATTTTTGTTTGGGTTTTCTACACCATCAAGAGAGAGAGATCTTAGATTTGAAGCGCTGAGGACATACGAGAACCCATCCCATTGAGGGGGGATGTCAACATCTTTCTATGTTCCCTTCCCAGGTGTCATAATACAAAAATTATTTAAAAACATTCTTGTCTTGTTCATTGGATGCATGGAGCAATGCTTTCTTTTTATTTACTTCTTAATGTCTTTAACTGCATAGATTTGGATTTCTGTAGCATTTATTCTGATCACTAACTAGAGATCTAGGAAAATTGGCAGCCATATTTGATGTTAGGGTTGTTTTTTATGCACAACTGAAGTAAGATTTTTCATACGCTTGTGATTAGAATTCACACTAACAAATGGTGACTCCACAAGTGTTTATAATTACGATTATTGTCATTTTTAAGATCCCTGCATGACCAGCTGCTTCAACCCCTAGGGTGACAGGTATCAATCACAAATTAGATGACACTTTTTTTCTGAAACCTGCTCTCAAGACAGCTGGAAGTGAAGGTCACACTTTTTGGGCCAAAATCTGCAACCTCAACCTTCATGATGTAGAAAACAACCTCAAACCTGCGACCTCAGCTGAAAACAGGTTAGAAACTGCGACCTGTACTTTTTGTGGGATTTTTTTTGTGTTTTTTCTGGGTTTGTCTCGGCTATTGTTTAGGGTTGTTTGACCTCCATCTCCACCTGTCTTGGACCTATAATTGCTTAGTTTTACTTGTCGAAGTAGGAACCAATCCCCTTATGGCTTTAGTATGCTTCCACCTTTTTAGGAGGAGTTTAGCTGAAGCAGGTCTTCTGAGATTTCAGTGTGTTCAACTATTTTTCAGATTTGAACCTATACTTTTAGATCCATTTGAGATTGGTTATTTATCCATCCAAAACACCTCTTTTCGGTTTTTTTTGGTCCTCCTTTAGGTTCCCCTCCATTTCCCTTCAGGTTGTAGCCTTTCGCCCCCTTTTTTGCGGCATTTTTCCCTCTAGTTTTTTGTTGTTGTCTGCACCTATTTCCAATAGATCTGACCTTTAGATCCCTGCCTCTCCCAACTTTAGATCCATTGGCCATTTTGTGTGTTTTGACTAGATTTCACCCTCCCATAGACTAGTTGTTCGGAAGCCATCCTCCTTGGGTTTAAATTGATGCATCTTTATATGTTTATTTTCTATCGTATTCAATTTCTTTTACTATCAGTTTCAGGTTTATTAATAGTTATACAACATATTTTTTCTTTTTTTTTCTACACACGTCTGGGCTTAGTTAAAATTAACACACTTATCACATACATGCACACCCTAAGTGAAGAGCGCCTAGTTTTCACCACCAGGCCAAGACTAAAAAATTGTAATCAATTAATCCTGCACCTCCCTACCCTTGTTTCGACATTGTAATCATTTGATCTTGCACCTGCCTGCCCTTGCTAGTCTCTCTTTTTTCTATGATCCGTGTTTTTTTTCCATCATTGTGCCCCTAAGGTGTTTATCCTAGAGACTCATAGGCCTTCATCCTCAGTTTCCTTTAGAAAGACTTACTCCTCTGCGTATGGTTCGAGTTCATCCTTCACCGAGTCCCCATTATAAATCTGCTTCTGGTTCATCGGGTTCCCCTTTTGGTTCAAGCCCCAAATATCCTCCTATCACCTTCACCATGTCTGGTTCAGGACCTAATGCTCATGGTAGCACCAACCCTAATGCTGAGAGTGCTTCTAGTAGTGCTGCAACAGGAAATATCCCGACTGCTCCCTTGCTCCCTTATATGGAAGGCCCCAGTATTCTCAATTTTAGCCAGTTGATTAATGACCCCATACACCATAATCCTAGTTGGCCTGCTATTCCAACCAAGCTCCCTTCAGAAATCCCAAGTTTGAAGGTCTTGCTGGAGAGGATCCTACCAACCATGTTCATTCTTTCCACATGTGGTGTTCGTCTAACTCCATCACCGATGACTCCGTCCGTCGTCCGTTGTTCTAGCATATTCTTACTGGAAAAGCTTCCAAGTGGTATGTCGACCAGGTCTCCGGCTCTCATACAACTTTTGCGACTCTTTCCAGGGCTTTTCTATCTTATTTCCAGCTTCCCCTTCGCTATGACACTGGTACCGAACTCTTGACCTATTTTTGTCAATTTTTTGCGATCCGCCTATATGACCACATCCAAGAATGGTAGAGAAGAAAGAGCCTATGTCGAGCCCCTACCTTCAAAGAATATGTCTACATGGACTAGTTTCTCAGATCCCTTTTTCCTTCTATTGGCAAAGATGTCGCATATTAATTCCCTCAGACCGAGGAAGCTGCCCTCCAAATTGTGTTGAAGTATGACCTGATCTACGCATAGTCTGGTTATGTTCATACCTTCTTACTTGATCTCCCTAGACCCAGTGGTGCCAACAAACCAGGGGCATCCCCTGCCCCTGATGGTATCATTGGAGCCCTTTCTCATCCACACACTGATCCTTCCATGGTTTATGGTTTCCATCGGAGAGGGGCTAGCTCCTCCAACACTTTTCCCCCTCCCGGTAGCATGTATCTAGGATACGACATGCCTCCTAGTTTTTCCCAATGTGTTTACCCCAATGTTTCCTAACCTCCTTATTATCCGTATCCACGGCCTGGTGCTCCATCTCGTCCAACATTAGCACCTCAACCTCCCTTTCCTTCTCAACTCCCACAACAGTAGCCACCACCCCCTCAGGGTCAGGTGTATGCGCAACAGGGTACAACTAATCCTCCTACCTCCAAAAAAAAGAGGAAAGGTAACCAAAACCAATCTACCCCAGGTAATCTAGGAAATAATCCCCAAGGGAATGCACCTAACACTGCAACCCAGAAATAGGGAATTCATCCCAAGTAGGACAGGCCTGTTGACACGAACAAACCTTGTTCTTGTTCCGGTGTCTACAGTCACTACACCCATGATTGTCCTCTTTTACCTCATATGCGTCATATTTTGGAAGCTCAAGAAACATCCCGAGGACAACAAGCCTCCCCTTTGGTTCCTCCCAATGCTGCCCCTATCTAACTGATGTGTTTACCAATCCTTTCCCTCAGTAAGGATTTGTGGCTACCCAAACCCTTAAAAGTCAGGTAGCCACTCAAACTCCTCCATTTGGTACCTCTGATTACTAGATCCTCATGATGAACTCTAACCAACCCATTACCGTTGGCCTCAACCTTTAGACTCGGTCCCATCAGTACAACAAGCCCCCTGCTAGGTCTACTATCGAGCCCCCCTCTTCAGGTCCCAGAGAGCCTCATTCAACACCCAATGGTCCTTTAATGATCCCTCAGCCTAAGGCAGAGGTTCATACCAATCTCCTCAAAGGACCATTACACAGAAACATTGCTTCTATTAAAGCTTCCCACTCCTATAGTATAGTAGATGACTTGGTGCAATCCGCTACTCCCGTATCAACACTGGAAGTCCTCTAGTTATGCCCTTCAAAATGAAAAGCTCTAATAACTGCCATGGGTGCTGTGGATCCTCCAGATGATCATTTTATCATCTTCGATGTTGACTGGTCAAAAAATCCCCCCCTTCCTGCTTCCGTTGCCTTCCAAATCCCTGTCAAGGTCCAGAATGCCAACGTCTCCCATTGTATCATTGGTGAGGGGGCATCCACCTGTGTGATGTTTGCTTCGGTTTGGAAGCAACTCGGATCTCCTGAGTTAGCCCCTTCCACTATCACCCTTTGAGCGTGCGATGAAAACTCTTCCAAGCCCCTTGGCATGTTCCGCAATTGTCCTATTACTCTTGCGGGAAGACTATTTGTGTTGACGTAGAAGTCATTGATGCCCCCTTAGACTAAAAAATTTTATTGGGTCATAGCTACACTTATGCAATGTCTGCTGTCCCATCTGCAATTCACTAGAAGATGTGCTTTCCTCACATCAGAAATATTGTCACCATCGACCAGCTGACATATTACGAACTGAAGTCTCAGACCTCCCCTGAGTCCATCATCTCTTTAGTGGCCAATAAACAAATAGTCGAATCTATGACTAGTGCCTCACCTGGAGTCTATAAATATTCCTATTTTCTTGGTTCATTCCCTGGTATCCCCCCTCCTATCTCTGACCCTAGGTCATCGAAGTTTTGCATGATGCAATCATCTTGGTTGGACCTCAAACAGACCGGTTCGACTAGTTAGCAGCCCCAGCACCCTCCACAACTTGCTCCTAGCACCTTGACTCAGCCTTCAGGACCCTCTCCTCAAGGCCCCTCATCTGGAGCTGGTGTCCATGATCCTATCTACTCTCCTGGAATGGTTCCCCTTGGCCTTAACCATCTCGAAGCTATACCGCCTGGACATTACCACTCTAGTCAAATACTGTTTCTAGCTCCCCCTCCTGGAGTATTTTCGGTACCTGTCATGGCTACCTTGTCTCTTCCTAACATGACCCTGGGGATCCTAGTCTAGCACGTTGATCCCCTAGCCACTATCCCTCCTGGTTCTTGTATGTCCTCAGCACTTCAAATGGAGTTAAAATAAGTCATTTTCACCTTTTGTTTTCAGAACAATGCATAGAGAGTTTTTGACCAAAATATTCCAGAGCTGATATCAGAAGAATCGACCGTTCATTTCCTGAACTATCAGAACCATGTAATCCACATCATCCTTGTCTATGTTTTCATCCATTTCATTTATTATTTTAATATTTCATGGAATTTTTTAGGAGAAAAATATGTTTCAAATCCGCCTTGAGGGGTACACATTTTCTCCGTGTGAAAACCACACACCATGGTGATTTAAAAAAAAATCGTCGGGTCGTTGTTGGTTTTATGTGGATCACGTGCGGAAAAACACACTGTCTGCACACAGAATCTATTTAGGCACTGTGATCTTTTGAAAAACTTATAATTCTTCATTAAAAATGGTTTCACTTTTCTCCAACTGATTTTAATTTTTTACTTTGTTTATTTGTAGGGCTTTTAATCATGTTGGAATGGCAGAAACGAGAACATGAGCTCGTGGATAATGAAGCCATGGATGATCAAGAAACCATTCTTGCATTGAAAAACTATGGGTTGTAAAAGTTATGGTCAATTCAAGGAATAAAGGCACAAGTTGAGCTAATTACTTGGCTTGTGAGTGCATGGGACGTGCAAGATCCATGTTTCATAATTGGTGACCACCAGCTTGAGATTGAGCCGAAATACATATACTTCCTTGCTGGATTACCTTGGAGAGGGAGAAATGTTTCCTTATTAGCGACTAGACAAGGAATTCTTCCCACTGCTAGCTACAAGGCTCAGTATTTTAGCAATACTTCAGAGTTGAAGGACGGTCGCATAGACATCAAAACCATCTTGCGACTGGAACTTAAAATCATAAAATTCACAGTGACCAGGTTATGCGCGAGTGCAGCTCCTCATGTGGCTACCAAAGCACAAATTCAAACTACAGTTGAGTGTTTCAGAGGGACAATATTCAACTCAAGTGAAGAAGTATTGGCCAATATGAAGGGCCAATTGACTAGAGAAAAAAATGGGAAGTTGAAAAACTTCGGATACGGTGCCATTCTTATCTCATTTTCTCTCTAGAGATAATTCCACTTCTTGCTCCTCAACTGATTCCAGTGGATCCTGGAACTCCTCGGGGACCTCGTATGGTGCGATGGGTAGCATTGATGACTCGCCATGGTGGCGAGGGTGGTTCAGTGGTTCGGTTCACTCTGAATTATTTGATGTGGCTCAAGAACCAGGTTTTCATTATTGAAGATTTTCCTTATGCGGGAATGGAATATAGAGCTGATCCTGAAACACTCTTGCCACCAGGGGAACAATGGGATGAGACAAGTTAGTGAATCAATTTGAAGTTTTTAATCTAATTTTTATTTTATTTTTTATCATCCAATACTAACAAAAATTTTAAATGCAGATGTTGGTCTGATATGACTAGTAGTGCTTCATTGCTTTGATAGGCGAGAGGCACAACTCGTAGCACCTCCACAGGATGATGCATGAGATCTTGGCAGAGATGGAGCACAAACTTGAGAGGTTGGCCATTGATATTCCTAAGACAGGAACCGATGATATCCCTCTCATGCTTCAGAGACACGTGACTAGTGTTCCATGTCAACTCAGGAGATTTTTGCACAAGGTGGCACGTGATATAGTTTGTTCTCATGAGCATCATCATGGATAGCTAATGGTCAATGTAGATTAATTTTTTTTTTGTATCAGTATCTTTTAGATCATAAGGTGTTTGAACCTATGATCACATGCAATGTAATATTTTTTGGACACAGACTTATCTATCCTAATGATATTACTACTTTCGTTATCTGAGTATCTTGTTCAACATGGATTGAATGTTTTTTTGATTTAATTTGTTAATGTTGCAAATGTCTATTTAAAACTCGATTAGCTAATGCATTAGTCAATGTGTTTAAATTTCTTGAAATATGTTGATATTCAATATAATCAAATTGTCGTTCCAAGAGACGAACCTTCAAAAATAATATTAACAACACTGGATTTATAATAGCATAAAATTTGTTTAAATGTAATACAATGAGTTGAAAATCTAACCTAATGATAAAAAATTGAATACCAAATGAAATGGCATCAAATAATAACTTAATGAATGTGCTATATTCTGCAATATTATTCATTGTTTGGCCAAGGCATATCCAATGAATAGAAACTAACTCATCAGTGGGTGAATAGATAATCCAAGCCGCGGAAGAGATGTTCCATGTAGTACGACAGGCTCCACGAGCAAAGCCAATGTAAGTTTGAAGGGATTTCGACATATTCAATATGAAGAGTAATGAAGATAAGCAGTGATAGTAGTAACAACAAAAACTAATCTAGGTACAGTTGTCTAATCTACGGCACACTGTTCTAAAATGTAACTATTGTACAAGAGAGATCTTCACACGAAAATTCATGCATAATATATCTTAAGATAAATACCATTTCTGGGTTTATCTAAAGAGACCTCATCATAATCAATTAATTGATAGGCTCCTTTTGCAGGAACACACTTGAAAATATAGGGACCATGCCACATTGGTTCGAATTTACCAGCGCCTAGCTTATCGTTAGCTTGATCATATACTAAAACTAGTTCACCTTCTTAATGAATGCGAGGGTTAACACTTTGATCATACTGAGCTTTCACCCATTTCTTCTGAGCTTCAGCAACCAATGGAGCGGTGTGCTGAGTCTCATCTAATTGTGCTAAGTATAGAAAGCATTTCTCCTCTTTAGAGGTAGCTAGTAACAACTCAATGGCTAATTTGAGTGATGATATTTCACATTCAATCGGTAACACAACTTCTAAACCATAGACAAGTTTAAAAAGAGTGAACCCTATGGCATATTTTGTTGAGGTACAGTATGCCCATAATACCGAAAAAATCATGGTATTCCAATTAGATTTATGAGTCCTGAAAATCAATTTAATCATGGTGGTTAAAAACTTGTTGACGGCCTCAACTTGACCATTAGCCTATGGATAATACATAGTAGAATTATCATGGCATAGGCCAAGTTGATCAGAATGTTCGGCCATCATAATATTTCGAAAATCGCTCCCATGGCCCGTAATAATAGCTTGAGGGACACCGAATCGAGCAATCACATGATTGAATATGAAAGTAGCTACAGTTTTTCCATCAACCATGAATGTAGGCATCACCTCAGCCCATTTGGTAAAGTAATATATGACGAGAATATATACCCATGCTCCCTAGCCGAGTGAGGGTTACATGTAATGAAATCAATGCCCCATTTGCAAACGGACCGACAAAAATGATTGGGTGAAGAGGAGCTAGAGGTGCACGCATATTTCGATAAAAAAATTTCAGTTGTGGCATTTTCGAACCACGATGATACGATCTTTGAGTGAAGACAACCATTAATAACCAGTGCACAATATCTTTTGGGTTGTGGAAAACCTAGACGTATGACCACCACATGGCCCAGAATCGCAATCATTCAAAACCCTTTCAGCCTCTTTGTGAGTTATACAACATCGAAAAATAGAATCTACACCACGACGATAAAGAGTGTCCCCAACGATATTGTATTTCTAAGATTGGTATCGGATTCTCCGTCGATCTGATCATGAAAGATCTGGGTGAAAGGTTTGGGTCTGAAGATATATAATGATATCTCCATAACAAGGATTGAAAGTACTGATTAGAAACAAAGATTCATTCGCGATAGGATTATCTGCCACTGTTTTAGACTCAGTAGTGGGAAAGTCACACATAAGTTCAGAAAACATTAGTGATTTCTTTGACTTGGAATTCTCTAACTCCAAATCAAACTCTTGTAGGATAACAATCCATTTGGAGTATTTTCCCCCAATATTTTTTTTTGTCAATATGTATATCATCAGGTTGCAATTAGATATCATTATGGTTTTGCATAACAATATGTAATGACGGAATCGTTGGACAGCTTGAACTACCACCAAGGCCAATTTATCCACATGTTAATACTTGATTTCCATTGGGTTGAGATTCCGACTTAGGTAATAGATCACATGTTCATTATGATATTCATCCTCCTCAACCAAAACCATTCCAATCATGGAATCAGAGGTAGCTAAGTATAAAAAGTAATCCTGGAGGTAATTGGGTGGATGTAATAACGGTGCATGGGTCAAAACGTTTTTAAGTGAGTCAAAAGATTTATTGGCAATCTCATCCCAAATAAATGGAACATTTTGTTTCAAAAATTGGGTAAAATCTTTTTTTAACTCAACATAGTTTGGGATAAACCTACGTAAAAAATTTTCTTTCCCCTGCAAACTTTGGAGTTGGCGAAGAGTGGAAGGAGGAGGTAAATTGATGATAGCCTCAACATTCAATGGATCAACACGAATGACATATTTTGAAACAACGAACCCAAATAATCGTCCTGATTGTACAAAAAAAAAATTTGTGTGGATTCAAACGAATTTTGTAATGCCTACATCTCATGAAGATAGCTCGTAAGTGTATAGGATGATCTTCTTTGTGTAAAGAATGAGCAGGTAAGTCATCTAGATAAGGCTGTAAAATATGCTTGATATCATGAAAAGCATAAGACATAGCTCTTTGAAAATTTTCATTGACATTTTTTAGTCCAAAAGGTAGCTTGCAATATGAAAATTTTCCCCAAGGACATAAACGTTGTTTTAGGTTGATCAACAGGGAGTATGTTGACTTTATTGTAGCCAGAAAAACTATCCATAAATGAGAATAATTCTTTTCCAGCACAATCATCAACAATTTGATCGATATAGGGTGTAGGATAGTTGTCCTTTGGACACGCCTAGTTAATGACCCGATAATCGACACATACTTTGATAGTCCCTTGTTTCTTCGTAACGGGAACCATCTTAGATACCCAATCTGTCAAAGGAATAGGATAAATAAATCCTGCTCATAATAGCTTCTCAACTTTAGTTTTGATTGCTGAAGCTTTCCATGGATTTATTAGACGTAATCTCTATCTAATAGGCTTAGCATCCCGATATGTCTTAATTTCATGAATTACAATCTTAGGATCAATACTGGGCATCTCTTCGTAAGACCAGGCACAAATGTCTCAGAATTCTTGAAAAAGGGCTTTGTAGGTGTTAATCTCTTCCATCGAACAAGAAGCACCTATATGAATGTTTTCAATAATTCCAAGTTTAATCGATATGTCAATAGGAACTTTTATAGAAATATTTCCCAAATGTGTCTCAAAATATGAACGTGTAATCGATATGGGATTTTGTGGTTCCTTGACATAATCAATTGTAAAAATAGATGAAAAATCATTTTCAAGCTTATCAAGATTAGGCAAAAAGGAATATCGATGATGTAGATCATCCCATGGTAATTCATCCGATGACAAAATTTCCCGAATACTTTCATCAGTTACAAATACATGTTGAAAGGGATCCGAAAATGATGTCAAGGTTGAGCTCGATAGAGAAGATGATTCTTCGTTGATCACATTCATTTGATCAGGAAAGTTTGATGGGGTGTCAGAATATGATTGTACAGGTACATATGCTGACTCAAAAGGACTCTAAGGCATCTCACCATTGAAAGAGTCCAATTCTGATTCTGAAGGCATAGTCCATATGTCATCAAATGGTATTGTGTTTGAAGAGATCATATTGATATTGGAAAGTTTTCGCAATTCGTTGGGTTGGGGTTCAGCGAAAGTTCCCATGAGAGCAGAATCCTTCATTAATCCTACACCAACATCTTCGTATGGGAGAACTGATTTTCTGACATGTTGAATGCTATCTATAGAAGTAGAGTCTGAAGAAAAGTATGACAACTGATCGATTTTAACAATCTTTCCCTTGTGAGGAAACATGATTACCTGAAAGACTGATGAAACAAAAACATTCATGGCATAAGACCAAATACGACCCAGAAGAAGGTTGTAATCAAGAGGGGCATCAACAACTTCCACCTATAGGTTAACGATTTTTCCTTCTACTTCTATAGGTAGATCCTGGAGTATTTTGTATGGATGAACACCTCTTCCGTCAAAGGCTTTAAGGATAGTTGGTGATTGGTTAAGTGTTGGAGAACCAAGGGTTTTCCAAAAATTTAACGAAATTATACACGTATATTCCCCCTCGTCAATTACAGTACGAAAACCTCGTCTTGATTTGACTAATACGGGAATCTGAAAAGCCATCTGATGAGGGAGTCTAGGTACAAAATTTTCGAGATCAAAGACCATTATGTTCAAGTCTTGAGGATTAATAGCTCCGCTAGCTAATAATAGTAATTTCCTTTGTGTTGGACATGATTTCAGCACTTCTAGTGCTGACATTGTTAAAGGGTATATCACCAAATCTTCAACAATGTTGTAATTTTGAGCAGCTCTAGCATGTGGATTGAAAGCCAATTTTCCAAGTACACCTTTAGCAAGCAGTTTAATCACTAAATTAGGGTTAGATTTCTCGATTCGAAGTGGTTCGGAAAATGAAGGAGGTATAGCTGGTGTTTGAATAGAAGTTTCAGTCTCTTTACCAGTTACAGGACTCTTAAATCCATAGTCTTGAGATTGTGTTGCAACCATGACTTGAGATATCATTAAAATATTTTCCGACGATCTGGAAGAAGATACGATCATTTTACTATATTGAGAGGGTAAATGATCCCTTAAGACAACAGTTGTGGGTGAACCTTTGAAAAATTTGGATACCTCGAACCGATGGGGACACCCTTTGGTATAGTAATCCTTGTCAAAGATAAGACAAGGATAACGAGGTTTCCGCTTTTCATCAGCTGGTTTGGTTTTTTCTGTTTTCTCTTTAGGAGATGTATTTTGTTTATTTTTATTCTTTCCTTTCTTCTTATTGCCAGTTTTAGCTCTAGTCATGGATTAATATACAACATGAATGTTAGCAGACGTTTCAAGGGAAGAATCTCCTTTAGGTGAGTCTGATAAAGTTATTATGGGAGAAGTAGGTTTAGCTGACTTCTTCTTACTCTTTGTAGCACTGACTATACCAATTACACCATCTGTAGAATGAGAACCAGAAGGAGTTGCAGTAATTTTACCTGGGCGTGGCATGTCAAGAATTTTTTCATATAAAGTAACAGACTGTGTATATACAAGGTATAAGTACTGTGCTTGAGCTATGACTGTTCTTCTGTAACAACACCTCCCTTGGCTACATCTTTAGTGATATTATGAGGTAGTGATTTAATGAACCATTCTACCAAGATTTGATCCAGAATAAAAACTTTCACTAAACGTCGTCTACGTCTCCATTCATGTATGTGATCTGAAATGTATGTAGACGTACTCTATTTTAATGAAGTTAAGAGTTCCCTGCCATTGTCATAACATACTGGAAATTGAAAGTGAGTTAGGAAAGTTGTTGCTAATGCGTTGAAATTATTGAAAGAGCCATGTGGTAATTCAATATACCACTTTGCAGCTAAGCCTATTAATGTTCTTTGAAAAATTCTCAATCGAATGGAATCATCAATTAAGGAGTTGGATGCGCACCAAAGATGATAAGTCATTACATGATTTGAGGGGTCTTCTCTTGATTTTCCTTCAAACATAGGTATATCAATGGGTGTTAGGTCCCTATATCACTAGAATAGTCCCTTATTATTGTTAGTGTAAACCCCTTATTATTATTATTGTACCCTTGTAACCCCCATTTTGTTATTATTGTGCCCTTAAATTATTATTGTTAGGTCGGCTAGGATTACATTGTGGCCCACTAGGATTACATTATGGCCCCATGGACCCCTATATATAGAAAGGAGGTTTTGTAAATTGTATCATCCAAGAATTGTTCATTTATGTAATGTATTGGAGGTTGCCCCCTCGAAGTGGCTTATTTCTAAGGCGTTCATATCTCTTTTCTTCTATTTTTGGAGCTGGTTACACAACATTTGGTATCAGAGCTTTGGATTCTAGGGTTTCGCTGCTCCAAACAGGTCATCGTGAAATTTTCACTATAAATTTTTTTATACGAAGGTTCAGAAGCTGAAATTTTGAGGGTGCGAAGCCAAAATCCTGAGGAAGATTGTCTAAAAATTTCAGAGCTTGGTTCGCAATATTTTTTGAGATATGATCTGTGGAAGTTAGGTATTTTTTAAGGCTCCTAAACAGGTCATCGTGGAATTTGTGCTATAAATTCTTTTTTACAAAGGTTCAGAATCTGAAATTTTTATGGTGCGAAGATGAAATCATAAGGAAACTTGTCAAAACATTTCAGAGCTTGGTTCGCAATATTTTTGGAGATATGATCTATGGAAGGTAGTGCTTTTTCAGGCTCCTGAATTTCATCTAAAAAAGGTGATCGTGGGAAAATTTCAATAACTCTCTCTTTGAGCATCGGATTGGAGTGCCGTAAAAAGTGGTCGTAATTAAACGGACTTTAGTTTCTTAGCTATCAATTTCAGAGGCGAAGGACAAAACAGTGACACGTGGAAAGTCGTACAAGTTCGCTATACTGAACCAGTCCATAATTAGGTCATTGTGGGAGATTGGACATAACTTTGTCTTGGAGAATCCAAATCAAGTCAGACCTGTGGCATTCAAAATAGAATTCAGAGGGCTAATTCAATGCTAAATTTTAGATATTGAAGAGCCGCAATCACAGAGATAATACAATTTCAATATCGAGCTCCTCAAAAGCAAGTAAAAGGTGTGTATTGTTTTTCCAAATTTCATAAGTCTTGTTTGAAGAATCAAGTTGAATTGATTGCAAGGGAATATTGTAGAATATATATCAGTATTGGATTATAAAATGGCTCCTAATAAGAATTCAACACCCATTAAGCCTTTGGAAAGCTCTACTATGACTCATGAAGACGAAGAATTGCAACATGATCTATCAAAATTAGAAGAGCAAGTGCAACAAATATCACTCTCGCAAAGAGCAACAAAAAATGAAATGGAAGTTTTGAAGAAAGGCGTGGAAGCTAAGATGGATGGCGTGCAAGCTAAGATGGATGGCGTGGAAGCCAAGATGGATGGCATGGAGGCTGGCATGGAATCTAAGATGGATGACATGGAAGCTAAGATCGATGAGAAAATGGAAAACATGAAGAATTTTCTAAAAGCAGACATGGAAGGTTTGACAAAGTTGATACAAGAAAGGTTTCCTAATGGTGAAAAGATAGTATAAGAACCTCACGATGAGAAAAAAATAAATTTTAATTGTGATTTCATAAACTCTAATGTTGGTGGGAAGAACCACCATATTCCAAAGATGGATATGAGGAAGTTTGATGGAAAGGATCCTGTAACATGGATACTACAGATGGAGCAATATTTTGATCTCCATAACCTGCAAAACACACAAAAGGTACGCATTGCAACTTTACATTTAGAACAAAATACATTTGTATGGTATCGATGGCTTTGTTCCCGTAAAAAAATTGTCACTTGGTCAATTTTTACTGAGGAAATGATAGCACATTATGAGGATACAAAGAGCAACACCTTCTTTACCCAATTGATAAATCTCAAACAAAAGGGTTTAGTGGGGCAACACATTGAGGACTTCCAAAAATTGAATATAAGGGTAACTGATATTCCAGAGGAACACAGAATTGATCTCTTCATAGGCACTTTAAAGGATAACATCCAACATGAAGTTCGCGTTTTGGAACCTGATTCATTGGAGAAGGCATTCAGGTTGGCAAGAAAAGTTGAATGTAAAATTATGGTGACAAGGAATCCTACCACTCAATTCTATAAAGAAGGAAGTGTTGCTATGCCTAGACTTCCACAACCTACAAGGTTGACACCACAAAAATTGGAAGAAAAAAGAGCAAAAGGGCTTTGCTACAGTTGTGATAGAAAATACACTAAAGGTCATAAGTGTGCTAAAAATAAATATTTTACATAGATTGTGAAGAAGAAGAAGAAAATGAACAAGAAGAGGATATACGCCAGGAACCAGCCATAGAAGAGGAAGAAATGAATCCGACCATATCATGTAATGCACTGGCAGGAATTACCACTCCTCAAACTCTCAAGATAGCAGGACAGATCAAGAAGAAAAAGGTAATAGTGTTGATTGATTCAGTTAGCACCCATAATTTTATTCATTGTAAGGTAGCCAAGGAATTAAATTGTTTCCTATACCCAGCACCAGAATGCCAAGTGATGGTTGCAAATGGAGGAACTATAAATTGCTCCGGGAAATGCCATAATATCAAGCTAACCATGGGGGAATATGTATTGACTAGTCCAATGCTTTCCATTCCTATGGGAGGTGCTGATGTTGTACTAGGAGTACAATGGTTACAATCTTTGGGGACGGTAGCTTTTAATTTTCAAGAACTTTTCTTGAATTTTTTTTCAGAAGGAAATAAATTTTAATTACGAGGTATTGCAGGGAAGCCAATAAGGATAATAAGCTCTAATGTCATGAAAAAGCTTCTAAAGAAAGAACAACGAGGCGTAATTGCACAATTATGCTCACTAGAAGTTCCAACATCAAAATAATCTATTCCTTTAGATCTCCAACAAGTATTGGACAATCATTCCAAGGTGTTTGAAACTCCCAAAGGACTCCCACCTATTCGTGATCATGATCATGCTATTCATTTGATTCCAGGAAGTGTTCCTCCAAACATCAGGCCTTATAGATATCCTTACTTCCAAAAGAGTGAAATTGAACGTATGATTGCAGAAATGTTAGAGGCGGGTATAATTCAACCTAGTCAAAGTTCTTTCTCTGCTCCCGTAGTATTGGTACACAAGAAGGATGGATCATGGCGAATGTGTCCGGATTATAGGGAGCTCAATAAGCTCACCATTAAAGATAAATTTCCCATTCCTGTGATTGATGAATTACATGGAGCAATTTATTTTACCAAGTTGGATCTTCATTCAGGATATCATCAAATGACAATGAAGACCGAAGATATTCCAAAAACAACATTTCGAACTCATGAGGTCATTATGAATTTTTGGTCATGCCTTTTGGCCTTACCAATGCACCTTCTACATTTCAAGGGTTGATGAATTCCATTTTCAAACCCTTCCTTAGAAAATTTGTGCTAGTATTTTTTGATGATATACTAATCTACAACAGGTCTTGGAAGGATCATGTTAAACATGTTGACAGGGTGCTCAAACTATTGCAGGAGAAACAATTATATGCAAAAAAATCCAAATGTTTCTTTGGAGTACAAGAGGTGGAATATCCGGGTCATATTGTATCTCACGAGGGTGTTAAAGTAGACCCTAACAAAATTAAAGCCATTAAGGAATGGAAATTCCCCACAACCATAAAGCAGTTGCGAGGATTTCTCGGGTTAACAGGGTATTATCGCAAGTTTTTAAGAATTATGGGAGAATAGCAGCACCTCTAACAACATTATTGAAGAAAGATGCATTTTCATGGACTCCTGAAGCAACTAAGGCCTTTGAACATCTTAAAGAGGCAATGTGCCTAGCACCGGTCTTAGCTACGCCAGACTTCACAAAAACCTTTAATGTGGAATGTGATGCCTCAGGAAATGGAATTGGTGCAGTTTTAATGCAGGAAGGAAGACCCATTGCTTTTGAAAGTCGTCCAATCAAAGGAAAGTATTTACAGAAACCTATTTATGAGAAGGAAATGTTAGCAATACTGCATGCACTAAAGAAATGGCGAAATTACCTAATGGGAAGACACTTCAAGGTAAAAACCGATCATGATAGTCTTAAACACTTTTTGGAACAAAGACTATCTTTAGAAGAGCAACAAAAATGGGTCACAAAGATGTTGGGTTATGACTTTGAAATAATCTAAAAAAAAGGAAAGCTTAATGTTGTTGCAGATGCACTCTCAAGAAAGAATGAAGAGGTGGAAGCATTGCTTTGTGCCATTTCTATTATCCAGCCAGATTGGATAACCGAAGTAAGAGATGAATGGAAGAAGGACAAAGATGTATGGACACTCATTCAAAAGTTGCAGCAAGATCCTAGTACATCTGATACATTTAGTTGGAAAAATGATTCCTTATGGTACAAAGATCGCTTATATCTTTGTAAAAATTCCCAACTAAAACAAAAGATTCTTTTGGAATTGCACACTTCTCCTTTAGGAGGACACTCAGGATTTTTAAAAACTTACCACAGGGTGAAGAAAGAATTTTTTTGGGATGGCCTTAAATCGGATATTCGAAAGTTTGTGGCGGAATGTTTGGTTTGCCAACAGAATAAAGTGGAAACAATTAAGACCCCAGGACTTCTACAACCTTTATCCATTCCAGGTCAACGTTGGGAGGAGATTTCAATGGATTTTATCACGGGTTTACCTAAGTCTGAAGGAAAGAGTGTCATCATGGTGGTAGTTGATAGACTTACCAAGTATGCACACTTTTGTGCATTATCTCATCCATTTAAAGCAAGTACAGTTGCTACTACATTTATGGACAGAATTCAAAAGCTACATGGAAGCCCAAGGGTTATTGTGAGAAACAGAGATCCCATTTTTACTGGAAATTTTTGGACGGAGTTATTTTCTTGTTTGGGTACTCAATTAGCTCATAGCTCATCTTATCATCCTCAATCGGATGGTCAAACTGAGATAGTAAATAAATGTTTGGAAGGATATCTTCGTTGTTTTGTATCTGATAAACAAACACAATGGGTCAAGTGGTTACCTCTCGCTGAATGGTGTTATAACACTTCCTTCCATACTGCAGCAAAAATGACCCCATTTATGGCACTTTATGGATATCATCCACCATCCATCACATCATCTTTAAGGGAAAATTCGAAGGTTCAAGCGGTGGAAGATCACATCGAGCATCAGCAAGAAGTTCTACAACTCTTAAAGGATAACCTGAATTTGGCACAAAATCGAATGAAACAACAGGCAGATCAACATCGTAGCGAGAGAAGTTTTGATGTAGGAGATTGGGTATTTTTACGGCTACAACCATACAAACAAATGTCCCTCAAGAAAGCAAAGAAGGATAATAAATTATCGCCAAAGTACTATGGTCCTTACAAGGTGTTGCAAAAGATTGGTACTATGGCATACAAATTGGAGCTTCCTGCTTATTCGCAAGTACATCCAGTTTTCCATGTTTCATGCTTAAAGAAGGTTATAAGTGAAAATCTTCCAGTTCAAACAGTATTGCCAGAACTTGATGGGGAAGGGAAAATCATATTGGAACCTGAAGCAGTCATGGAAAAAAGAACTCGACAACTACGGAATCGATCAATTTCAGAGTATCTCATCAAGTGGAAGAACTTACCCACTAAAGATTCTACATGGGAGGATAAGAATTTTATACAGAAGCACCCAGAGCTACTCAAGTGTTGAGGACAACACTTTTTTTGAAGGAGAGGGGCATGTTAGGTCCCTATATCACTAGTATAGCCCCTTATTATTGTTAGTGTAAACCTCTTATTGTTATTATTGTACCCTTGTAACCCCCATTTTGTTATTATAGTGCCCTTAAATTATTATTGTTAGGTCGGCTAGGATTACATTGTGGCCCACTAGGATTACATTATGGCCCCATGGACTCCTATATATAGAAAGGAGGTTTTGTGAATTGTATCATCCAAGAATTGTTCATTCATGTAAGGTATTGGAGGTTGCCCCCTGGAAGTGGCTTATTTCTAAGGCGTTGATATCTCTTTTCTTCTCTTTTTGGAGCTGGTTTCACAACAATGGGAAACTTATTTGGCATTGCTGGCCAAAATGTAAGATAATAAATTGGATCATTTGTGAGGCGCAAAAAATTTGGAAAGTCTAAAGTTACAATAAATGGTAACCGACGGTTAGGGTGTTGTTGAGCAAAATGATAACCTTGAGGAACAATCCCAGTACCTGGAGGAGTATGTCCAGGACAACTTGGAATAGCTTGTGCAGATGGGATTTGAATACCTCCGAGGTATCTAGGGTTAGCCATACCAAACTGAGGTTGAGCTAGTATTTGATATGTATAACCAGGGTATGGTTGACCTTGGTGGACTAGATTTTTTCTTGTTGGTCCATATTAAAAATGCCCTTGAAATGGTTGATTCAAAAATTGACCTACAAAAGGTTGGATTGTTGGAATTTTAGTTGCACCAGGTTTCCCTACAGAGGTTTAAACAGTGGACTGAACTAGAGGTCCAGTTTGATGAGAAGTGTCTTGGGGGATTACCTATGTTGATTCCATTGTTTGAAGGGTTGTAGCAACAGAGGCCTGGGAAACTCTAGGGATAGGTGTACTTGGTTGTTGGACATAATTTTTCACAGCAGATTGGGTAAGAGTTCCTGGGGTACTTGGACTAGCTTGCTGACTACTAGGTGTAGATACTTGAGATGCAATTTGAAGTGTAGGTTGGGCAAGTTGTTGGACTTGGATATAACCAAATTGACCAGTTGGCTAACCAAGTTGATTATAAACTACTTGCACAGTAGGTTGTAAATGTTGTTGCTTCAACGATGGGTTCCACAATGTATTAATGTCGAGATAAGGAGCTCCCATTAAAGGTTGCGGTGCATAAGGTTGACCATAACCAGTTTGAGGTATTGGAACGTAAGTTTGATAATTTGCCAAATAATTTTCAGTAAATGGTTTTCCTCCTTGAAAGGACAATTGTTGCTAATAGAATTGTTTCCCTTGAGGAGGTAGCTATCCTTGAAAAGGAAGTGACCCTGTTATAGGGTACTTCCCTTGAACAGGTTGTCCTTGAGGAGTGTACTTCCCCCAGGTGGTAAATTTCTACTTTGAGGGTTGGTTGACGGAATATTTCCAGACATCATATAGAATTGTTCCATTGTCAAATTTTTGGTATTAGATTCATTAAGACCAGTTGATTGTGTAAGTTTTTCAGAACAGGGAGATGCTCCTGAGAAATTACCAGAGAGAAATTGGTATCCAGTAGGAACTGATGGACCACCATACAAAAAATTTTCTGCCGATGAAGAAAACATGGATGACTCACCTGGCATGCTTGATGAAGACATGTAACTACCTCCGGGTATGGAGTAAAAAGGAATGCAGTGTGGTGAATAATTGAGACTAGTACTATGTAGAAAATTAGAGAATTGTTGATACCAGGGGTCTGGTTAAAAGGATTGTAAGGGTAAATCGATTCACTATACGTTAGATCTAAATATTCTTGATGCAAAGGAATTGTGATCTCTTCTTCCGTGTCAGTAATATCTTTGATACTAATCAGGCTAGGAGGAAGGTTCTCAGTAATGTGAAGCTTCACTCGAGGTGAATGAGGGAAAGCAAGGGTTTGGGCTATGAACTCTGAAGTTGAATCAAACGAATTAGATTCAGATTCAGGCTTAGATATTTTAGGTTCAATAAGTTGAGTACCTGATAATTCACTGGTTGCAGACTCAACTGTGATTAATTCGGTAATTTCTAGTTGTTCTTGATTTCTTCCTAATGTCTGAGGTTGATTTAATTCGTAATTGGGATGTATTATTACTAATGTTTCCTCTTGTTCAGTAGATCCAGATCTTGATTTTTGACCTCTTTCAGATTTAAGCATTTCTAATTGATTTGGTGTATACTTAGGGTGTTTCCACTGCATTCTACGAGAGTGTCTCGGTAATTTAGCCACGATTAATGTTTAACACACAAAATAAAAAAAATGTTTCAACAAAATAGACCTAAGGCCGCTAAGAAAAAAAGAAATTTGAACACGCGCCTACAAAATCTAAGAGACAAACCACGCAAAAATAGTATGTTTCCACACTAAAAACACTAGTTGGTGATGAAATCCAACGTCGTAGAAGTTTAATGTGGAAACATTGGTGGTTGGAATAGTTACCCCGACAACCTTCTTAATGAAATAGTCTGGTGCAAGTCCCTCCACTTATGCCATCTCGAAGTGAAGATTACCCTCTAAAAAGTCCAAGTGAGTCTAGTCGACATATGTTCCAGGTACAGTGGGACCTTCCCTCCACTGTCACCTTGGGAAAAATCCTACATATTATGGCCACTAAGGTCACCAACAGAGAAAAATGCACTTTGGGGAACAGTATATGATCCGATATACACGCAGGGGCAGAGTATCAAGCTCAATCCCCTTGAAGGCTCCTCAACATGATAAATCTTAGGTTTGCCAATAAGTGACCCCATGCTCCTCAAAAATGGTTAATCTAAGTTTTATCGTTTGTATTACGTACACATATTCTATCTTTTCCAATGAGATAGGTATGATTACCTCACTGGGTCCGACATGATCTCGTGCTCGACTCTTTTAAGAAGAGCTTCCCAGAGTACAAATGAAACAATTGGATTTCCCTACTGCAAGATTATAATTGTTTGTTTAAGCTTCTTTAGAACATTTATTACAACCTATTGCAAAACACTAGCCTAAGCTATATTGGTGTAATGAGCCCTAGAAAATGTAAAAATGTATAGATTGATTTTATTAGGTGCTGTATTAATTTGGCAGTTATTTAACACAAAGGGTATGGAGTCGAAACTTTGATGATGTTGTGACCTGAAGAAAAATACTCTAAGTGCATCTATATGAGAAATGAAACTCTTTCTTTTCAATGAATCCTATTTAGGAGAAATTTGAGAGATTGATCGATTTTTAAAATACAAACTTTTTCACCCATAAGAAAAACCCTTTTTGAAAAGAAGACAATTTCATCAAGAACTAAATTCGCAAGAATGATCAATTTCTCTTTTAAAATGAAATTACTTGGATAATAAAATAAAAAACTACAATTCAACAAACAATCAATTCCCAAAAGAAAAAAATTTCCTAAAAAACTCTAAAAAGCATAAATTTCAAAATAAAAAACAAAATTCTAATTCTGAAGTCTATCTAAAATGCTTGCGGATGATTTCTCCTAGTTGTGATCAGACTAAGAAAGTTTTCACTTACCTCAACAGAAATTAAATCATCCAAGAGTGATTTGGTGTTGAATCAGGCTTCAGTGGGCTAGAAGCTCTTCCAGGTTCGCAAATGAATAGGGTACAAATATTCATAAAGGCAAGGTTGGCTACAATCCTGATGGCTCAAGAAGAAAAAATCATAAAACTAGTAAGTTGAGGAAAATGAAAGTATCTTTTTTTTTTGTAAATGAGGTGGGGCTTTTCTATTTTATATTTATAATAAAAGAGCAGGTGACAAAAAACATAATCCAAACGGTGGCCTCAACCTGCCCGTAGGAAACCAGGTCTGTTGGCCACCGATAAGCGTGAAAAGCATTCCAAAATTGGAATTGTTTCATTTGTCTGTACCTAGCAAGAGTTATATGTCTGCCTACATTCTTTCCCACCTGCTGATTACTTAAGGAAGTTTCATATAAATATTCACATTGCATTAAAAGAAAAAAACTGAAATATAACTAGCCATCTGACGAGGAGATTGAGGCAGGAGCCTTCTCTGTTGTCCCGGGCATGTCAACTTGCTGCATTTGCTGGAGAGTCTTCTCTATACAACTTAGCCTATTATCCATTCTATTCATTCGGTCCGTTTTTTGATACTGGGTAATCTAAATGTGTTGCAATTGGTCCTGGATTTCTACCAGCAATTCTTGAATGCTTGATTCCTTCTTAAACTGTCCTGCCTTAATGAGACCTGGATGAAAACTCTGCATGGCTTTTTCTATGAGGCATTTAACAATCCAGTAAGTGTGAATGGTTTGATTAAAGAGTGTGAGCCGGCTAGGAGTGTTACCCAGGTCCGTAATAAAGTCTAAAATCTCTGCCTCTGCCTCATTATTCTCTGGTTCTGTCTGAATATCTCTTTCCCAAACTCTTATTTCTTCACGCACAGTGGAGGAGTTTCCCAAGACATAATTGGCTGCCAGTGTTTCCAGGTGTTCCTGGGTAGTCTTTCGACCACACTTCTTTAGACTATGTTCCAGCTGCATCTGCTACTTTCCGCGGTCAGAGTCTGACCGAGTTCTTCATTTCCCCATGAGCGTATGAACTCTATGAAGTAACAGAGAACCTGGTCGAGTCTGAAGGTTATTGAAATGATCCGAGTCTAGCGTCCTCCTCTATAGGCTCCAAGCATTGGAATGCAAACAAAGCATGAACAATTGGAGCGCAGGAAGGGCCAAACTTACCTTAACTGCATCCTTTCCAAATGTCTCTGACACTCCTGGCTGGCGGTGGTGCGGAAAGATCATGAGACTTAAAACCCCACACTTCATTGATCATGGGTGACGGCCAGACCATCCACCATATTAATTGCCGGAAGGCTGGATGGGGGCCAAGTGGCCATTCCGTTCCGCATGCTGGACACCCCGATCGGGGGGGAGGAAAATGAAAGTATCTTCCACATAGAGAAATAATAAACCAGGGAAAACCCTAACTTGTAAAATGCAAACAGGATGATAAATCACACAAAAAATCAAAATTTGCTGAAAAGGAGTTCTCACACAAGATGTGACAACTAAGATGAATCAGGAAAACTTGAAGAATAAGGTTATCTGGCTCTGAAAAAGAGACTTTTTTTTTTTCAAAATTTTCCAGAGGGTGCATAGCATACAGTTGAATACAATGTGCATGCGCATTGGATTGAACTAAAATTTGCGTAGGTTTCCACTCTGTTTGCTACAGAAAATTGCTCGGGCAAGGAAAAACTTGGAAAAAATAAATAAAAAGATTTCTTTTTTCAGGGATTCTTAAAATTTATTTACCCAACGACACTCAGAGAAGCCAAAATCAGAAAACTAAAATTTCAAAATGAATACAAACAAAGAAAACTAAGCTCTAGTCCCTAGTATGGTTGCCAATTTGTTATGAGGATTAATCCCTCTTGCGGACAAGAGCGATCTCCCTAGTACTCCAACGAGTAACTAGAAACAAAGATCCATTTGAATACCTCTTTCTCTAGATTAATTACATTTTAAGATTATTATAATAGTAAAGTAGAGAGGACATGCTCCTACCTTGAAATACAAACGTTTGATGTAGCCCTTTGTCTCGTCACTCCAAAGTAGTTCTCCCATAAGTAGAACCTGCAATCAAAGACAAGACAAATAATCAAAGCACCTGCAATATATAGTAATAAAAAAAATACTAATCCAACTTATTGATCAAGGAGTCTAAGTATTGACATTATTCTCATAAACATAGAAACAAAAAAATGAGAAAAAGAGATCCATATCTATTATCTTAAATAGAAAGAGTAATCTTACAACCTGATGCCTTGATGTCGTATAGATTTCTCCCAAGGTCCTGAACAATCGTTTTCCTTCAGTCTGATAAGCCTTCCTCTCTAGAATACTAGCATGAAGTTATGGACACAAAGGTGTGATCTTCTATGTGCCAATAAGAACTCACCACTCTATGAACTCTCTTCATCTTAGAAACTATATATATTAGTCTCTTATCGCATTGGTATCTACCCTTCAATTGGAAACTTGAGCTCAATTTATAGGGAAACAGAGGTAGCTTCAGTTCCATGAAGAGGGGGATGGATTCCTCTCATGAAGGGATTTGAGTTCCATGGACCAAGGGATAAGCTCCATTACTGGAGGGATAAAGCTCGAATTGACACAACTCTAGAGGCTTCCATTTGTGAGAATATTCGACCAACTAGGTTTCTAGAAGTTACTTTTTTCTTTTACTTGCTTTTAACAGGGGTGCACAGCTTTTAGTGGCAAGAATTGTGTGAGTCATCTCAGTTAATGGACAAACATCAACACATGCATAAGGAAAGGATAGAAAAACCATGCAGGTAGACTTTTAAGGGTTTTACAGAGCTTTTCTCCAATTTCCAAGACTTGATTCAGGAACATGAGTGTTTTTTACCTTTATGGGAACATGATATAGATGGTGATAGATCCATATGAATAGTCAAATTTCATGGTGACAAGATGACGTGTAACACATTGGGCCTCATGGATGACACCAAAAATTTGGTTAATGGACCAACTAACTTTGCGAGGTTGGATCCCATGAACTCCAAAACAAATAATAGGTGCCCAACCAACCAAGTTACATGATGGTTCTTGTTATAAAAATATTGACAATTATATTTTAATTGAATGTATTTTGGCATTGGAAAAGGGGGTGGGGCACATGTCCCCAACACCTAGTTACACAACATTACAAATGACTGAGCGCCGAGGAGGTGGGGGCAGGCAGATAGATCAACCCTAAGTCCCATTTATGACATGAATTCATATGGAAGAGGGCTCAGAGGCTGAGGTAGGTGTGTAACCCAGCCTCAGGCCACATGACACACAACGCAATGAGGGATGGAGTGCCGATGGGCACATGGCCTCTTGACTACACCCCTAACCACATGGATCCCATAAGACCAACCCAGGAGCTAAGGAATTGGCGCCCATGCCTTATTGGCATGTTTATTGATCCAACAATTTGCACATTTGTGATGGAATAAAAATTTATCTAGAGTTAAATTGTCACCCAACAGACCTGCCAAAGGAGGAGTTCAATGCTTAGCTAGCCAGTTTGGTCATTTTGTAGGTTAGATAGTAGAGAAATGGAGAAAGAGGCCTAACTTGGTCATTTTCAGCCTTTTTGAGCCCAAGAAGAGCCTAAATAGGGTTTTTTTAGTGTTTTTAACATAATGATAGAATTAATTTTGTGATTCAAGCATTACATGTTGATGTTATTTACATTTTGAGCATATCATATAAAGGGCCAACTTCGGAAGCTGGACCCAGAGACATAGCTGAGGAGGGGTGAACTCCATCATCAAATTGTTGTTTGTCTAATGTTGCTTATGGTCTATTTTTCTCTAGTTATATATATAAAATTTAAATTAAAACAATACATTTCTGTGCTTTTTCAAATTGATCGATTTCCCACACGACATAAACTAGCTTGCAAAATTTTTCAAGAAAGCTTCAAGTTTTTAATTTCAAATCAGTTTGGTAATACAAAATTCTTGTTTTGAAGGTTTTACTATGTTTTCTAATGTTTTTGAATGTTAAGAAGGTCTGAGTTGAAGAGATCATAAGGAGTTATTGAAGAACCAAATCCTCAAGTTGGTTCAAGGAGGTCACAAACTCCAAGAACTCCAGTAGTAATGGAACATGAAGAAGGACAAGAATTGATGTCTGAGGATGAGAGATATTTCAAAAAGGATTTCTATGATATGTCTGAGATGGTGGAAGTGTTGTACAATGAGAGGAAAACAAGGTTGCAAGGAGAGAGTTCAAACCATCAAAAAGGTAATGGTGGTGATGGGAGAAAGCCTGTATTCCCTCCACCTCCTCCTCATTCACCTCCATATTCACATTCAACCTCATCTCCTTATTAACCTCCTTCCACACCTAGACATACTCCTACTATATCTCCAAAAGAAAATGCCAAGTCTCCTTTGCTTAAGCTTGATGTCAAGTTTGAATTTCCTATGTATATTGGGGAAGTAAATGCTAAAAGGTTGGATAATTGGGTTAGTCAAATTGAATTCAGTTGCAAGATTCAAAGAATTAATGATGATGTTACTAAGATATCTCTTGCTTCTCTTCATTTGGAAAGTGCAACTCTCATCTAGTGTGAGGCCAGAAATCAAGAATATTTGAAGAAAAGTGGTGAAATTATCTCTTCTTGGAATGATTTTGTGGCCACATTAAGAAGGAAATTTTATCCATTAGATTATATGAAAAAATAAATAATGGATTGGAAAATTTTTAGACAAGCTAAAGGTTAGAGTGTTCAAAGTTACAAAGAAGAATTTAGAAGAAGAGCGTTGTTGAGCCCTTAGTTAAACTGAGAGGGGGGGGGGGTGAATCAGTTTAACACTTTCATGGACTTTTGAAACTTTTCATTAAAACTTATTTACACCATTTTATGTCCAACTTAATATGTGAGTAATCTTAGAATGTGAGCAACAAGTATTAATATAATATAACAGTAGACTTAATATGAGAGCAGCAGGTATTAAGCAGATGATATAAATCAGATCAACACATAAACCTCATGCACAGAGACACCAGATATAAGTGGAAACCCATAAAGGGAGAAAACCACATCTTATTATTGTTGTGATGCAAAGGCAAGCTCCAACTCCCTCTCACCACTATTTTTCTGCAGGCACCAACCTACAGGAGGCTCCGACCTCAATTGTGCAAGCTACAACTTGCAAGGAAGCACCAAATCCCTTCAATTTTCTCCGGGCACCAACCTACAGGAGGCTCCAACCTCAGTCAGCTACAACTGATGGCTATCAAGCTACAACTTGATAGGGAAGCTCCAACTTCCTCAATTTATCAAACTGAATGTTTGCTGATTTACCTCAGATATCAGCTCTATTCTGTAGCATCTCTTTCTGCTCTTCTTTTCTTAATCTTCTCTGCCTCACTCTTCTATACTCTACATTCTCTATATTTACTTTCTCTAACCTCTCTTATGCATATCCAATTGATATTATTTATAGAGTTCCTCACATGACTGTTTGTATTTCAATAGGAATTTGGAGTGAACAGTCATGACTCTTTGGATTCTGTCTTCTCATTCCTTTTATCTGCTCATTTAGAAAATATAACTGTAGGTATCAATTTAACATTACAGTGGGATATTTTTTCTCTTCCGGAGACTTGCCAATACATCACAAACAATAAAAATCAATTAAAACATTTAGAATCAAATTACAACGAGAACTCCAGCTCAACTCATTTAGTCTTTTGGATCGCTGTGCATTTGTCTTTTCTTTGACTATGTCTGTCTTTTCTGTGACTGTGTTTTATCTCTTTTCAGTTCTGTTTGCTCTTCTGTCCTCTGCTGTGGTGTAACTGCTGCATACATGTAACTGTGTTTTTTATATCAGTTCATTTTGTATATATATGTAACTGCTGACTTTAAATCTGGGCAAATTCCAACGCTTTTCATACAGCAAGTGTCTTGTTGATGTGGTGAGTTCCGCAAGCGGAACATACATACACCACGACCTTTGTTTTATGGCTCGATACGATTTCACACATCGTAATTGTATTATATTAATAATCACCCTCCACCTTAAGCCGAGGCCCGTGGGTCCACAGACCACGCTGCACTTTTCAATACAATCACAACAAATATATATATATATATATATATATATATATATATATATATATATATATATATATATATATATATATATATATATATATATATATATATATATATATATATATATATATATATAACAGCGCCTTCACAAATTTCCGATTGTGATTGATATGCGGACCCGACCATGTTTTATATGGCAGAGTTTATATGACTATCGCGTCCGGCTTTGCCAATCACAATCACAAGCTGCCTTGCTCCGATGCGATTGATATGCTCCACAAATTTCTGATTGCAATTGATATGCGGACCCGACCATGTTTTATATGGTGGATTTTATATGAGTATCGTGTCCGACTTTCATCGCAATCGCAAATATTTGTTAACATGTTCCACTTTAACTACGATGTGATTGGTACGTTTGCGATTGTTCCGATGCGATTGATCGCAATCACAACTTTCTATTGTGATGTTCCGATGCCTTTATATTCTCCGATGCGATTCATAAGGGTCCCACCTTATATTACTTCATTTCTTTTGATCATAAAGCGCTCCACTTATATAAATTAATATATATGCTTTGAACCTTTGTTTATATGATCCAGGCTTCATCGCAATCGCAATTCTTTGGTTGCATGTTCCAACACATATCCATTATGTTTTATAAATCCATCGGGTCCGAGCTTCATCGCAATCGCAATTTTCTGTTTATATGTTCCGCTACCCTTATAATCTCCGATGCGATTGGGAAAGGGTCCCACCTTATGGTACTTTGATTCTTTGATCATAAAGCGCTCCATATAAATTAATATATTTAAACTTTGGACCTTTGTGAAATATGTAATGCACTGCATATATATGTAATGTGTTGCATATATATATATGCTTTGGACCTTTGTGTAATATGTTTCAGTTTTAGTGTATCCTCCGGCAGGGTAAGCGATTCTCAGAATTATTTATATATATATATATATACTTTTCTGCTTGGGTTTAAGATTCCCAGAATATTATGTATCCTCCCGCCTGGGTTACGATTCCCGGAATAAGATTTATATGTATATATATATACTTTGTTGCTCCAATATTTAGTGTATCTTCCAGCGGGGGAGGTGATTCTCGGAATTTGTTTGTATATATATATATATATACATTCCGCTTGGGTGATACGATTCCCAGAATTGTGTTTATGTATCCTCCAGCTGGGGTAGCGAATCTCAGAATTAAAAAAATGGCTCTGCCTCTGCTTGTGATAACGGCTCTGCCTCTATATTCGCTGCCTCTGCTTCCACTTCTCGAGCGTTTCACTGCCTCCACTGCTTGACCATTTCATCTTTTCCTTTGTATTCAACTGTTACACTTCAGCAATGTTCTTTTTCCTGTCTCCTTTGCCCTGCTTGCTTTTCTTTTGTTTGTCTCTATTCTTCTGTCCTTTTCCTGTCTCTGTCTTTGCTGCCTCCATTGCCATCAATGACAATATTTCCAACAGGCTCCCCCTTTGGCATTGATGGCAATACACTTCCTCTGTTTGTCTGTTAGGATCCTTTCTCCTGTTGCTTGCTCTTCCTCCCCCTTTGACATCAATGGCAACGGGTTGGAATTCTTAGCGTAGCTTCTATTCTTTGATGTTGTGGTTTTTTTTTTTTTTTTTTTTTTTAATCCTTTCTCAACATTTCGTGCATTTCCTCTCTCTGAAATTTTCTAACTTTGTATGTTGCTGCTTTAAACTTTGGATTAGATTCACGTCAGGTTCAATACTCTTTCGCTGCACCACTGACCCTTTTGCCTTTTTATTGATTCTTTTATGCTGAATGTATTCTTGCCATAATCCTTTTGATCCTGAGGACCTGTTTTCATGCTTCCCTTGCTGGTTGATCTCCCCCTGAGAATGATATTCTCGTTTCTGTTCTCCGCCTGAAACTATGCTTTCTCTTCATATTAGAGAGTAGCATCTACAAATACTACCCCTAGTCTATCTCTCAAATATTCAAATGGTTCTCTGGCAAGCGGTTTGGTAAATATATCTGTTGTTTGTTCTTTTGTTGGTACATACTCCAGTTTTACTATCTTCTGAGCCACTTGTTCTCGGAGAAAATGATACTTGATTTGGAAATGTTTAGTTTTTGAGTGAAGAACATGATTTTTAGATATACTTATAGCACTTGTATTATCACATTTGATTGAGATAGGTTCATCATTGCTTACCTTCATGTCTTGGAGGGTTTGCTTCATCCACATGATTTGTGTACAACATGCTACTGCTGCTATATATTTTTCTTCTGCTGTAGACCGAGAGATAGATGTTTGTTTCTTTCTTAACCATGCCACCAGACTTTCTCCTAGATAGAAAGCACCTCCACTTGTGCTTTTCCTGTCATCCACACAGCTGGCCCAATCTGCATCTATGTATGTTGTCAAAGTGAAGCTTTTGCCTTTAGGATACCAAAGTCCATATTGTGTTGTTCCTTGTAGATATCTGAATATTCTTTTTACTGCCAGAATATGGTTTTGTTTAGGTGCTGCTTGATATCTAGCCACTAGTCCTACTGCTAGCATGATGTCTGGTCTTGATGCTGTCAGATACAAAAGACTTCCTATCATGGATCTGTAGTGTTTTTGATCTATATCTGCAGACCCATCATCAGCACATAGCTTGCATCTCGTGATCATGGGAGTTGACACAGGTTTGTAGTCCTCCATTTTGAATTTTTTCAACATTTCTTTTAAGTATTTTTCTTGTGAGATGAATGTACCTATGTTATTTTGCTGAATTTGAAGTCCTAAGTAGAAACTGAGCTCTCCAATCATAGACATCTCAAAATCTGTTTTCATCTCATCATCAAACCCTTTTGCTAGTTCTTCTCTGTTGCTTCCAAACATAATGTCAACAACATATACTACAACAATCAGCAGTTCATTTTCATGGGCTTTTATGTATAGATTGTTGTCTACTCCAGCTCTCTTAAAGCCTTGTTTTTGCAAATATTTATCTAGTCTTGAGTACCAAGCACGAGGAGCCTGTTTCAGTCCATAAAGAGCCTTCTTCATTCTGCATACATAGTCTTCTTTGTCTGTTAATGAGAAGCCTTCTAGTTGTTACATGTAGACTTCTTCTTCTAGATCTCCATTCAGAAATGCAAATTTCACATCTATTTGATATACTTTGAAGTTTTGGTAGCAAGCAAAGGCCAGAAACATTCTGATGGCTTCCATTCTGGCTACAGGGGCAAATGTTTCATCGTAATCAAGTCCTTCGATTTGTGAATATCCTTTGCAGACCAGTTTGGATTTATTCCTGCTTACTTGTCCTTGCTAATTCATTTTATTTTTGAATACCCATTTTGAGCCTATGAAATTTTTCTCAGTGGGTCTAGGAACTAACTCCCAGGTATTGTTTTTCTCAATTTGGTCCAATTCTTCATTCATAGCATTTACCCAAGACTTGTCCTTGCTGGCTTCTTCAAATTTCTTTGGCTCTATTTGTGACAACATGGCTATGTATACCTCTTCAGTTTGTTCTGTTAGCTGTGTTCTTGTTTGGACCCCTACTCTCTTGTCTCCAATGATCTGATCTTCATGATGGTTCTTCTGAGTATATCTTGAGGGAGCTTTAGAACTCAGCTCTGTGTCTTCTGTTGTCTTGCTTTTTTGCTCATCATCTTGGTTTTCTTCTTCATGGTTGTCTGATGGACTGCAACAGTCTGTATCTCTTGTATCGTTTGGAGGTTCTTCATCAAATCTCACATCAATGCTTTCTACTATTTTTCGAAGAGTCTTGTTGTAGCACCTATACCCTTTACTTTTGGATGCATATCCTAGAAATATCCCTTCATCTACTCTTGCATCAAATTTCGCAAGATTTTGATCATTATTCTTTATGTAACACTTGCTTCCAAATATTCTAAAATGTTTAATTGAAGCTGGTTTCCCATGCCATAGTTCATATGGAGTCTTATCACTGCTTGGTCATAAGTGGGCTTTATTAAGGATATGCACCGCTGTGTGTACTGCTTCTGCCCAGAAGGTTTGCGGAATATTACTCTCTTGCATCATGGCTCTGGCAATTTGTTGAACGGATCTATTTTGTCTCTCTACTACTCCATTCTACTAAGGTGTCCCTGCAATAGTAAATTGTTTTTTTATGCCATATTCATTGTATAGATCTGCAAAGTCATAATCTGTGAATTCACCTCCTTTGTCCGATCTGATGCATTTTAGCTTACATCCTGTCTGATTTTCTTCTAATGCTTTGAATATTTTGAATTTGTCTAGAGCTTCCGATTTATTCTTGAGAAATGCAACCCATGTCATTCTGGAGAAATCATCTATTATCAGCATGAAGTAGGATTCTCCACTTGGTGTTTTAGTTCTTGTAGGTCCACACAAATCCATGTGCACAAGCTGGAGTGGTCTTCATGTTGATAACTCATCTTTGGCCTTGAAGGATGTGCGAGTCTGTTTGCCTAATTGACATGATTTGCATATGGTATTAGAAGGCCTCTTTATTTCTGGCATGTCTCTGACAGCTTTATTCTTGCTTAGTTTGATGATGTGATCAAAGCTGAGATATCCCAATCTTTTATGCCATAACCATGACTCCTCAAGTTTTCTAAGATGACATGCTTCATCTTCCTCTTTCACAATGTAAACATTACTCTCTGTTCGAACTCCTTTGAGCAGAGTCTTACCTGTGGTGCTTGATCTGACTTCACAATCTTGTGCTCTAAAAATAACTTCACAGCCTTTGTCACACATTTGACTGACACTTAGCAAATTTGATTTTAGCCCATCTACAAATAATACATCTTGGGCCTTTCCTCTGCCATTGTATATACTGACTGAGCCTTTTCCTTTTATTTTTCCTGATTTATGATTTCCAAAGGTAACATTGCCAGATTTCTTTTCATCAAGAGTTATAAACTTGCTTCTGTCTCCAGTCATGTGTTTTGAGCAGCCACTATCCAAATACCACTGGCTTTTTATATCTTGAGCAGTTAGAACCATGTCACACTTATTCTCCTTCTTTTTCCACTGGAGGCATCCTTTTGTTTGGTTTCTTTTGTGAGATGATGAATCACATCCTTTCAGAGGACATTTGGAAGGCATATGTCCAACTTGATTGCATATACAACATTTGATCATAGTTTTTGCAGAATAGTGAGTATGAACAAAATTTCTTTCACTCATAAACCTCCTTGAGGTGTTGAACATCAATATTTGTCTATACTTTCTACATTCAATAATTTTATGGCTAAATTCCTTACAATAAAAACAATAACCATAGAAATTATTTGCATACCTGATGTAAGGTTGTTTTCTCCATTTGTTTGTTTGAGACAGTTTCTTCACTGTTTGCATCCTTTTGTTGGTTTGAATTACTCCTCCTTGCATGAAAATATGCAGCAATGTGTCCCAGCTTGTGGTAGACATAACAGGTGGCATTCTTCATAGGAGGGAAGAATCTCCTTTGATGGCTTCCAAATTTGACATACTCAGGGGCATATGACCCTTTTTCTGTTGTCTTAATATTTATTGCATTCTTTGTTACTAGAGGTTTATTCTGATATCTATCATCCTTATTACATGTTTCTTCTTTTGTAGGAATTCTCTGAGCTGCTTCATCAGTCTTCTTTGCTTTTACAAAAATTGTATTTTTGTTTTCCTTTTCTTTGCCTTTACTCGATTCTCCTTCATAGCCTATCCCAGTTTTTATCATAGGGGATCTTTGAGCAACCAGAATTTCATTCAACTTAATAGAGCTTGTTGTTTGAGAGGAGTTTATAACCACTTTCCTTTGAGCATTTTCTAATTTCTTCCTGAGACATACTACTTCTTCCAAATTTTCTTGTTCCTGAGTTTTTTTTTTTATTTGCTTAAGTAACATGTCCTCTATATTCTTGGCTTCCTCAAGTTCTATCTTTAGCTGCACAAGGACTTCTGAATTCTGTTCTTCTTGTACAAACTTGAGGAGAATGTCCTTTTGTTTTCTGCATTTCAGCTTGAGTCTATCAATCTCTTCTAGAGCACTTCTTAGCTCCCCCTCAAGGTCGACTTCACCTTCTTCTTCTTCATCTTCTAGCAGGAGACCTTCAAGTTCTTCTATAGCCATCAATAAAAATTTAGAGGTTCCTTCTTCACTTGAGAGTTCATCTGGGTCTTCAGATGTACTGCTGTCTTGTTGAGCATATAAGGATTTTCTGCTGAACCTCTTTCCTTTCTGCCAGTTCTTTGATGTATTTTTCTCTAACTCTTGAGGCTGATTCCTTACTTTCTTGTGAGGACACTTAGCAGCATAGTGTCCAACTCTTCCACAGTTAAAGAATTTGAAAGGAAGTTTACCTTTGTATTTACCTGAACCTCTATCCAGTTTCTTGACAAATTTTGCTTCTTCTTCATCCGAACAAGAGCATATGTCTTCCTCTCCTTCTTTCTTCTTTTCTGTTTTAAAGGCAGCCTCCCTCGAACTTGGCTTCTTCTGTGGGAGCCTCATTTCATATGCTGTTAGATTTCCAAGTAGCTGGTTCATGGTCAAGGTCTCCCAATTAGCTATTTCTTCTATAGCAGACACCTTGGGATTAAACTTGGGTGGAAGAGATCTTAGAATCTTTTGTACAATTACAACTTCTTTTATGTTTTCTCCTAGAGCCTTCATGTTATTTACTATTTCTGCAACCCTTAGAAATAAGTTAGCTATATCTTCATCATCATTCATTGTTAAGTTCTCAAACTGGGCTCTAAAGACTTGAAGTTTAGCAGTCTTTACCTTCTTGTCTCCCTCATGGATATTCTCCAGAGTATCCCACATTTCTTTGGAAGTGTTTTTGTGCATTACTTTGATAAACTCTGCTTCACACAATCCATTTAATATGGCATTCATGGCTTTTGAGTTAGCTACAAAGTCTTGTTTGGCTTCTTTCTCTAAGGCAGTTTCCTTCGGGGCATATCCTAATTCCACAGCATCCCAAATTTCTATTCCTAGAGACATTATGTATGTCCTCATTCTGATTTTCCAGAAGGCATAATTTGCACTCGTAAAGAAAGGAGGTTTATTGGTTGAGCATCCTTCTTTACTATCCATCCTGAGAACCTAGAATCTCCTTTCAGTTGTTAAACTGGTACAAAGGAACCTGCTCTGATACCAATTGTTGAACCCTTAGTTAAACTGAGAGGGGGGGGGGGTGAATCAGTTTAACACATTCATGGACTTTTGAAACTTTTCATTAAAACTTATTTACACCTTCATTTTATGTCCAAATTAATATGTGAGTAATCTTAGAATGTGAGCAGCAAGTATTAATATAATATAACAGTAGAATTAATATGAGCAAGCAGTATTAAGGATGATATAAATCAGATCAACACATAAACCTCATGCACAGAGACACCAGATATAAGTGGAAACCCATAAAGGGAGAAAACCACATCTTATTATTGTTGTGATGTAAAGGCAAGCTCCAACTCCCTCTCACCACTGTTTTTTTGCAGGCACCAATCTACAGGAGGATCCAACCTCAATTCTGCAAGCTACAACTTGCAAGGAAGCACCAACTCCATTCAATTTTCTGTAGGCACCAACTTACAGGAGGCTCCAACCTCAGTCAGCTACAACTGACGGCTATCGAGCTGCAATTTGATAGGGAAGATTCAACTTCCTCAATTTATCAAACTGAATGTTTGTTGATTTACCTCAGATATCAGCTCTGTTCTGTAGCATCTCTTTTTGCTCTTATTTTCTTAATCTTCCCTGCCTCACTCTTCTATACTCTGCATTCTCTATATTTACTTTCTCTAACCTCTCTTATGCATATCTAGTTGATATTATTTATAGAGTTCCTCACATGACTGTTTGTATTTCAATAGGAATTTGGAGTGAACAGTCATGAATCTTTGGCTTCTGTCTTCTCATTCCTTTTATCTGCTCATTTAGAAAATATAACTGTAGGTATCAATTTAACATTACAGTGGGATATTTTTTCTCTTCCGGAGACTTGCCAATGCATCACAAACAATAAAAATCAATTAAAACATTTACAATCAAATTACAATGAGAACTCCAGCTCAACTCATTTAGTCTTTTGGCTCGCTGCGCATTTTTCTTTTCTTTGACTGTGTCTGTCTTTTCTGTGACTGTGTTTTATCTCTTTTTAGCTTTGTTTTCTCTTATGTCCTCTTCTGTGGTTGTTAGTATGAATCCTTTGTCGAAGTGTACGAAAAAAGACCACTTTAGCTACACATAACTAATAGCCCTAACATCAAATATGGCTGCCAATATCTTCAGATCTGCAGTTAGTTGATCAAGACAAGAGCTGCAAAAAACCAGATCTATGCATAGAAAGACATTAAGCAGTAAAAAGAAGGGTTTGCTCCATATATCAAATAGACAAGACAAGAACAATTTTTGAAAGAATTTTTTGTATTAAGGGCACCTGGGAGGAAAACAAGAAGATGTTTCCAATTCTCCTCAATGGGATGGGTTCTTGGAAGTCCTCAGCACTTCAGATCTAGCATTTCTCTCTCCTGTTGGTGTAGAAAACCCACACAAAGATAGAACTCAAAGGGAGCTCACACAGCAAATAATGGAAAATATGACAATGATAATGGCTCAAAGTCAGACCAAGAGTTTAGATCCAGAGTGATCTAATAGGCAACAAAAGGTGAAGAATGGTAGGAAAAACCCTGCTATTTATACCAAAATATTGGGTCATTCTAGATCTTGGTGCATGATTAAAATAACATTAACCAAATCTAGATCCACCTTTTATGGAATATTTTATTATATTTGTTGGAGGCAAAAAGTATTTGACTTGGGTCAAATCCCTTTATTTGTAAATAATAAATAAATAAATGATTTATTTATCATTTTAAGGAAGTGGTTGAAAGATAATCAAATAAATAATGATTTATTTAATTATTTATGGGTGATTTAGTTATATTTAACAAGGAATATTATTTAAATAAGATTTAAATAATTATTCCTAGAAAATAATAAGATAAATAAAGATTTATCTAATTAATTTATTTGTTTTGGGTTAAACATGACCAGGAATAATAATTGAATTATTGTTTAATTAATTATTCCTTGAGGAAAATCAAACAAATATAGGTTTGTTTAATATTTCCTTTTGGGGTTTCCTGTTTAGACCATAAACAACCTAATAAATGTGTTTTATTAAGTTATTTTACATAGTGAAAGCAATTTTACTTAGGGTAAAATTGGTCTTACATGGTGTACTTGGGTCCATCTAATGATAATAGGTTAGATGACCAAAAAATGGTGTAACAGTGGTGCAACTGCTGCATACATGTAACTGTGATTTTTATATCAGTGCATTTTGTATATATATGTAACTGCTGACTTTAAATCTGGAAAAATTCCAACGCTTTTCATACAGCAAGTGTCTTGTTGATGTGGTGAGTTCTGCAAGCGGAACATACATACACCACGGCCTTTGTTTTATGGCCCGATACGATTGCACACATCACAGTTGTATTATATTAATAATCGCCCTCCACCTTAAGCCGAGGCCCGTGGGTCCATAGACCACGCGAAACTTTTCAATACAATCGCAACAACTTTATGTATATATATAACAACACCTTCACAAATTTCCGATTGCGATTGATATGCGGACCCGACCATGTTTTATATGGCGGAGTTTATATGACTATCGCGTCCGGCTTTGCCAATCGCAATCGCAAGCTGCCTTGCTCTGATGCGATTGATATGCTCCACAAATTTCCGATTGTGATTGATATGCGGACCAGACCATGTTTTATATGGCAGCGTTTATATGACTATCGTGTCTGGCTTTCATCGCAATCGCAAATATTTGTTAACATGTTCCGCTTTAACTCCGATGCGATTGGTACCTTTGTAATTGTTCCGATGCGATTGATCGCAATCGCAAATTTCTGTTGTGATGTTCCAATGCCTTTATATTCTCCAATGCGATTCATAAGGGTCCCACCTTATATTACTTCGTTTCTTTTGATCATAAAGCGCTCCACTTATATAAATTAATATATATGCTTTGAACATTTATTTATATGATCCGGGCTTCATCGCAATCACAATTCTTTGGTTGCATGTTCCGACACATATCCATTATGTTTTATAAACCCATCGTGTTCGGGCTTCATCGCAATCGCAATTTTTTGTTTATATGTTCCGATGCCTTTATAATCTCCGATGCGATTGGGAAAGGGTCCCACCTTATGGTACTTTGATTCTTTGATCATAAAGCACTCCATATAAATTAATATATATAAACTTTGGACCTTTGTGAAATATGTAATGCGCTGCATATATATGTAATGTGCTGCATATATATATATGCTTTGGACCTTTGTGTAATATGTTCCATTTTTAGTGTATCCTCTGGCAGGGTAAGCGATTCTTGGAATTATATATATATATATATATATATATATATATATATATATATACTTTGGCTCCTGGGTTTAATATTCCTGAAATATTATGTATCCTCCCACCTGGGTTACGATTCCCAGAATAAGATTTACATGTATATATATATATATATACTTTTCTGCTCCAATCTTTAGTGTATCTTCCAGCGGGGGAGGTGATTCTCGGAATTTGTTTGTATATATATATATATATATATATATATATATATATATATACTTGCCGCTTGGGTGATACAATTCCCGGAATTGTGTTTATGTATCCTCCAGCTGGGGTAGCAAATCTCGGAATTAAAAAAAATGGCTCTGCCTCTGCTTGTGATAACGGCTCTGCCTCTATATTCGTTGCCTCTGCTTCCACTGCTCGACTATTTCACTGCGTCCACTGCTCGACCGTTTCACTGCATCCACTGCTTGACAGTTTCATCTCTGCCTCTGTATTCGACTGTTACACTTCAGCAGTGTTCTTCCGCCTGTCTCCTTTACCCTTCTTGCTTTTCTTTTGTTTGTCTCTATTCTTTTGTCCTTTGCCTGTTTCTTCTTCAGCTGCCTCCTTTGCCTGTCTCTGTCTTTGCTGCCTCCATTGCCATCAATGACAATATTTCCAATAGTCTCCCCCTTTGGAATTGATGGCAATACACTTCCTCTATTTGTCTGTTAGGATCCTTTCTCCTGTTGCTTGCTCTTCCTGCCCCTTTGAAATCAATGGCAAGGGGTTGGAATTCTTAGTGTAGCTTCTATTCTTTGATGTTGTGTTTTTTTTTTTTTTTTGGTTATCATTTCTCAACATTTCGTGCATTTCCTCTCTCTGAAATTTTCTATCTTTGTACGCTGCTGCTTTAACCTTTGGATTAGATTCACGTCAGGTTCAATACTCTTCCGCTGCACCACTGACCCTTTTGCCTTTTTATTGATTCTTTTATGCTGAATGTATTCTTGCCATAATTCTTTTGATCCTGAGGACCTGTTTTCATGCTTCCCTTGCTGGTTGATCTCCCCCTGAGAATAATATTCTCGTTTCTGTTCTCCCCCTGAAACTGTGCTTTCTATTCATATTAGAGAGTAGCATCTACAGATACTACCCCTAGTCTGTCTCTCAAATATTCAAATGGTTCTCCGGCAAGCGGTTTGGTAAATATATCTGTTGTTTGTTCTTTTGTTGGTACATACTCCAGTTTTACTATCTTCTGAGCCACTTGTTCTCGGAGAAAATGATACTTGATTGGGATATGTTTAGTTTTTGAGTGAAGCACAGGATTTTTAGATATAATTATAGCACTTGTATTATCACATTTGATTGAGATAGGTTCATCAATGCTTACCTTCACGTCTTGGAGGGTTTGCTTCATCCACATGACTTGTGTACAACATGTTGCTCCTGCTATATATTCTGCTTCTGTTGTAGATAGAGAGATAGATGTTTCTTTCTTTCTTAACCATGCCACCAGACTTTATCCTAGATAGAATGCACCTCCACTTGTACTTTCACATTAATACTGCAATTTGTGGCCCAATGCGCATACGTATCGCTATCAAATCAAGCTTTTCCTTTAGGATCTGAAAGTCCACTATTGTGTTGTTGCTTGTGATATAATCCTTATTTTTCACCCAGAAGATGCGTTTTGTTTAGGTCTTGATGTCTAGCCACTAGTCCCTCTTGCTAGCATGATGTACGGGTCTTGATCTTTGTCGAATACACGGACTTCCTATCATGGATCTGTAGTGTTTTTTATCTGTATCTACGGACCATCATCGGCACACAGCTTGCATCCCGTGATCATGGGAGTTGACACAGGTTTGCAGTCCTCCATTTTGAACTTTTTCAACATTTCTTTTAAGTATTTTTCCTGTGAGATGAACGTACCTGTGTTCTTTTGCTGAATTTGAATTCCTAAGTAGAAACTGAGCTCTCCAATCATAAACATCTCAAACTTTGTTTTCATCTCATTAGCAAACCATTTTGCTAGTTCTTCTCTGTTTCTTCCAAACATAATGTCATCAACATATACTGCAACAATTAGGAGTTCATTTTCATGGGCTTTTATGTATAGATTTTTGTCTACTCCACCTCTCTTAAAGCCTTGTTTTTGCAAATATTTATCTAGTCTTGAGTACCAAGCACGAGGAGCTTGTTTTAGTCCATAAAGAGCCTTCTTTAGTCTGCATACATAGTCTTCTTTGTCTGTTAAAGAGAAACCTTCTGGTTGTTCCATGTAGAGTTCTTCTTCTAGATCTCCATTCAGAAATGCAGATTTCACATCCATTTGATATACTTTGAAGTTTTGGTAGCAAGCAAAGGCCAGAAACATTCTAATGGCTGATACAGCTACGAGGAACAAATGTTTCATCATCGTCCAGATGTCGATTTGTGAATATCCTTCTGCAGACTAATTACAGGTTGTCTGATGCTGCCGTACCCTTCATTTATTTTGCTTTGGTCTCCCATTTTGAGCCTATGACATTTTTCTCAATGGGTCTAGGAACTAATTCCCAGGTATTCTTTTTCTCAATTTGGTCCAATTCTTCATTCATAGCATTTACCCAAGACTTGTCCTTTCTCTCATCTTCAAATTTCTTTCGCTCTATTTGTGAAAACACGACTATGTATACCTCTTCAGTTTGTTCTGTTAGCTGCCTTCTTGTTTGGACCCCTACTTTCTTCTCTCCAATGATCTGATCTTCAGGATGGTTCTTCTGAGTATATCTTGAGGGAGCTTTAGAACTCAGCTCTGTATCTTCTGTTGTCTTGCTTGTTTCCTCATCATCTTGGTTTTCTTCTTCATGGTTGTCTGATGGACTGCAGCAGTCTGTATCTCTTGTATTGTTTGGAAGTTCTTCATCAAATCTCACGTCAATGCTTTCTACTATTTTTCGAAGAGTCTTGTTGTAGCACATGTACCCTTTACTTTTGGAATCATATCCTAGAAAAATCCCTTCATCTGCTCTTGCATCAAATTTCCCAAGATTTTCATCATTATTCATTATGTAACACTTTCTTCCAAAGATTCTAAAATGTTTAATTGAAGCTGGTTTCCCATGCCATAGTTCATATGGAGTCTTATCACTGCTTGGACTTAAGTGGGCTTTATTAAGGATATGCACCGCTGTGTGTACTGCTTCTACCCAGAAGGTTTGAGGAATATTACTCTCTTGCATCATGGCTCTGGCAATTTTTTGAACAGATTTGTTTTGTCTCTCTGCTACTCCATTCTGCTGAGGTGTCCCTACAATAGTAAATTGTTGTTTTATGCCATATTCATTTCATAGATTTGCAAAGTCATAATCTGTGAATTCACCCCCTCTGTCCAATCTGATGCATTTTAGCTTGCATCCCGTCTGATTTTCTACTAATGCTTTGAATATTTTAAATTTTTCCAGAGTTTCCGATTTATTCTTGAGAAATGCAACCCACGTCATTCTGGAGAAATCATCTATTATCAGCATGAAGTAGGATTCTCCACTTGGTGTTTTAGTTCTTGCAGGTCCACACAAATCCATGTGCACAAGCTGGAGTGGTCTTCTTGTTGATAACTCATCTTTGGCCTTGAAGGATGTGTGAGTCTGTTTTCCTAATTGACATGATTTGCATATGGTATTAGAAGGCCTCTTTATTTCTGGCATGTCTCTGACAGCTTTCTTCTTGCTTAGTCTAATGATGTGATCGAAGCTGAGATGTCCCAATATTTTATGCCATAACCATGACTCCTCAAGTTTGCTAAGATGACATGCTTCATCTTCCTCTTTCACAATGTAAACATTACTCTCTGTTCGAACTCCTTTGAGTAGAGTCTTACCTGTGGTGCTTGATATGACTTCACAATATTGTGCTCTAAAAAGAACTTCACAGCCTTTGTCACACATTTGACTGACACTTAGAAAATTTTCTTTTAGCCCATCTACAAATAATACATCTTGGGCCTTTCCTCTGCCATTGTCTATGCTGACTGAGCCTTTTCCTTTTATTTTTCCTGATTTATCATTGCCAAAGGTAACATTGCCAGATTTCTTTTCATCAAGAGTTATAAACTTGCTTCTGTCTCCAGTCATGTGTTTTGAGCAGCCACTATCCAAATACCACTGGCTTTTTAGATCTTGAGCAGTTAGAGCCAGGTCACACTTATTCTCCTTCTTTTTCCACTGGAGGCATCCTTTTGTTTGGTTTCTTTTGTGAGATGATGAATCACATCCTTTCAGAGGACATTTGGAAGGCATATGTCCAACTTGATTGCATATACAACATTTGATGATAGTTTTTGCAGAATAGTGAGTATGAACAAAATTTCTTTCACTCATAAACCTCCTTGAGGTGTTGAACATCAATCTTTGTCCATACTTTCTACATTCAATAATTTTATGGCCAAATTCCTTACAATAAAAACAATAACCATATAAATTATTTGCATACCTGATGTAAGGTTGTTTTCTCCATTTGTTTGTTTGAGACAGTCTCTTCACTGTTTGCATCCTTTGCTGGTTTGAATAACTCCTCCTTGCATGACAATATGCAGCAATGTGTCCTAGCTTGTGGCAGACATAACAGGTGGCATTCTTCATAGGAGGGAAGAATCTCCTTTGATGGCTTCCAAATTTGACATACTCAGGGGCATATGACCCTTTTTCTGTTGTCTTAATATTTATTGCATTCTTTGTTACTAGAGGTTTCTTCTGATCTCTGTCATCCTTATTACATGTTTCTTCTTTTGTAGGAATTGTCTGAGCTACTTCATCAGTCTTCTTTGCTTTTACAAAAATTGTATTTTTGTTTTCCTTTTCTTTGCCTTTACTCAATTCTCCTTCATAGCCTATCCCAGTTTTTATCATAGGGGATCTTTGAGCAACCAGAATTTCATTCAACTTACTAGAGCTTGTTGTTTGAGAGGAATTTATAACCACTTTCCTTTGAGCATTTTCTAATTTCTTCCTGAGACATACTACTTCATCTTCCAACTTTTCTTGTTCCTGAGTTTTTTCTTTGATTTGCTTAAGTAACATGTCCTCTATCTTCTTGGCTTCTTAAAGTTCTATCTTTAGCTGCACAAGGACTTCTGAATTCTATTCTTCTCCTACAAACTTGAGGAGAATTTCCTTTTGTTTTCTGCATTTCAGCTTGAGTCTATCAATCTTTTCTAGAGCACTTCTTAGCTCCCCCTCAAGGTCGACTTCACCTTCTTCTTCTTCATCTTCTAGCAGGAGACCTTCAAGTTCTTCTATAGCCATCAATAAAAATTCAGAGGTTCCATCTTCACTTGAGAGTTCATCTGGGTCGTCAGATGTACTGCTGTGTTGTTGAGCATAGAAGGATTTTCTGCTGAACTTCTTTCCTTTCTGCCAGTTCTTTGATGTATTTTTCTGTGACTCTTGAGCCCGATTCCTCACTTTCTTGTGAGGACACTTAGCAGCATAGTGTCCAACTCTTCCACAATTAAAGAATTTGAAAGGAAGTTTACCTTTGTATTTACCTGAACCTCTATCCAGTTTCTTGATAAATTTTTCTTCTTCTTCATCCGAACAAGAGCATATGTCTTGCTCTTCTTCTTTCTTCTTTTTTGTTTTAAAGGCAACCTCCCTCGAACTTGGCTTCTTCTGTGGGAGCCTCATTTCATATGCTGTTAGATTTCCAAGTAGCTGGTTCATGGTCAAGGTCTCCCAATTAGCTGTTTCTTCTATAGCAGACACCTTGGGATTAAACTTGGGTGGAAGAGATCTTAGAATCTTTTGTACAATTACAACTTCTTTTGTGTTTTCTCCTAGAGCCTTCATGTTATTTACTATTTCTGCAGCCCTTAGAAAGAATTTAGCTCTATCTTCATCATCATTCATTGTTAAGTTCTCAAACTGGGCTCTATAAACTTGAAGTTTAACAGTCTTTACCTTCTTGTCTCCCTCATGGATATTCTCCAGCGTATCCCACATTTCTTTGGCAGTGTTTTTGTGCATTAATTTGATAGACTCTGCTTCACAAAATCCATTTAATATGGCATTCATGGCTTTTGCGTTAGCTACAAAGTCTTGTTTTGCTTCTTTCTCTGAGGCAGTTTCCTTTGGGGCATATCCTAATTCCATAACATCCTAAATTTCTATTCTTAGAAACATTATGTATGTCCTCATTCTGATTTTCCAGAAGGCATAATTTGCACCCGTAAAGAAAGGGGCTTTATTGGTTGAACATCCTTCTTTACTATCGATCCTGAGAACCTAGAATCTCCTTTCAGTTGTTAAACTGGTACAAAGGAACCTGCTCTGATACCAATTGTTGAACCCTTAGTTAAACTGAGAGGGGGGAGGGGGTGAATCAGTTTAACACATTCATGGAATTTTGAAACTTTTCATTAAAACTTATTTACACCTTCATTTTATGTCCAACTTAATATGTGAGTAATCTTAGAATGTGAGCAGCAAGTATTAATATAATATAATAGTAGACTTAATATGAGAGAAGCATGTATTAAGCAGATGATATAAATTAGATCAACACATAAATCTAATGCACAAAGACACCAGATATAAGTTGAAACCCATAAATGGAGAAAACCACATCTTATTATTGTTGTGATGCAAAGGCAAGCTCCAACTCCCTCTCACCACTGTTTTTCTGCGGGCGCCAACCTACACGAGGCTCCAACCTCAATTCTGCAAGCTACAACTTGCAAGGAAGCACCAACTCCATTCAATTTTCTGTAGGCACCAACCTACAGGAGGGTCCAACCTCAGTCAGCTACAACTGATGGCTATCAAGCTGCAACTTGATAGGGAAGCTCCAACTTCCTCAATTTATCAAACTAAATGTTTGTTGATTTACCTTAGATATCAGCTCTATTCTGTAGCATCTGTTTCTGCTCTTCTTTTCTTAATCTTCTCTGCCTCACTCTTCTATACTCTGCATTCTCTATATTTAATTTCTCTAACCTCTCTTATGCATATCCAGTTGATATTATTTATAGAGTTCCTCACATGACTGTTTGTATTTCAATAGGAATTTGGAGTGAACAGTCATGACTCTTTGGCTTCTATCTTCTCATTCCTTTTATCTGATCATTTAGAAAATATAACTGTAGGTATCAATTTAACATTACAGTGGGATATTTGTTCTCTTCCGGAGACTTGCCAATGCATCACAAATAATAAAAATCAATTAAAACATTTACAATCAAATTACAATGAGAACTCCAGCTCAACTCATTTAGTCTTTTGGCTCGCTACGCATTTGTCTTTTCTTTGACTGTGTCTGTCTTTTTTGTGACTGTGTTTTATCTCTTTTCAGCTCTGTTTGCTCTTCTATCCTCTGCTGTGGTGTAACTACTGCATACATGTAACTGTGCTTTTTATATCAGTGCATTTTGTATATATATGTAACTGCTGACTTTAAATCTGGGAAAATTCCAACGCTTTTCATACAGCAAGTGTCTTGTTGATGTGGTGAGTTCTGCAAGCGGAACATACATACACCACGGCCTTTGTTTTATGGCCCGATATGATTGCACACATCGCAATTGTATTATATTAATAATCGCCCTCCACCTTAAGCCGAGGCCCGTGGGTCCACAGACCACGCGACACTTTTCAATACAATCGCAACAACTTTATATATATATATATATATATATAACAACGCCTTAAAAAATTTCCGATTGCGATTGATATGCGGACTCGACCATGTTTTATATGGCGGAGTTTATATGACTATCGCGTCTGGCTTTCATCGCAATCACAAATATTTGTTAACATGTTCCGCTTTAACTCTGATGCGATTGGTACCTTTGCAATTGTTCTGATGCGATTAATCACAATCACAACTTTCTGTTGTGATGTTCCGATGCCTTTATATTATCCAATGCGATTCGTAAGGGGCCCACCTTATATTACTTCGTTTCTTTTGATCATAAAGCGCTCCACTTATATAAATTAATATATGTGCTTTGAACCTTTGTTTATATGATCCGGGCTTCATCGCAATCGCAATTCTTTGGTTGCATGTTCCGACACATATCCATTATGTTTTATAAACCCATCGGGTCCGGGCTTCATCGCAATCGCAATTTTCTGTTTATATGTTCCGCTGCCCTTATAATCTCCGATGTGATTGGGAAAGGGTCCCACCTTATGGTACTTTGATTCTTTGATCATAAAGCGCTCCATATAAATTAATATATATAAACTTTGGACCGTTGTGAAATATGTTCTGCACTGCATATATATGTAATGTGCTGCATATATATATATGCTTTGGACCTTTGTGTAATATGTTTCAGTTTTAGTGTATCCTCTGGCAGGGTAAGCGATTCTCGGAATTATATATATATATATATATACTTTGCCGCTTGGGTTTAAGATTCCCAGAATATTATGTATCCTCCCGCTTGGGTTACGATTCCCGGAATAAGATTTATATGTATATATATATACTTTGCTGCTCCAATCTTTAGTGTATCTTCCAGCGGGGGAGGTGATTCTCTGAATTTGTTTGTATATATATATATATATATATATATATATATATATATATATATATACTTGCCGCTTGGGTGATAAGATTCTCGGAATTGTGTTTATGTATCCTCCAGCTGGGGTAGCGAATCTCGGAATTAAAAAAATGTCTCTGCCTCTGCTTGTGATAACGGCTCTGCCTCTATATTCGCTGCCTCTGCTTCCACTGCTCGACCATTTCACTGCCTCCACTGCTTGACGGTTTCATCTCTGCCTCTATATTCGACTGTTACACTTCAACAGTGTTCTTCCGCCTGTCTCCTTTGCCCTGCTTGCTTTTCTTTTTTTTGTCTCTGTTATGCTATCCTTTGCCTGTTTCTGCTTCAGCTGCCTCCTTTTCCTATCTCTGTCTTTGCTGCCTCCATTTCCATCAATGACAATATTTCCAACAAGCGTTAATCTTGGGGGTTGATTTGTCTTCAAAATACACTCTCCTTAAATACATAGATGGATTACGTATTTATTTGAGGCATACTACACTTATGATTAATCCCACCAATATAGAAGAATTATGTGTTCAGGAAACTCATTTAGAAGCAAGAGGTAAGAATTTTCCTTAAGAGACTAGCATGAAGCATTCCAAATATGGCGATAAAGGAAATGGGAAGTTTAAAGGAAAAGGAAAAAAGAATGTTGCTGTCAAGAAAGAGGGAGAGAAGCTTACCTGTAAAAAATGTTCAAAGGAAGGGCATGATGAAGACCATTGTTGGAAACTACATCTAGAAATGAGACCAAAGAAGTTCATTAACAAGGGAAAACAAAAGACTGCTACAACAACTCAACAAGATCTAGGATCTAATTCAGATGATGAAACCAAAATCACAGCCATGGGAATGAAAGGTAAAGCTTCGATTGGAAGTACTTGTTCTTCTAGTAAGCCTATTGAGTCTCAAAATTATAAAGAAATAATTTATCTTTTTCATATCAGGGTCATTGAAAAACATATAAAAGTTGATACCTTGTTTGATAGTGGATCCCAAGTTAACCTTATTTCTGAAGCAATTGTCAAGAAAATAAAATTATAAATTACACCTCATCCTAAACTTTACCCTTTGGGTTGGGCATGTGAAAATTCCAAAAATATGCAAGTGACAAGAAAATGTAAACTTAAACTCACCATCACTACAAATTTTATTGATGAGGTAGATATTGATGTTGTACCACTTGACATATGTGGAATTGTTTTAGGGAGTCCATACTTGTATGACTGAAAATCCATATTCTATCATCATGAGAAAAAATATCATCTTTTTAAAGATGGAGTTGATTACATTATTAGAGCACATCGCAAGAAGATGAACTTATCTCTTGTAAGTGTTGGTCAAATGAAAAGGCTTGTGAATGATAGTAAAAATATTGTGCTATTGATGATCAAAGCTAAAGATATTGTTAAATCTGAAGCTTTTATAGGATCTGATTCAAAACTCAAGCATGAATTGGTTGAAGTTGTAAGAACTTATGACAATATGTTTCAGGAACCTGAAGTGTTGCCTGCTAAAAGAGGAATACAACATGAGATTCAGCCGCAGCAGGATGTACCTCATCCAAACATTGGGATGTACAAAATGTCAGTTTTGGAGAATGCAGAGATCAAGAATCAAATCCAAGAGCTACTTTAAAAAGTGTTCATTAGGCCTATTAAATCTCCTTATGGGTGTCATATTGTCTTGGTTCCAAAGAAGGATGGTACATGGCGCATGTCTGTGTATTTTAGAGCTTTGAAAAAATCATAGTAAATAATCAATATCCTCTTCCTGACATTGATGATTTATAGATCAATTAAAGGATGTCTTTAACTTCACTAAGTTAGATTTGAGAAGTGGTTATCATCAGATTCAGATTGCTGAAGGTGATATTTGGAAGACTTCTTTCAAGGAAAAACAAGGTTTGTATGAATGGTTAGTTATGTCGTTTCACAGGAGCTTCACTCAGTGAACCTCTAACATATCACATGTGTTCATGGCATACTAAAAAATACCCCTAATTTGAATACATATTGCAAAATACCTCTTAAAATTACATTGTTTAACCCCCTACCAATACAAACCCAATACACCTTCCCAATTTAAAAAACCCCTACTTTCACTAGATATTGTAGGTATCCATTTTTTCATTAACATTTTGTATACCCCATTATATTTTTTCTTTAACTTTGAGCTCCATTTTTTATACCTCCCAATATAGAAACCCTTCACCCCCTATATAGCCCCCAATATATTATGTCATTTTTTCCTCAATTTATATCCCCCAATATGAACTTACGTGGTATGGTATTGCTCCCCTAGTGGATCCCCCATGTGTCGTTTGAGATTTGCAATGCACCTACAACATTCATGAGAGTAATGAATGATGTGTTGAGACCATTCCCTAATGATTTTGTCATAGTTTACTTATATGATGTTCTAAGTTTTAGTAAGACTCGTGAAGAGCATGTCAAGCATGTGAAGCAAGTTTTAGATGTTTTAAAGAAAGAGAAATTCTATTTGAATATGTCTAAGTGTGAATTTAGGAAAAACTCTTTGGTTTATTTGGGTCATATTGTGGGAGGGGGTGAACTAAAGATTGATCCCTCAAAATTCGAAGTCATTGTGAATTAGCCTAAACCCAACAATGTAACAAAATTTAGAAGCTTTTTGGAAGCAACCCAATATTTGAGAAAATTTATAGCTAACTTCTCACTCATTGTAGTACCACTACATGCTTTGACAAGTGTGAAACAAGTCTTTCAGTGGGGAGGAAATAAAAATAAAGCCTTTGATACATTGAAAGAGAAATTTAGTACACCACCAATTCTAGCACTTCCATATCTTAAGCAACCATTTGATATTCAAACCGATGCAAGTGATTATGCCATGGGACCACGTTTGATGCGACATGGTAATACTATTTGTTATCATTCTGAAACCTTTAACAATGAAATATTTAACTATCCAACTGATGATAAAGAGTTTTATGCATTGGTACAAAGCGCGAAGAAATAGAAGCATTATTGATCGGTAAAGAAATGGTTATTCATACTGACCATCAACCTTTTCAATATTTACAATCGAAAACCAAGTTACAACAAGCTAGAAATTTCAAGTGGATGAGATTCCTACAAAAATTTCATGTAGTAATCAGGTATAAGAAAGGCATATGCAAAAAATTTGTTGATGTGTTATCAAGGCCTATTGTTAATGCATCTATCATTCTTAAGCATAAATCAATCATGCATGAAATTTATATTGAACAATATCCTCAAGAGGATGATTTGAAAGATGTTTATGCAACTTTGATTCAAGGAAATCATGTTGAAGAGTTGGATTATCATGTTCATAACAAGTTGTTGTATCATCTTGGCAAGTTATGTGTTCCACAAGGTGAAAGATTCAATGTCATAAGGGAATCCCCCACTTCTCTTATTGCTGGTCACTTTGGTGTACACAAAAAAATTGCACAAATTTAGAGATATTTTCATTGGCCTCGGATGAATGAAACCATTTCAAGATATGTAAAGACATGTTCCATGTGTGCTACAAGCAAGCCTAGCAATACGAAATTGGGTTTGTACACTTCACTTCCTATTCCTTCTCGTCCTTGGGAAATTATTTCTATGGATTTTGTAGGGGGACTAACAATGTATAGAAAAGGTCATGGTTATCTATATGTTTTTGTGGATCATTTTAGTAAAATGTGTGTGTTGATTCCATGTAATAAACACGTTGCAATTGAAAAAACTATGAAAATGTTCTTCCAAAATGTATGGGTCCACTTTGGGTTGCCCACTTATATTATTTCTGATCGAGATTCTCGATTTGTCGGGGAGTTTTGTTCAAGTTTATTGGAACTCATGGACATTAAGTTGAATAAGATCATAACATTTCATCAACAAACCGATGGCTAGAAAGAAGTGCTAAAAAAAAAATTAATGCATCTCCTTCATGGATATTGTGGTAAGCGTCCTAAACTTTTGGATGAGAATTTTCATTACATCCAACATCCCTACAATCGTGCCAAACATTAATCTATGCAGGTATCTCCATTTGAAGCTTTTTTAGGTTATTTCCCAAAGTCTCATTTGGATTTCATATTTGGTAAAGATATTGTAGTAGATGGACATAGTGATGTGGAAAAAACCAAGAATTTCATTTATCAAATTCAACTACTGCATCAAAGACTACAAGAGAACCTTTATAAAATCAAAGCTAAGTACAAATAAAGGCATGACAAGCATTGAGTTGATCATGATTTCGAAGTGGGAGATCAATTTTGGCTATATATAAACAAGGAAAGACTTCAAGGTGAAGGTAAAAATATCAAACCAATCAGAAATGGTCCTTACAAAATCTTGGAGAAGATTGGTAACAATGCTTTCCAATTAGATTTTCCATCTTATATGAAAATTTATTTTGTTGCGAATGTGGTAAATGTGATATTGTATGAGCCTCCAATGATTGATGATCATGAAGAGAATGTTTAGATTCCATATATTGGAATTTTTCCCCTAAATATTTATATGAGTTGCATGAAGACACAATTATTGATAGGAGAATCATGACTTCACACAGAGGCAATGTGGAGTATCTTTGAGTGGGGATCAAAGGTAGAAATCCAAGTAAAGCAAGGTGGATTGAGATTGGGAAAGTGAGGAAGTTGTACCCTCACTTAATTTCTGAGTAAAAATAGACGTTTGGTGGTCTAAAAGCTTCTAGTGGGGAGGAATGATCTAGGGGATCAAAACTATGCTCAAAATTACTCGAAACCAGTGTCGAATTGTATATCTCATCATTTCTCTTCCAACGACACTTGGATCACCTCAATCACACATCATATGTGAAATTTATCGCGTTTTGAAGTTTTTGATAAACAACTAAAAGGTCAACTTGCAGGGTTGACTCGACTGCTAACTAGGAAGCTCGTTCAATGATGTCATGTTGATGTCATCACGCTAAGTAGGCGGTACATATGAAAATGGGCCAATATGGGATTTACACATGGGTTAACGTGATTGGTTGAAGGTGATTTTAATTGGGCCAATCTTGGGCCACCACGTGGCCTCAGGGATGGTGCCAAAAATTGGTTAACGGACCAGCTAACTCTGTAGGGTTCGACCCCATGAACTCCCAAAAATAGAACATATGACCAACCAACCAAGCTGCATGATGGTTCTTATTATAACAAGACAAATTTTTATATTTAAATTCAATGTATTTTGGCATTAGCAGAGGGGGCAGGCCACATGGCCCACACCCCTGGTTGCATGGAATTACATATGACCGAGTGCATGCTCCCATTTATGACATGTAACTAATTAATTATGGTGGAAAACTCAAAGGCGGGGGCAGGCATGTAGCCCAAACCCAGACCACTTGGAACAAAATGTGACTAGGGGAAAAGTGTCGATGGGTGTGTGGCCTCTGGCTCGCGTCCATAGCCACATGGACCCCATATGACCTGTTGGCTGCCCATATTTTCTAGATTGGCAAGAGTAAATCTGCAGGGAACCACATAAAACCACTTTAGAGTGCAAGGACCTAGCCTTCCTGGACTCGAAGAGGGCTCTCTGTGTGTTTTGTGATGAAAATGATGTGTATTTATGCTTATGTTTGATTTTAGGTTAGTTATGAAGTTGTAGGACTTGTTTGTTTTGTTTTGGTTGGTTAATTGATTGTATGATTAATTGATTGAGTGTTTCAATTGAATAGATAGACTGTGAGAAGCATTAATCCATTGGGCTATGGGGTCATAAAAGGATTTAATTGTTCATCAACTCTACATGGTTTTAATAGGGAAAGCTAACTATATCAAGTGGATCTTTTAGATTAGATGAAATATGAAATGACAACAAGTTGTGAAATTAGTAAAACTAAAGGGAAATTAAGAATCCTTTAACCATACTTCAACAAGAAAAGCGTTTTAGGTAACTGTTTAAGAAGAACCAAAGGACAGTGCAAACCATAGACTTCTTTGGTGAGACTCTACTAAGTAAACCTTAAGACAACAATTCAAAAATCCTAGAGAGAAATTAAGAATTCTCCAGTTATTACGTTCAGACAAAGAAAAAATTTAAGACAACAGTTCAGTTACACTAAAAAGTAGCTAAGAATTCTTTAATCAAAGTTATAAAAGACCTTCGAAGAAACCGTTTAAGACAAACCAAAGGACAGGGAAAACCATAAACTTCTTTGGCTAGACTCTACTAAGTAAGCTTCAAAGAAGGCCTTGAGAATAACATTTCAAGCAAAACCAAAGGACAGGGCAAACCATAAACTTCTTTGGTTGGATTCTACTAAGTAAATTTCAAGGCAACAAGCTAGGTGGAATTAAAGAGCAGGACGACCTTGAATTCTCTAATCAGACCTTGCAGAAGAAAACATTAAGATGAAAGAAGCATACAAAATTAAGGTGCCAAGAGAGCATATCTTAATCTAAAATTTCTGTTCTTTTATCAGAGAAATGATGGACAATATGGAAAACATAAGAGAAAAAATGACAAAGAAGGATAACATCACCATTAACATAGCTCAAGAATCCTGTGAACGTGCTTGTATTACTGATATAAAAAATAGTTACATTACTCCAGTACAATGATCTTTGCAACTCATAGTCTAGTTAAATCCAGCTTAGCAATCAACCCAACAACCAACAACTAATCAACCAATACTAAAAATGAACAATAAATGCAGTATTTATCTGCAAAATGAGGAGGTTGCCCTAACCTAGGGTGACAAAATAGTATTTATTATAGAGTTAATGTAATCTTGACCTTTGAGACCCTGCAAGGCCCAAGGAAAAATATCTGTGACTAACTCACTGTAAAAATGACTTTTAACTTAACTGTTGAGCTAACTTTAGGATATTTTTTACTTTTAAGGCTCTTTCATTAAATTTTACAATAACTGTTGAGTAGCTAGGAAATATCTTTGTCTGTTTCAATAACTGTAGCTACTTTTATTGAAGTGAATTTAGGCTGTAGTTGGTAAAATATGTTTTTAAGAAGTAATTGTTGTTTTTCCTTGTCATTTAGATATGCCTTCTTTGTTAATTTGCCTTAGATTTTTCTTTAAATATCTGTTTATTCTTTAAAACTTGGATTTGTCTCTCACTGTCTGTCTTACTATTTTCTCCTTTATTGCTTTTGTCATTTCTTTATTTATTTTTTCCCTTGACTGTTTTATTCTTTGATCTTTCTTTTAACCTTCTTTCGACTGTGCTTCATCGTTAACCTTTTTCTTTTAATCATGCTTTTCATCTTTAACCTCTTATTTAAACCTTTAATCTCTTTTTCCCGTCATTGTCACAACTTCTTTAACTATGTTCTTCCTTTTCCTTTTATCTCTGCGTTATTGAAACATCTCTTGCTACTTTGGAGTGTTTGAATGACCATCAATGGTCATGATCCATTGATGATTTTTCTTGGTGTTGCGCTCTTGGTCCTTGTAAGTAAACAAAGTTGCTGGATCGTCATCCAAAGAGCTTGATTTAATAATTTTCAGACTTCAGAAATACAAATTATGCATTTTCTATCTCGATCACCAACACACTAAAATCAAATTTTTAATAAAAACCTGCATTTATGGACAGTGTCCGGGAAATGAGGGTTTGGTGGTCTCTACTTGTGGTTTATAAAATTTTGGGCGTTTTGGAGTATTTGTAGAGGTGTTAATGGCGGATGAGGGCTTATCGCAGAGCCATAGGGGTTTATAAGTTTGAATGAGTCGACGGTTTTAAGATATGGCGTGAAGGTGGTATGGTGGTTTTCGCATGGGCAGAAGTGGGGAGGCGGATTTACTGGTGGGGATGCGATATGATGGGATGAGCAACGTGTGGCAGGAGGTATGGGTGGTAATACTATCCATTTCACAAGGTTGAGGGTTTGTTAACCCTCGCGCTTTTAGGGGTGTGATACGGGAGTAGGGTCGTTGGATTGGGAGAGGATGACCAAATAGTGGTCGGGGGATTTGGAGAGGTGGGTAAACATAGACGTTGGGGCCCGAGAGATTTAATGAAGCGGTAGGTTTATAAATAGCACGGGGCTTGGGATTTAAGTAGAGGAATTTAAACGTAATGGGGGGAGGTTTAATATATGTGGGGTTTTTAATAAAGCGGGGCTAGGGGTAAGAATATAAGCAGAAGCACTTAATACAAAGGGGCCATGGTTATATGATAGCGGGGGAGTTTTTTAAAGGTTTTTTGGAGTGGGGGCTAAAAGCATAGAAAGGGTTATCAGGTCTTTTAAAATAAACAGAGTTTATAAAAAAGAGAGTGGGTCTCGAATGGTAAAATGAATAAAGTTTAGTTTTCAAAACAATGTAAAACATGTTTTTACATTGTTTTAATAGAAGAAGGGAAATGAATAAAGGGGACGGTAAAAAATGGGTTTTTATCAATGGGAGTGGGGAAAATGGGGGTTTTAGGCAGGGGAAAAAGGTAAAATGAGGGATTAAGGTCAAACATGATATGTCAGACCATCATGGAAATTTGGAGAAGGAGAAAAGAGATATAGTAAAATAGGTTAAAAGAAGATAATGAAGGCAGTGATATTTCTAAAAATAAAATGATAGTAAGGGAATCTTTATTTTCTACAGATTGTAAAAAATCCATAATCACCTAGTGATGTTGTAGAATATAGGAGGATACCATTGGCTCCAGCTGGGGAGGGCAGCTCCTTTAGGAGGTGTTAATAGCCTCAGAGTTCAGATCTTCGCATTTTGTAGATCAGTGCCTTGTTTGTACTTGACATATTTTTCATTCGGCAATTGCTGATCTGCTGCAATCCTTTGTAATTTTGGCTTTCAGAAATTTGAAAATCAGGCTTTCTGCAAATCAATTCTACCTACCCATCATTATATTCTAGCATTTTTTCTTCATTTGGGTGCATTTAGACTGGCAAACCCTTAACATCATTTTTCTTTTGAAAGAAAAAACTATCTATTTCTACCCTTATATCATCCAAAGGCTCAGATTAGACTGATGAGCTCTTTTATTCTCTACCTAATCAACTTATCTGTCAAGATTAAATAGTTTGAAAGATTTTCATTTACTAACTATTAATATAAAATTTAGAGCATGACTAAATAAAGATTAAACAGTTTGATTGTCATGAATTGTGGCATTTCGACAAGCGGCACATAATATTTATTTTGTAAACAATAAAATTGAAAATTAAGGGCTTTGATTTGGAATTTTTCATTTATCCCTTTCTTCTCTTCGCTGGTTCAAATTTAGACTTTGGAACCAATGTCATTTCTTATCTTTCTATTGATAAGACAAGTTTAAACAATTCGACAAATATTAATTTTCTATCCTATCAGCAAAAATTCAAAAAAATTTCAATCATGATTAGGCTATATGATTGAACAAGACTTCCTTTTCAGAAAGTAGTGGAATTTGGACTCACACACTTTCAAAATTCTTATTTTTTGGTATGGGGCTTTACCTTTTCTCTTTTTATCTGCCCTCTTTTCTTCTTTTCTTTGTTTCTTATCTTTTTGTATCAATTTTTCTAATATTTTTGTTCCAGCAAATCTATACATAATGAAAAACTTAAAACTAAGAAGATGCTCATAGTGCTAAGCTTATTTTCACACCTACATATCCTAGTCTAACTTGGAGATTATATATACACTAGGTGAACTCTTTTCTCCAATGCATCCAATCAAGTAAATGACTACATGGTTGATTTTTGTTCAGCCCTTTGGGTATGCTGAAAATACATAAAGGCCACTCCCATCTCACTTTCTTATGAAAAACAATGCTCAAGATCTACTTTACACTCTGCAACAAACCATTCCTGGCATAACATGTTCCTTCTTTATATGCCTCTAAGAAAACAACAAAGGGATCTTGAAATAATACATGGCCCTGATGTTTTAAACAATAAGCTTCATCTAGGACTATTCCTTTCTCCGCCTTGTTGTACTTGGGATTCTTTTGAAAAAGAAGCTCTTCCCCCTCTTCATTACCATCTGTCTTGTCAACCTCATAATGCATTGCTATGTTTTCCTCCTACACACCTGATATGCTCTAATTGAGTGGACTGAAATTTTCTTAACAACCATCATTCTGATGAGTAAGAGCATTCTATGGTAATAGGTCTTCTTGAGCAGGTAGAACAACATCATTATCAAACTGTTTTTTTGTTTCTTCATGAGGTAAAGCTGGAATACATAACTCAACAATAGAACAGATAGAAATAATTTCTTTACATAAAAGCTTAGAGACTGGCTGCATGCTTAGAATCTAATTGATTTCTTTTTCAATTAAAGGAAGAGGGAGTCCTTGTGTTCTTTGTATTGGACAGCAATTGTTTTCTTTCTTTTGTGAAGGTCGATTTGAGGCTGAATGTCTTCTTGAGTCTCACATAAAAGAGATGATGAATTATCATCTGTCCCTTCATAGAGATCTTGTGGGTCTTCATCCATTTCCTGATTAATTTCATCCTCAACCAACTTCTCTTGGTTGTCATGATAGTTAACCTAAGCATGAAATTCATGAATTGCCTCTAATAGATCCTCAAGATGCCAATTCCTCAAATCTTCATCAATGTTTACGAGGTATTGTATGAGATCTTCAGATTGATCACAACAATTTTTAGCTAATGATAAAGATCAACACTTTTCTTTATAATGCTCATAAATCAGCTTGTGGAAATCCTTTAGAGAAAACAAACTACCAGGATTTAGAGCTTCATACCATTCCCTTGCTTTCCCTTCTAATGTCCCCATGAAAATTTTCATGAGTTAGTCTTCATGCCATTCAAATCTTAACCTCCATGTGTGTATATGAAATTTAATGAGATGTAACAAGGGGTCATAAAACTTTTCATCCTGAAACATAGGCAGGTTTTTGACCCAATTTATCTAAGGCATTTTTTGTGGGATATCCAGGGATGTGACCTCTGTTCATTGGAGCATACCTACATTGTATTCTTGGATCCATTTTTGTTGATTAGTCAGAAAAAGGGTTACTGCATATTTTTTACAATCAATCTGGATTCTTTTGCCAGTGGAGTCTTTATGCTTACTGAGAGTTGTGGAGTCACCAGGTGGATGATTTCAACTTCTTTAAGGCCAGCTTCTGTCCACCATCAACAACCAGATATTCTACAAGTCTTTAAGGTTTTCAGGTAAGGAAATTTCTTTGTGAATTGGTCTGCTAACAGTTTAATTTTTAGATCTAGGAGATTTCCTAAGGATGCTCTCAGGGTTGTCTACTATTGCAGGAGGGTTTGGGTCAGGATGAGATCTTGTACATATTCTTCTAGAAGCCAGAATTTAGGCCCAAAATTCAGAGTGGTTGAAAATTTATAACAGTTTGAAAAACAAACCAACCTGTGAAAGAAATACTTAATCCACAAAGTATTCTTGACTGGGTTCTATTGAGGTTTGATGATATCAGGATTTCTCAATAATTTTCCTAGTGGAGTCTGTAGAAAACCAGTGGAGTCAGTAGGCCTACTGAAAACTAGTGGAGTAACCAAGTGTATGATTTTAAACTGTCTTTAGGTTCGCTATTGTCCACCATCACCAGCCAGATACCATTCTTGGCTAACACTTGATTCATATAAATTTGGAAGAGGGGTTTTCTGAGTTCTTGAGGTAATATTAAGTTGTTTAATAGCTCAGTCCCCGACGGAGTTGCCACTATGTTGGCTCCCCGTGATTTGCAAGATTAGCAAGAAAAAATCTGCAGGGAACCACATCAGACCACTTTGGATTCCAAGGACCTGGCCTTCATGGACTCAAAGAGGGCTCTTGCTGTGTTTTGTGATGAAAATGATGTGTCTTTATGCTTATGTTTTCTAATTTTAGGCTAGTTATGAAGCTCTAGGACTTGCTTGTTTTCTTTTGGTTGGTTAATTGATTGTATGATTAATTGATTAAGTGTTTCAGTTGAATAGATAGATTGTGAGAAGCATTAATCCATTGGGCTATGGATTCATAAAAGGATTTAATTGTTCATCAAATCTAAAAGGGTTTTCATAGAGCAAGCTAATTATATCAAGTGGATCTTTTAGATTATGAAATATGAAATGAGAACAAGTTGTGAAAACTAAAGGGAACATTAGGGGAATTTTGAGGTCTAAAATGGGCCTCCTAAGGAAATTATAAAATAATAGTGGAAAAAATCTAATAAGATTTGATGACATCATCAAATTTTAGAGGGAAAAATGAAAAAACTACTTTTTCAATTCATATTTTCATCTTATCTCCCAAAGTTTTTACTCAAATTTCGAGCGGGAGTACTCATTGGATGCGGAATTTAATTCCCCATCCAAGGAGTACCCATGTTGCATACTTTCGATGGGTCCTACTACACGAAAAATGAGAAATACATAAAAAACGTGATTACAAACACTTTTTTTTATGTATTTCTCATTTTTCGTGTAGAAGAGTTCATCGAAAGTATGCAACATGGGTACTCCTTGGATGAGGAATTAAATTCCGCATCCAACGAGTACTCCCGCTCGAAATTTGAGTAAAAATTTTGGGAGACAAGTTTAAAATACGAGTTGAAAAAGTAGTTTTATTATTTTATTATTTTTTAATATTTTTACTTTTTTACTCCAAAAATGGTGAATCATCCATTATGGATGAAATCATCATCTTGAATCCTATTGGTTGTTATAAAGTTTATTTTTGTTGTACATTTTTCTTATGAGGCCCATTTTAGACCTCAAAATTCCCCTAATGATTAAGAATCCTTTAACCATACTTCAACAAGAAAAGCCTTTTAGGTAACTGTTTAAGAAGAATCAAAGTACAGGGCAAACCATAGACTTCTTTGGCTAGACTCTACTAAGTAAACCTTAAGGCAACAATCCAACAATCCTAGAGAGCAGTTAAGAATTCTCCAGTTATTACTTTTAGATAAAGAAAAAATTTAAGATAATAGTTCAGTTAAACTAAAGAGTAGTTAAGAATTCTTTAATAAAACTTCTAAAAGACCTTCGAAGAAACAGTTTAAGACAAACCAAAGGACAGGGAAAACCATAAAATTCTTTGGTTGGACTCTACTAAGTAAACTTCAAAGAAGGCCTTGAGAATAAAATTTCAAGCAAAACCAAAGGACAGGGCAAACCATAAACTTCTTTGGTTGGACTCTACTGAGTAAATTTCAAGGTAACAAGCTAGGTGGAACTAAAGAGTAGGACAACCCTAAATTCTCTAATCAGACCTTACAGAAGAAAACATTAAGATGAAAGAAGAAGACAAAATTAAGGTGCCAAGACAACATATTTTAATATAAAATTTATGTTCTTTTATCAGAGAAATGATGGACAATATGGAAAACCAAAGAGAAACAATGACAAACAATGATAACATCACAATTAACATAGCTCAAGAATCCCGTGAACATGCTTGTATTACTGATGTCCAAAACAGTTACATTACTCCAGTACAATGATCTCTGCAACTCAGAGTTTGGTTAAATCCAACCTAGCAATCAACCCAACAACTAGCAGCTAATCAACCAACACTAAAAATGAACAATACATGCAATATTTATCTGAAAAATGAGGAGGTTGCCCTAACCTAGGGTGATAGAAGAGTATTTATTACAGAGTTAATGTAATCTTGACCTTTGAGACCCGGCAAGGCCCAAGACAAAATATCTGTGACTGACTCATTGTAACAATGAATTTTAACTAAACGACTGAGCTAAATTTAGGATATTTTTGACTTTTAAGGCTCTTTCATTAACTTTTACAATAACTGTTGAGTAGCTGGGAAATATCTCCAACTTTTTCAATAACTGTAGCTGCTTTTATTGAAGTGAATTTAGTCCGTAGGTCGAAAAGTATGTTTTGAAGAAGTAATTGTTGTTTTGCCTTGTCATTAGGATATACCTTCTTTGTTAATTTTCCTTAGATTTGACTTTAAACATCTGTTTAGTGTTTAAAACTTGGATTTGTCTCTCGCTATCTGTCTTACTGTTTTCTCCTTTATTGCTTTTGTCATTTCTTTCTTTATTTTTGCCCTTCACTATTTTATTCTTTGATCCTTCTTTCGATTGTGCTTTGTCCTTAACCTTTTTCTTTTAATCATGATTTTCATCTTTAACCTCTAATTTAAACCTTTAATATCTTTTTCCCATCACTGTCACGACTTCTTTAACTATGTTCTTCCTTTGCCTTTTATCTCTATGTTATTGAAACATCTCTTGATACTTTGGAGTGTTTGAATGACCATCAATGGTCATGATCCATTGATGATTTTTCTTGGTCTTGCGCTCTTGGTCCTTATGAGTAAACAAAGCTGCTGTATCATCATCTAGAGAGCTTGATTTAATAATTTTTAGACTCCAGAAATGCAAATTATTCGTTTTCTATCTCGATCACCTGCACACTAAAATCAATTTGTTAATTAAAACCTGCGTTTTTTGGTCTCTGCATGTGGTTTATGAACTTTCGGGCCTTTTGGAGTATTTGCAAAGGCATTAATGGCAGATGAGGGCTTATCATAGAGCCAGAGGTGTTTATAAGTTTTAATGAGTTGGAGGTTTTAAGATATGGCGCGAAGGCGATATGGTGGTTTTTGCATGGGAAGAAGTGGGGAGGTGGTTTTATTGGTGGGGATGCGATACGATGGGATGAGCGAGGTGTGGCAGGAGGTATGGGTGGTAATACCGCCCATTTTGTGAGTTTGAGGGTTTCTTAACCCTCACAGTTTTGGGGGTGCAATACGGGAGTAGGGTCGTTGGATCGGGAGAGGATGATCCAACGATGGTCGGGGGATTTGGAGCGATGGGTAAACATAGATGGTGGTGCCCTGGAGATTTAAAGAATCAGTAGGTTTATAAATAGCGCGAGGCTTGGATTTTAAGTAGAGGCATTTAAACATAATGCAGGGAGGTTTAATATATGTGGGGTTTTTAATTAAGCGGGGCCAGGGGTAAGAATATAAGCGGAAGCAATTAATACAAAGGTGCCATGGTTATATGATAGCGGGGGTGTTTTTTAAAGGTTTTTTGGAGTGGGGGGATAAAAACATAGAAATGGGTAACGGGTATTTTAAAATAAATAGAGTTTATAAAAATGAGAGTGGGTTCCGAATGGTAAAATGAATAAAGTTTTGTTTTTAAAACAATGTAAAACATGTTTTTACATTGTTTTAATAGAAGAAGGGAAATGAATGAAGAGGGGGGTCAAAAATGGGTTTTTATCAATGGGAGTGGGGAAAATGGGGGTTTTAGGCAGGTGACAAAGGTAAAATGAGGGATTAAGGTCAAACATGAGATTTTAGACCATCAGGGAAATTTGGAGAAGGAGAAAAGAGATATAGTAAAATAGGTTAAAAGAAGATAATGAAGGCAGTGAGATATCTGAGAATAATATGATAGTCAGGGAATGTTTGTTTTCAATAGATTGTAGAAAATACATAGTCACCTAGTGATGTTGTAGAATACAGGAGGATAACAGTGGCTCCAGCTGGGGAGTGCAGCTCCTTTAGGAGGTATCATGAACCTCAGAGTTTAGATCTCTAGATTTTGTAAATCAGTGCCTTGTTTGTACTTAGCATATTTTTCATTCTGCAATTGCCGATCTGCTGCAATCCATTGTAATTTTGGCTTGCAGAAATTTGAAAAACATGCATTCTGCAAATCAATTCTACCTACCCATCATTCTATTCTAGCATTTTTTCTTCATTTGGGTGTATTTAGACTGGAAAACCCTTGACATCATTTCTATTTTGAAAGAAAAAACTATCTATTTCTACCCTTATATCATCCAAAGTCTCAGATTATACTAATGAGCTCTTTTATTCTCTACCTAATCTACTTAGCTGTCAAGATTAAAAAGTTTGACAGATTTTCATTCACTAACTATTAACATAAAATTTATAGCATGACTAAATCAAGATTAAATAGTTTGATTGTCATGAATTGTCGCATTTGGACAAGCTGCACACAATATTTATTTTGTAAACAGTAAAATTAAAAATTAAGGGTTTTGATCTGGAATTTGTCATTTATCCCTTTCTTCTCTTCATTGGTTCAGATTTAGACTTTGGAACCAATGTCATTTCCTATCTTTCTACTGATAAGCCAAGTTTAAACAGTTTGGAAAATATTCATTTTCTATCCTATTAGCAAAAATTCAAAATTTGTTCAATCATGTATAGGCTGTATGATTGAACAAGACTTCCTTTTCAAAAAATAGTGGCATTTGGACTTGCGAACTTTCAGAATTATTATTTTTTGGTATGGGGCTTTACCTTTTCTCTTTTTAATTGCCCTCTTTTCTTCTTTTCTTTGTTTCTTCTCTTTTTGTATCAATTTTTTTGAGATTTTTGTTCCAACAAAGTTATACATAATGAAAAACCTAAAACTAAGAAGATTCTCATAGTACTGAGCTTATTTTCACACCTACCTATCCTAGTCTAACTTGGAGATTATATATACACTAGGTGAACTCTTTTCTCCAATGCAACCAATCAAGTAAATTACTACATGGTTGATTTTTGTTTAGTCCTTTGGGTATGCTAAAAAGACAAAAAGGCCACTCCCATATCACTTGCTTTTGAACAACAGTGCTCAGGATCTTCTTTACACTCTGCAACAAACCACTCATGGCATAGTATGTTCCTTCTTTATATGCCTCTGAGAAAACAACAAAGGGATATTGAAATAATACCTAGCCCTGATGTTTTAAACAATAAGCTTCATCCAGGACTATTCCTTGCTCCACCTTGTTGTACTTGGGATTCTTTTGAGAAAGAATCTCTTTCCCCTCTCCATGACCATTTGCCTTGTCAGCCTCATAATGCACTGCTATGTTGTCCTCTTGCGCACCTGATATGCTCTGATTGAGTGGATTGAAATTTGCTTGACAACCATCATTTTGATGAGTAGGAGCATTCTCTGGTAATAAGTCTTCTTGAGCAGGTAGTACAACATCAATATCAAACTGTTCTTTTGTTTGATTCATGAGGCAAAGCTGTAATACATAACTCAGCAGTAGAACAAACATAAATAATTTCTTTACATAAAAACTTAGAGGCTAGCTGCATGCTTAGAATCTGATTGATTTCTTTTTCAGTTAAAGGAGGAGGGAGTCCTTGTTTTCTTTGTATTGGACAAAAATTGTTTTCTTTCTTTTGTGAAGATCAATCTTGAGGCTGAATGTATTCTTGAGCCTCACACAAAAGAGATGATGAATCATCATCTATCCTTTCAGATAGATCTTATGGGTCTTCTTCCATTTCCTGATTAATTTCATCCTCAACCAACTTCTCTTGGTTGTTATGATAGTTAATCTGAGCATGAAATTCATGAATTGCCTCTAATAGATCCTTAGAATGCCAATTTACCATATCATCATTGATGCCTACAAGGTATTGTATGAGATATTTAGATTGATCACAATAATTTTTAGCTAATGATAAAGATGGACAATTTTGTTTATAATACTCATAAAATACCTTGTGGAAATAATTTAGAGAAACAAACTACCATGATTTAGACCTTCATATGATTCCCTTGCTTTCCCTTCTAATGTCCCCATGAACATTTTCATGAGGCATTCCTCATGCCATTCAACTCTTAACCTCCATGTGTGTATGTGAAATTTAATGAGATGTAACAAGGGGTCATTAAAATTTTCATCCTGAAGCATAGGCAGGTTTTTAACCCAATTTATCTGAGGCATTTTGTGTGGGAATCCAGGGATGTGACCTCTATTCATTGGAGCATACCTGCGTTGTATTCTTGGATCCATTTTTGTTGATTAGTCAGAAAAAGGGTTACTACATCATTTTTACAATCAATCTGGATTATTTTTCCAGTGGAGTCTTTATGCTGACTGAGAGATATTGAGTCACCAAGTGGATGATTTCAACTTCTTTAAGGGCGACTTCTGTCCACCATCAACAACCATATATTCTGCAAGTCTTTAAGGTTTTCGGGTAAGGAAATTTCTTTGTGAATTGGTCTGCTAACAGTTGAATTTTTAGATCTAGGAGATTTCCTAAGGATGCTCTCAGGGTTTTCAACTATTGCAGGAGGGTTTGGGTCAGGATGAGATTTGGTACAAATTCTTCTAGAAGCCAGAATTTAGACCCAAAATTCAGAGTGGTTGAAAATTTATAACAGTTTGAAAAACAAACCAACCTGTGAAAGAATACTTCATGCACAAAGTATTCTTCACTAGGTTCTATTGAGGTTTGATGATATCAAAATTTCTCAATAATTTTCCTAGTGGAGCCTGTAGAAAACCAGTGGAGTCAGCAAGCCTACTGAAAACCAGTGGAGTCACCAGGTGGATGATTTTTAACTGTCTTTAGGTTGGTTGTTGTCCACCATCAACAAGCAGATACCATTCTTGGCTAACACTTGATTCATCTAAATTTGGAAGAGGGGTTTTCTGAGTTCTTGAGGTAATATTAAGCCATTTAATAGCTCAGTCCCCAGCGTAGTCGCCACTATGTTTCCTCCCTGTGATTTGCAATATTTACAAGAACAACTTTGCATGGAACCACATCAGACCACTTTGGAGTCCAAGGACCTAGCCTTCCTGGACTCAGAGAGGGCTCTCTCTGTGTTTTGTGATGAAAATGATGTGTCCTTATGCTTATGTTTTCTGATTTTAGGCTAGTTATGAAGTTCTAGGACTTGCTTGTTTTGTTTTGGTTGGTTAATTGATTGTATGATTAATTGATTTAGTGTTTCAATTGAATAGATAGACTGTGAGAAGTATTAATCCATTGGGCTATGGAGTCATAAAATGATTTAATTGTTCATCAACTCTACAAGGGTTTTCATAAGGCAAGCTAACTACATCAAGTGGATATTTTAGATTAGATGAAATATGAAATGACAACAAGTTGTGAAAACTAAAGGGAAATTAATAATCCTTTAACCATACTTCAACAAGAAAAGCCTTTTAGGTAACTGTTTAAGAAGAACCAAAGGACAGGGAAAACCATTGACTTATTTGGCTAGACTCTACTAATTAAACCTTAAGGAAACAATCCAACAATCCTAGAGATAAGTTAAGAATTCTCTAGATATTACTTTCAGACAAAGAAAACATTTAAGATAACAGTTCAGTTAAATTAAAAAGCAGTTAAGAATTCTTTAATCAAACTTCTAAAATACCTTCGAAGAAATAGTTTAAGACAAACCAAAGGATAGGGCAAACCATTAACTTCTTTGGCTGGACTCTACTAAGTAAACTTCAAAGAAGGCCTTGAGAATAAAATTTCAAGCAAAACCAAAGGACAGGGCAAACCATACACTTCTTTGGCTGGACTCTACTGAGTAAATTTCAAGGCAACAAGCTAAGTGGAACTAAAGAGCAGGATGACCCTGAATTCTCTAATCAGACCTTGCAGAAGAAAACATTAAGATGAAAGAAGCAGATCGAATTAAGGTGCCAATACAACATATCTTAATCCAAAATTTATGTTCTTTTATCAGAGAAATGACGGACAATATGGAAAACCGAAGAGAAACAATGAAAAACAATGATAACATCACCATTAACATAGCTCAAGAATCCTATGAACGTGCTTGTATTATTGATGTCCAAGAAAGTTACATTACTCCAGTACAATGATCTCTGCAACTCAGAGTCTGGTTAAATCCAACCTAGCGATCAACCCAGCAACCAGCAACTAATCAACCAACACTAAAAATGAACAATACATGCAATATTTATCTGCAAAATGAGGAGGTTGCCCTAACCTAGGGTGACAAAATAGTATTTATTATAGAGTTAATGTAATCTTGACCTTTGAGACCCTGCAAGGCCCAAGGCAAGATATCTATGACTGACTCACTATAACAATGACTTTTAACTTAACTATTGAGATAACTTTAGAATATTTTTGAGTTTTAAGGCTTTTTTATTAACTTTTACAATAACTGTTGAGTAGCTAGGAAATATCTCCGATTGTTTCAATAACTGTAGGTGCTTTCATTGAAGTGAATTTAGGATGTAGGTGGAAAAATATGTTTTGAAGAAGTAATTGTTGTTTTTCCTTGTCATTCAGATATGTCTTCTTTGTTAATTTGCCTTAGATTTGTCTTTAAACATCTGTTTAGTCTTTAAAACTTGGATTTGTCTCTCGCTATCTGTCTTACTATTTTCTCCTTTATTGATTTTTTCATTTCTTTCTTTATTTCTGCCCTTCACTGTTTTATTCTTTGATCTTTATTTTAACCTTCTTTCGACTGTGCTTCGTTCTTAACCTTTATTTTTTAATCATGATTTTCATATTTTACCTCTGATTTCAACCTTTAATATATTTTTCCCATCACTATCATGGCTTCTTTAACTTTGTTCTTTGATTGTGTTCTTCCTTTGCCTTTTATCTTTGTGTTATTGAAACATCTCTTGCTACTTTGGAGTGTTTGCATGACCATAAATGGTCATGATCCATTGATGATTTTTATTGGTCTTTTGCTCCTGGTCCTTATGAGTAAACAAAGCTTCTGGATCGTCATCTAGAGAGCTTGATTTAATAATTTTCAGTCTTCAGAAATGAAAATTATGCATTTTCTATCTCGATCACCTGCACACTAAAATCAATTTGTTAATAAAAACTTGCGTTTATGGAGAGGGTCCAGGAAATGAGGGTTTGTTGGTCTCTACGTGTGGTTTATGAACTTTTGGGCCTTTTGGACTATTTGCAGAGGTGTTAATGGCGGATGAGGGCTCATCACAGAGCCATAGGGGTTTATAAGTTTGAATGAGTCGATGGTTTTAAGATATGGCATGAAGGTGGTATAGTGGTTTTCACATCGGCAAAAGTGGGGAGGTAGTTTTATTACCGGGGATGCGATACGATGGGACAAGCGAAGTGTGGCAGGAGGTATGGGTGGTAATGCCGCCCATTTCGTGAAGTTGAGGGTTTATTAACCCTTGCGCTTTTGGGGGTGCGACATAGGAGTAGGGCTGTTGGATGGGGAGAGGATGATCCAACGATGGTCGGGGGATTTGTAGTGGCGGGTAAACATAGACGGTGGGGCCTGGGAGATTTAATGAAGTGGTAGGTTTATAAATAGAGCGGGGCTTGGGTTTTAAGCAGAGTCATTTAAACGAAATGCGAGGAGGTTTAATATATGTGGGGTTTTTAATAAAGTGGGGCCAGGGGTAAGAATATAAGCGTAAGTGCTTAATACAAAGGGGTCTTGGTTATATGATAGCGGGGGTGTTTTATAAAGGTTTTTTGGAGCGGGGGGCTAAAAACATAGAAAGGGGTATCAAGGCTTTTAAAATAAACAAAGTTTATAAAAAAGAGAGTGGGTCCCAAATGGTAAAATGAACAAAGTTTAGTTTTTAAAACAATGTAAAATAGGTTTTTACATTGTTTTAATATAAGAAAGGAAATGAATGAAGGGGAGGGTCAAAAATGGGTTTTTATCAATGGGAGTGGGGAAAATGGGGTTTTTAGGTAGGGGAAAAAGGTAAAATGAGGGATTAAGGTCAAACATGAGATTTTAGACCATCGGGGCAATTTGGAGAAGTAGAAAAGAGATATCATAAAATAGGTTAAAAGACGGTAATAAAGGCAGTGAAATTTCTGAAAATAAGATGCTAGTCAGGGAATGTTTATTTTCAACAGATTGTAGAAAATCCATAGTCACCTAGTGATGTTGTAGAATATAGGAGGATAACATGAGCAACCCAAGAGCTAAGGAATCTACACCTAGGTCTTATTGGCATGCTTATTGATCTGATAATTTGTAGCATTTGCAGTGGAATAATGCTAATCCTGAGCAAAATATTTTCCTTAAGGACCTGCCAAAAGACGAGTTCATTGTCTGGTTAGCCAGTTTAGTCATTTTTCATGATAGATAGTAGAGAAATGGAGAAAGAGGCCTATAATAGTCAAATTTTCAGTCTTTTTGAGCCCAAGAAGAGCCTATAGAGGTGTTTTTGGGTGTTTTGGATACAATGGAAACATTTATTTTTTGATTTGAGGATTGTATGTTGATATAATTTACATTTTGAGCATACAATATAAAGGGCCAATATTGGAAGTTGGACCTAGAGATGTAGCCCAGGAGGGGTGAACTATGTCATCAAATTGTTGTTTGTGTGATGGTACTTCTGATCTTTTTTTCTTTGGTTTATATGTATAAAATTTAACTAAAAAAATAAGTTTATGTGATTTTTCAAATTGATCCATTTCTCACAAGACATAAACTAGCTTGCAATTTTTTTCAAGGAACCTTCAAGTTTTTAATTTCAAATCACGCCATGATACTCGATCCTTGGGGCTTGAAACTTTACCCCATATGACCACACAACATGACCTAATCCTTAGGGGTTAGTTGGCATCAATTTTTTTATGCCAACAAGATTTTATGTCGCCACATGGTGGCCATTGGAGAGTGCCACGTGTCACACATATTTAGCGATTTTACAAATCAAAAAGTGGCATTTGTATTTGACACATGGTGGCACCTAGTGGTGCCATGTCACCCTACTAATGCGTTAATTTTTTATTAGCTATAATAGGCTCATGTGCTAGGGTACACCCTTAGTTAATATTCATGCATGTTGAAACACTATATGCCAAATGTTCCTTTGTACAACCATGAGTTCCGTCAGATCTACACAAAGGTGCATGACATTTAATAGATTAAACATCACGCATGTTGAAGTGTTGTTTTATTTTTATCTCACAAAGAATGCTAATCCATTTTGAGACTTTCACAATGTTTAATGAATTTAGGTTCGTGGGTCTTGACCCTTTGTTTAGGCCTTTGGCCCAAAGATGAACTTCAAACAGGTATAACTTCTCATCTGTGAATATTTTGAAAAGTGTGATATACCATTGGAAGGGTCTAGGAGAGGACTATCAAACCATGCCATACGTAGCTTCACTTCAACATCATAAATTCAACAAAAAATCAATAAACATTGACACTAATTTGATGTGATCTTGATAAGGCATTATAATAGCCCCGATGAAAATTCCATGTAATAAAAGTTAAAAATAATAACCATGGTTGATGGGACACTTATTCCAAGTTCAATGTTGGGCAATACATCCTAGGGGGTGCTCATTTGGATTATTATGGCTAAGGAAATTGGAAAAGGCAAAGGCTGAGTCTTTATAAAGGAAAAATGGCATTTTTGGAAAAAAATATTTATGAAAATAATGGACATTAGGAGAAAATGGAGATGAAAGGTCAAAGGTTGCATGTGAGGAGGAAATGAAGGAAAGTAATGGAAAATGAAGAAAATAGAGGCCTCATCAATAAAATGGCTTCTAAGAATGAATTGTTACCTTTTGTGAGTTAAGTTTTTGGAGCTCTCTCATTATTATCTCTCTCGCTCTCACGCTTGAACACTTAGAGTTTTCTTGGAGCACTTTGGCATTGGAGGAAGAAAGACAAAGAAATCAAGAATACAGATAGAGAAAGCAAGGAAGAGCAGGATCAACCAGCTACAACAAGATACTTTGCAAGTATTGGTTTTCATGTGTGATTTCCTTGCTATATCAGACATGCATGGTATTTGATGTGGTTCTTTTCTGTCTTGGCATGGTTTTTTCCAGGTATCACAATTTCTTCAGCCTAACCTTGAAATTTCCAGATAGCCTTGATGAGATGGGTTCTCATACTTTGGTTGAGCTGGATTTCCAGATTGGATTCAAAGCTGAGTGAGGTGGATCTTTGAACTGATATAACACATGGCCTAGTGACCCATGAAAACGAATATGGATTGTGGTAAATCTAGGTAGTGTGTTGCCTCGGTGGGCATAGGAATCCTTTCTTGTGAATGGTAGGATATACACTAAATCCTAAAGGTGGTTTGCCTCAGTTTAGGGCCTAGTGATGCAGGATGAATTGCAGTAAAGCCTGAGAGGTGCGCTCTCCTCATTTTGGCTTGGTATTCCTGGGATGGGATGTACGATAAAGCCTAAAAATTATGTATTGGTTTAGGGCCTAGTGATCCCTGATTCAGACTGTGGATTACGGTAAAGCCTAAAGGACTATGAGACAAGAAAATTCCTCATGGTGTAGGCGGAGAACTGTTGTAGAATTCATGCTTTTTTAGTTCTTTTTGGTTGGTTATGAGTCCCACATTGATGGTTGGACTATGGCATGAGGGTGACTGGATGAAGAGATATTTGGATCAGCGAATCTATGGTTGGGTAGAACGTGGAAGTCCCATTTCTAGTTGGTTTTATCTCCATAAATGAGAAGCTCATTCCTTTGGTATTTGATGTATAAATGTATTGGTTATTATCTGGATTCTATTGTTGTTGTATCCCCTACATTTCTGTTGTTATTATGGTCATTATAAACATGTTTTTGACAGTGATGATATATGTCTCTCTCCATGTTTTTACTTGTAAATGAATTCAGAATGTATCTATGGTCAAATATATTGTATGCCAACTAATGATGTAGGGGAGCAATGATTCTTAGTGATTCTCATATAAGTATGAGACCCCTTTTCTCTGGTATATTGTTTATACCCGTAGCTTTCATGTTTGTTACATGTTTGACAAAATTTCTGTCATGGCTAGGATGGGTCTAGATGAGTTCTTAATGATGTGATTGCTTCCTTGTCATTTTCCTGTTGTTATTTATCATCTATGATATTTTCATGATGTTCTCGGAAAATAACTGGGGTTTGGGACTAAAATGGTGGCTCAAATCCCGGAGATGCAGCCACAAAACTGAGTTTTTGGGACCCTAGTGACTGGAATGCAGTGTTATGCCTAGGGATATAGCCTCATGGCCAATGGAATGTAGTTTTATGCCTATGGATATGGTTCAAAGAGGCCAAAATGTCACTGTGACCTAGGGGAAAGAGGTCTGAAAGGTTGGGTTACCTCCTAGGGGTGTTCTGGTTGTTGTACAAGGTTTGTAGGTTGTGTTTTCGGTCAGTTCCACTTCCTTAAGGTCACATAGGAGGTTGAATCTTGTTATAGTAGCCTCTCATCACATGTTTACCCCAATTGGCCAGTTAATTAGGTAGATGTGGGAAGAGGGTGGTACATAGTGGTATCAGAGCATGGTTCAACCTTGGGACTAGATGGCATTTTTGTTGGTCATGCTTTTGTTGATTGCTTATGTGTTTCCCATACCTATGGTGAATGTGTTTGTGCATCCATGTTGTGTTGGTCATGGTGGCAGTGGTGTCACCATGGGAGGATTGTTGATGTTGTTGTTAACATGTGTCATGAGTGTATGAATGACTATGTGTTGTTCATGCTTGTGTATTGTGCATGCACACATTCTTACATATTTGTACATGTCAAATATGCATTTCTTGTTTATGACAGGTCACATATTGGTCATTTTTGTGTGTTTTCCATGTATGCTTGCTTGTGTGATGTTATATGTTGAACATGCATTTTTCATTCATGCTTGGTGACATGTTACTTATGCTTGTGTATGGCCTATTCTTGTGATTGTGTGGGGTCAAGTTTGCATTGGTATGGTTGAGGTTGTCATGAATTAGGTCATGGAATGTACTTGGTATGACTATGCCTCTATGACTGAACTCCAACTAGAATGATGATTATGCACTAATATACCACGTGTTACATGTTTATATGTTATTATGATTATGTATATACATGTACTACGCTGATTTGGATGATTTTGCACATGAGGTATCCTCCCCAATTTACACTAAGATATGTTGGTTTATTTTTATTTGGTTTAGCTGATATATTATGCCTCACAGGAGAAATATTAACATGGATAGCAATATGGTAGACTACAGGACTCTCCCTATGAGTCATATGAGCAACATGGTGGGAATTCCTCTAATTTGGCAGACACACTGAGAATCCTAAAGGAAGAAATAAGGAGTTGTAAGGCAGACAATGACAGGATGATACAAGCACAAGAGAAACAAGTAGAGGTGAATGCAATACTTATTCAGAGATTTTCAGAATTGTAGCGGCAAAGACCACTTCGGATCAACCCTGGACGTGAGGACATAACTAATGGGACATATGGTAGTAGGTCTCCTAGAAGACACATGTCATATAGATCTGACACTGTGAGGGGTGGTAGGTTGATAGACACTCCATATAGGAGGGGTGATGAGTATAGGTACCATTATAGTTCTGGTTTGGATAGAAATCATGATCACCATCGGTGTCATGTTTATAGGAGGAATGATAGGGGGTACTTTCTGGATGAATTCAAGAAAGAAAAACCACCTAATTTTTATGGGGACTTGAAGAAACCAAAAGAGGAAGAAGCTTGGATACTTGGGATGAAGAAGTTATTTGAGTTACATGAGTACTCAGATAGCATGAAGATTAGGATTGGTATCTTTAGTTTGAGAGATAAAGCAGACATCTGGTGGGAAGATGTGAAGTAGGTTAGAAACATCAAGGTAGAAGACTTGAGTTGGCACGAGTTCAAAAGGCTTTTTAGGAAGAATTACTTGTCAGAGAGGCACTGTGAAAACAAGGCAAACTAAATTTTTGGGATAAATATGGGATCATGACAGATGAGGAGTACATGACAAAGTTCTTGGAGATATTCAGGTATGTACCATATCTTAAGGATGAGAAGATCAAATTTTAGTTATTTTTTAGTGGTTTATCATTAGCATTCAAAGATCAGATTGAGTATAATGAGCCTCATACACTTGAGGAAGTCATTGGGAACTTGAAGCATTGCTTTGAATAGTCAAAGCGCAAGAACGAGTCTCAAAAAGGATGGAAATGGAGGATAAAGGTAAATTTAAATGGCAACCTAAGAGAGAAAGACCTCAGAATGCAAATGAGAAAGAGAATGTGGCACCTCAGAAGAAGTTTAATACAAATAGACAAGGACATGGATCACAACAACAACATAGATCACAGTAGCAACATGGAGGTAATGGTAGGGACGGCTAGAGTGTTGGACATGTGGTGAGGAGCACCTTAGGAGAGATTTCCCACAACACCAAGGTGGTAGGCCTAAGATATATAGTGCATAGGAGGCACAGACTATGGGGATGTTGGGAAAAAATTCCTCATATTTAAGAAGTTGTGGACAATAGGAAGGCAAAGCACCAAGAATCTATCATTGAGATGGACGGTAAGCTTTGTGATCAAATTATTTCTATTTTGATTGACCCTAGATCTAATTATAGCTATGTTAGTTCTGAATTGGTGGATAAGTGTGCTTTGAGTAAGGAAATGCATGCAAAATCTTGGTTAGTGTAGTTGCCCACGAGTACAAAGAAAAGAGTTCATTATTGGGTAAGAACGTGTGCATTTGAGTTAAATGGCATGCCTACAATAGAGCACTTGAACATATTGCCACGGGATTCCTATTGTATGCTATTGGGTATGGATTGGTTATTTCTTCACAGGAACAAGGTAGATTTATATGACAAATCTATAGAGTGATTGGATGAAAATGGGGAACCAAGAGTCCTACAGGGAAAGAAGAAGGCCACATCAATTAGTATGGTGAAAACAATGTAGGCCAATCGCAATCCCAAGAAATGGTGTGTATTGTGTTTAGTGCATATTCATAGTATAAAAGGTAAGGAATTTGAGGATGCAGATGTGTTGAACGTTTATCCAATTTTATAGCAGTTTTAGGATGTGTTTCCAATAGATATTTCAGAGTTTCCATCGCACAGGGAAGTAGACTTTTCTATTGAGTTGGTGCCAAGGGAAACTCCAAAATTGAAAGCACCTTACAATATGAGCACACATGAGTTGGTAGATTTAAATTAGCAGTTTAAAGAGATGCTTGACACGATATACATTAGGCCAAGCGTATCACCATGGGGTGCACTAGTGTTTTTCATGAAGAACAAGGATGTCAATCTCAGATTGTGCATTGATTATAGGAAGTTTAACAAAGTGACCATCAAAAGCACGTACCCATTACTGAGGATTGATGATTTATTTGACCAACTGGAGGGAGCAGCAATGTTCTCTAAGATCGACTTGGGATCGAGATATGATTAGGTACACATCAAAGAAGAGGAAATCTACAAGATTGCATTCAGGACCAGGTACATGCATTATGAGTTTGTTGTAGTTCCATTTGGTTTGACTAATTCCCCAACTACATTTATGTGTTTGATGAACAATGTGTTGCGTCCTTATTTGGACAAGTTTGTGATTGTGTTTATTAATGATATATTGGTGTATCCTTAAAATGAGGAAGAGCATGCTGAGCATTTGGTAGTGGTGTTGAGGTTATTGATAGAGCATCTGTTGTATGCTAAGCTCAATAAATATAGTTTGTTCCAGACTTAGGTACACTACTTGGTACAGGTTGTCTCCAAGGAAGGCATTGCAGTAGATCTAGAAAATATAAGGGACATCATGGAGTTGGTAGCTCCTAATAATTTAGATGAGGTTATATCATTCATGGGATTGGCAGGTTATTACAGGAGGTTCATCGAGAACTTCTCATAGATTTATTATTCTATTACATCATTGTAGAGGAAAGGTAGGAAGATTGATTGGAAAAAGTATTGTGAGGTTAGTTTTTAGCAATTTAAGCAGTTGTTGAAACATACTCCAGTGTTAAATATTGTAGATCTAGACAAGGAGTTTGTAGTTTTTACAGATGCTTGCAAAAGATGACTTGGTGGAGTCCTTATGCAGGATGGATAGGTGGTATGCTATGAGTCATAGAAAATATATGAGCATAGGCATAACTACCTAACACATGATCTTGAGCTAACAGTGATCATTCATGCATTGAAGATTTGGAGGCACTATATATTTGGTAGGATGTTTGTATTGATGAGTGATCACTTTGGGTTGAGGTACTTTTTGACTAGCTGAATCTAAACACTATGTAGGCTAGATGGTTGGCCATCATCAGTGAGTTTGACTTTGAAATCAGGTACATCAAGGGAAAGGAGAATAGTGTTGTAGATGCTCTTAGAAGGCATACAGGTAAACCACATGGAAACTATGAGCTCCTATGGGACATACTTACAAGATAGGATCTTGCAGGTAGGTCAGCAGGATCATGGGTATATGGATATTGTGCACATATTGCAACATATTACAGGTAGAGGTAGTGACACATGTATAGGTACATGTACAGGTGTTGGTATAGGTAAAGGTAAAGTACATGTGTTGGTACAGGTACAGGTACATGTACACATGTACAAGATTTGGAATATCATCTCATGACAGATGGATTTGTTAGATTTAGGGAAAATAAATATGTGTTGGATAGTAGTGAGCTCAAGAAGGTGATCTTGAGGGAGTTTCATGCAAAGCCATATTTGGGTCACCTAGGCTATCAAAAGACACTGATTGTAGTGAAGAGATTATACCATTGGTTGAATCTAAAGAAATATGTAGCAGAGTTTGTCTCTAGATGTTTAGATTGTCAGATGGTTAAGGCAAAGTGTAAGCATCCAGGTGGACTGCTACAACTGATTGCAATCCTGGAGTGGAAATGGCAGGTAATTTCTGTTAGACTCCTATACCAATAGGTGTCATTTTTCATGATTTTCTTGATTGAACTATGCAATATGTTCAAACCTTTTTCTTGTGCAAAGGTGTTCCATATTCTTGAAAAATCAAAAAATCAAAAAAATTTAAAAAATGTAAAGAGGGTATACCCTAAAAGAAAAATCAAAGGGTAAGAAAAATAAATTGGTCAAAAAAGTGAAAGAAATGAACCCCAAGCAAAAAATAGACCAAGGAAAGTGTGCAAATCCAAATGCTACTACTATTTCATTTTTGTAATAAAGCAATTGTGTGCAGCTTGTCAAACTTTTGCCACAATTTATGAAGAGTCAAACTGTTTAAACTTGACTCATTCATGTTTCAATTTCATGTTGTAGAATAGAGAATAAATATCTGACCAAACAGTTTAATCTTGGCATATAAGTAGATAGGTAGAGTTAATAAAAGGTGCTCAACAGTTTAATCTGAGCCCTTGGATGTAATAAGTGTAGAAATAGATAGATTTTCCATGTAAAAGAAAAGAAGATTGATAAGGGTTTGCCAGCCTAAGTGCACCCTAATAAAGAAGAGAAAATGGTAGAGTAAAGTAGATAGGGTAGGTAGATGGTGTTGCAAAGTTTCATATGATGAATGATGGTGCTAAATGTGTTTAATCCTTTACTTTCATCACCAAGTGCAGAGAACACTACATTGGTAGAATTTCAGAGTAAGGCAAAGTCAAAATCATTAACTTCCCCTCTCACTTTTTCCCTAACAATTTTACTAATTTCCCCCAAAGTGCTAAGGAATTTGAAGATTAAAGGGGCTCAAGGCATTTCCTTGACTTTTGGAGGGACCGGACCCTCGGCCTAATGATCAAAAAGACCTAAGTACTTGAAGTTATTTATCATTATAATGATTCCCTTTTAATCTTTTCCTAAGTAAAATTCTATTTTACTTAGGAAAATCATGCAAATTTCCATAATAATCCCTCAAAATTACTTACTATTCTATGTTTAAGTGTTGAAGTTGAGATGATACAATTTACTTCATAAATCTTCACTTTCCTAGTTGTGTAAAGTATTTTGAGCTTCCCTTATTTCCTTTGTCATATTAACATTTAACTTTAAATATTAAATCCTTATACAAATTACCTTTCCCTATATATGTAACTCCTCCTATATAATATCCCCAAAACCCTCCTACTATAGATTTTTAGCCAAAGTATTTAAACCCATATAATAAAATCAAATTCCCACATTATATACCCTTTGGCTAAAAAAATATCTTTATAGACTATTCCCGCCCCCTATGTTAATTAAATTATTTTAATTTAATTACCATATAATAAAAATAAACAAGAAAAAGGATTTTGAACATATATTTATATGTTTTAAACGAAAAAAACAAATAACCCATCCCCTTGGTATTTTCTTTTCACCCGACGCCCTAACTAGAGTTAAAGTTCTCAAAGTTCCAAGTCTAAACTCTGGTTTAAAAACCAAATCCCCGATCGATTACCCACATAATACAGGGATTAATTAATCACCCGGATTAATTAATAACCAACCTTTTCACCAATCAAAAGCCGCCCGGAATAATTAATTAAATGTTAATTATTTTGAAAAACCCGTCGGGCCCGCACGTTAACTCCCATACCATCTCCCCATTCGGTCTACTGTTGGATCACTCCACCGAAGATCTACGGTCCACGATGATTCCGCTGGCCAACCTCTGTACGAAATTTAACGTGTGAAATCACGACGGTTTTCAAATAGTACACCGGCTACGTGTCAATCGCTGAATGGATTCGCTGCCTCCCTGCGGAAAACCGCCTGCTCCCAAAAGTGGTGCGGAAATTACCGCTTACCGCCCGATTCCGGTCACGTGTCCTCCCGTACCCTGATGAAGTCACTCCCATAAATAATAAAAAACCCGTTGACTTTGTAAATAAAACAAAACTCCGCGTATTTTCTATCATTTTTTCTGGTGAAAGTGACTGCGTCCTCCACTGAAAATTTGAAAATTCCGCTGTTAAACTGCTCTCGACCAAGATTGCTGAACTCCATTGCTATACCAGTGCCCGAGCATTCAATCGCCATTAACCAGTGCCTGTAAATCTCAACATTTTCCATAAAACAGGTATTTATCCGATTTCTTGCTGGAACTCTTTGAAAAATCCGCATTCCAGTGTTAAATTCACGCCATAGTCTGAAGAAAAGGTTAATATTGGTCTGTTTTAGTTCCTGCAACTAAAATCAAATTTTCAAAACTAAAATTGCACCCATTCCGTGAAAACCCCCTAAACTTCCACTTTGAATACACAAGAACCAAAATGGAAGTCCTGGCAGCCCTGAATGTAGCCCCATTAAACGCCCCTCACAGAGAATTGGAATACTTGCCACTAGTGGATAAAGATTTTCAAATTAAAGACTTAGTTTTCAATGAAAATCCCCTTCGAAGTTATTGTCGCTGCAGAGATGATTATTCGAAAGGTTTGGATATCATTGGGTTATGGGAATCCAATTTTCCAAGATATCTCATCCCCTCAGTCCGTATTTTCCCAGAAATTATCCACTACTGTCATTCCAATTATGATCCAAATCAAGTGTTATCCCCAGACCAGAGTATCCTTTTCCCCATTACTCCTCAAGCTATCAATACAATGCTCCATTTTGAACCTGATCAAAATCTTTGTCCCTTGTCCATGGAAGAACTACTGGAAAAGTCTACCCAATTGTCCCAAGAAAAATTGAAATGCATTTGCCAGACCTTTATGTTACCTGAACATCAACCTAAGGGCCCTCCTCCCTATGGTTTTGCTTATTTTACTGAATTAGGCAAGCTCATCCTGAATATGATATCCTTTGTACTGGGTTTTAATACTAGTGAGCATGTTGATGAATTAACCCTAGTATTACTATCCATCTTCACTCCTGGACAGCCTCCTGCTGTGAAATATGATTTTGCATCTTTCATTGCAAATAAAATCCATGACCAGTTCATGAGGTTAGAGAATGAGAAAGTGTTTAAGTATTCCTTAGTCATTTACCATCTCATAATTTATTATCAATCAGAGAACTTCCCTTTTCCTGTTCAAAAGCTTGATGCCAAGGGAAACCCTAGATCTGTTATATTTTGGTCTACCATAACTCACAGTTCCTATAATTCTCCCTATTCCTATGCTGAGTTCATTGTTCTTTTCATACATCCTGCAACTACCTTGTTGACAGGAGTTGCTCCTCCAAGGCTCAGCAATGAGATTAAGAAAACTTTACAGCTTTCAAGGACATACAAAGTTGGAGACTGGTATTTGTACCAAAATTATTCAGAAATCAAAATATATGGATGTGAACTTTGTCCATTCAAGCTGCCTAAATATGTGCCTATGAGACTTTTTGCCTTAGAGTATTTCAGGCAAATGAATAATTCTGATGTTATTCATTTTTGTAACGCTAAGAAGAAAGCCCAACTCAGAATCAAAAGTCAGTTAGGTCCCTTTATATGCAATTCTAGGGATGTTGAACAAGAAGCAGAAAATATATTGCAAAACCATTTCAAGTTACAAAAGAGTTTCCGTTGGATTCCTTATGATCCATTCATTTTTATCTGTGACAAAAGAATGAAGAACAAATCAGCACCCTACTTTCACCACAGAATTCCAGAAATAGAAAAATATGATAATCAAGATGAGTGGATGGAAGGAACATTAGTTGAGAAAGATAGTAAAGAAGACAATATGAACAAAATTATGAAAGATCTTGAGAAAAAGTTTGACCTAGAATCTTTTGGGCAAGTGCAGGTACCTTATATTGGCACTTCTTCAGCAGGAAATCTTCAACATGGATTACAAGAAATCAGTCCATCAATTGCAGTTGAGTCTAAAGGAAAAGGGAAAGAACCTGAAGTAAAAGTCATTGAAACTTTCATTATGACAGAAAAGCCTCAAACTTCCAAGGCACCAGATCAAACACAGGTTTCTCCTACTCAAGTTAATCACCCTAAAGTTTCAAAATTGCAGACTCCATCTAATATGGAAATAGGCAAGAAAATACAGGTTGCAGATCCCACTCCTCCCAAAGAATCCTCACAACAACATCAAGCTAAAAGGCAGAAACTGAATCCACTCCCAGAAGTGGAATCTATAGATGAAATCATTGATGATGAAAGAGAGGATAGTCAACTAACTGGTTCAGTTAGTGAAACACGCATAGGTCATAAAGGAAAGGAATTACAAAAACAGTTGAGCACTGAAGTATCTTCCTTTAAACAGCCAAAGACAGATGTAGGTGATATAAAGAAGACTTTAATTAATATAAAAGCCAAGAATGACCCATTGAGGATGTAGGTATATGATCAATATCTTAGAATGGATCCACACAATCAAGAAAGATTAATGTCAGCTTTTGACATTCAGCAAGGGAAAATGATGATGAGCCATTTCAAATCCAAAGTGCCAAAACCCAAGACAACATCTGATTACATTAGGACCAATTTTGAGGTCCTAGCAAAAGACATTCATCCATTGGACCAGATAGAATTACATAAACAAACTGGGGAAATGATATATTCTACCCTTACTGATAAAGCAATGACAACCCATAGATTGCAAGATTCTTTAAATAATACAAGTACCCAGTTGCAGATTGAGAAAGCTTCCTCTCAAGCAAAGGACAACAGAATAAAATCTTTGGAGGAAATAATCACCAGTTTGGGTCATAATCCCAAAGATATAAAAGGCATTGAAGCCTTGATTAAAAAGAAGGATGATGATATTGCCGCACTGAGAAAGCAATTTAAATTGCCAGCTTCAAGGCATCCCCAAACTCAAGAAGTTTTGAAGGAAAATTCACAAGAAGAAATGATGGAGTTGCTCCTGAAAATGACTGAGCAACTAAGTGAAACAGAAAAAGAACTGGAGCAAGCGTTGAAAGAAAAGAAATCTATCATGCAGAAATCCACAACAGAGGTTACTACAGGTACAACAGCAGCAGATCAACAAACAGATCCATCACAGGTGAATACTTCTAATCTAAGTTCTGATGAATTAGCAAAACAAATGGAAAGTTTAAAACTCAAAGTCACATAACTTCAATCGGAAAAATTACAGCTGGTAAATTTGGAACAAAAATATGATATGTCAAAAAAGATTGTTGCTGATAATACAAGAGAAATCAAAAGGCTGGAGAAATTGGTTAAGGCTTTAGAAAAAGATCTCTCATTAGAAAAGCCTTTGAGAGAAATTAATGAAATTCTTTGGAAAAATATTATTGATTCAATAAAGAGTATTTGGTCCTTTGTTCAAATAATCTTTGAACAAAATGACTTGGTCAAAGTAGCTATGGAATAAATTGACAAAACAAGAGAAGAATGAAGGGATAGACCTGAGCAAGCAAATCAACTTATACAATTTTTGAACACCCAGAACAAACAGCAACTTGCAGAGCTTGGAATTGAGGACAGGACAGGTACTATTTTAGAAATAAAAAGAGTTTTTACCAAGAGAACTCTTATGCAAAATCTGGAAAGAAGATGCTCAGATATTCAGGAAGAGATTAATGCCTTCAAAGAAAAGTTTCAGGTTTTATTGAACAGTGGGTTGCCCAGTCCTATGATTTCAGAAGACAAAATAATGGACTTGGGAACTTATGTTAACAGACTGGATATACATGCTCATAACACAACTGCTCCCTCTATCAGTTCGTCAGAATCAACATTGCCAACAGGGAAGAATCTCTACGACAGGTTAAAGAATTTGTTTCATCTTGAGTATGAAATAAGGTATTTTTTCCCAAACCGGCCCACTTTCTTCAGATACACAGAGGCCCATGAAACATTAAGAAAACTCAAACGAACCATAATAGCAGAAGACAAATGGTGGAAAGACCTATTAGAAATTTTGTGAAATTCATCCTCAGGTAGAGAATTTTTCCTTTTACTATCATGTAAAGGATAAATAGATGAGCAAAGGTTAAAGAATATCAGTTTGGCAGTTGAAAGTGTATCAGTAGAAATAAAGAGTATCAGACAAGCAAGACAGTCAAAAAAGAATTACTCAAAAGGACAACATCAAGCCATATTGTAGGACCTGCCTCCAGCTCATGCATAAAAGGAGAAAACAACACACCAACAGTTATCTTTTTCCTATCTACGAGATCATCTATCTCCTCTTTTATTGTAACTTATTCATTAGTCACCCTATATTATTTCCTAGGTTAGTGTGAGATATTTTAAATCATTTTTTGTATAAATAAACCCTCGAAGAAAGTATTGAGGGTGGATTCTACTACTTCGCTGTGACATTGATGTTTTTGGAATAAAAGCGTTTTGGAGAAATTTATTTGTGGCTTACTGGATGACAATTTTAAGCTCAGGACTTTTTGCAGGATTCATATGTCGGACTGCAGTTCAATAAGTTTTTCTATCCTATGTTTTAAGTTTTATATCTGTCTATAATATCATTGTGTCCATTTCTGAATACTTGACATAAAAGAATAACTCAGAATTTACTTAATTGTACTCTGAGTTCAGTTGTGATTATTCTAAATGTTTTCCTCTAAATTAGTTATAAGCAACAAATTCTTAATTTCTCTTTCTTCGCTAATTTAAACATTGTGGTTACTATAGTAAATAATTCTTCACTGCTCTTTATTTGTAATCATTTCTTTTATTTCTTTTGAACATGGTGAAAGATTCTTAACTGCCTTTCATCCCTTCAAACCCATTCCATCCACTTTAAATTTTAAGGATTGTTCTCTGTTTGGCTATCTTGCCCTGCAAAGCCATCTTGTGTGTAGAATAGAAATCCAGTAAAGCCATCCTTTGAATCCATAGCCCAATGGCCTGAAAATATTCAACCTTGCCCTTAGTTGGCGAATTCCACCGTTTTCAAACAAACTCTTGGATTTATAACTAGCCTAAAACTTTCTAAGAACAAAGATAAATTATAAAGAGAGAGCCCTCTCTGGATGTAGATTGGCTAGATTCTGCATCTGAAGGTTGGTTTGTGGTTACCTCGGGTATACTTTCCTTTTCCACAACTTCAAGGAAAACCTGAGTGATAACATAGTGGCGACCATACTGGGGAACCTGAATCATTTTTATTGTTAATATTGTTCACTTATAAGCTATAGACAGAGTCTGAAGATCAGCCAGGTAGCCTTTGAAATGCTTTTGCCCTGCAACTCCATAGTAAATAAATGCTGCTTCAGTCTATCTCTGATTTAGCTTATACACTGAACCTTATTTCAAATGTTTAATCAGACTCTCTAGTTCAATAAATCTTTAAGAAAATTTTAATCATAAATTTTAAATTTCTTAAAGAATTTGTAGAAGTTGTACTTTCATTTCAATTAAAACCAAAAATCCAAAAGGATAAAATCTAGGAAAACTGGCTTCAGAAAGGATTCGTCACACCAGGTCAAATCCTGACCCTAATCCACCACCGATATTTGAAAATCCAAATCTGATTCCTAGAATTCTTAGAAGACAAGGAACTCAAGAAAGTTCTGAAAGAGGAAGTCAAGAGAGTTCTAGAAGTTCCAGACCTCTTTCTAGATCACATTCCTGTCCTGTGAAGATCATATATTTTGACAAAATTCCTTTTGATGAGCAATTTGAAACATCTCTGTTTGTGAATTTTTCTGAATCTGATTTGTCTAAGCTTTTTCCAGACCCACTATTTCTTGAATATTTTCAATTGAGATTTGTTTCATATCATCTTGACAGACATTTACAAGACTCCGTTCAATCTGAACAAACCTTTGAAGAAAGTTCAAACATTTCTGTAATTACTGAAGCTTCCCCAAGTTCAGTTACTTTTCCTCAAGCTTTTCAAACCCCAGTCACTCCTTCTACTCCTCCACCCAGACCATCACCACCTGTTATTCCATTACACCTTCCAATGGCCAATAGATATGCTTCGTTACAGTTGCCAGCCAACCCTGCTGCTTTGCCCCAAGATTATCAAAGTAAGATCACACCTTTTGATGGATCCGGTGCTTACACTGCTCAACAACATACCAAAAGGATGACTGATTACTTTGAATTTTATGAAATTGACACTGATGATGTCCGAATGAGAATTTTTGTTTAGAGTCTTACTGGAGAAGTCAGGACATGGTTTAGGGCCCTTGCTCCAAACAGTATTGCTGATTTACTAGCTTTGTATAGGTCATTTTTAAATAGATGGGAGAAGAAGAAAGACCCTCTTCAGATCCTATCTGACTTTGTAAAATTAAAAAGAGGACCTAATGAAATAGTACAAGATTAAATCATCAGATTTAATGAAGCCTACAACGCTGTTCCTCAAAACCTGAAACCACCTCCGGATTCAGTATTGGTTAAATTCCCGGATGGTTTTGACTCTGACATAGCATATTCACTTAGGGAAAGAGCCCCCCAAACCCTAGAGGAAATGCAAAGCATAGTGGTTAGTGTGGAAGCAAACCTCATAGAAAAACGAGCTAGAGCTAGGGCCGAAAGAAGAATGCCTATGACTGAAGAACCTTCAGCTTTTGAAAGAAATCTGGATGCAATCATCAAAGGTATGGAAAGGCTAGGGGACAGAGTGGAGACAATCGAAAGAAAGTCTTCCGGTGATAATCAAAATGTTGTGAGAAACCCAAACTTTAGAAGAAATCAGAACCAAAATATTGGAAAAAATGTCCCTGACCAAAACATCAGGCCACCTTTTCAAGAAAATTTTGTTGAAGGTTCAACTTCTGAAGAACCTGCTGAGGATGTTGAAATAAATAACGTAACCGAGGACAAAAATGAACCAGAAGTTTTCCTATCTCAAGATGATCAAGAGAATCACATCCTTGAAACATTTCAAACTCATTCAGGAGAAAATTTTTATTTTAAAGAAGGCTATGACACAACAATTTATGAAGTTCATAAACAATCCAATTTGAGAAGCAGACGGATTGATGTGCCAGAGAATAGAAAACAGAAAGTGGTAAAACAAAATGTCAAAGGTAAAGTTAACATCCCTCCTGTACAAAACATTCCCCCTGTACAAATTCTGTCTAGGACAACTCCTAACCCCTCAAATCCAATAATTGAAGAAGTGTTTGACAACCAACCAAATAATAAACAACTATCTAATACTTTTCCTCCTATAGGTAACGTAGAAGAAATAGTAGAAGGTAGTTCAGAAACACCTTCAAATCATAATCCCACTCATGAAAAAGAGAAAAATGTTGAAGACCCAAAAAATAGAGAAAACCCAACTGTCCAGAACACTAGAGCTCAAACAGAAAAACCTTTCAATCTAGAGGATGAAATAGGCAAACTAAAGATAGCTGTTCCTTTATCAGAATTGGCTAAACATGATGTCTATAGAAGTCAAATCAGCAAATCCCTTAACATTAACATTACTGGAATGGATGATTCAGTGAATATTCTTGATGATCAACCCAAACTACTTTTTGGCCCCGAGGTAAATGGCAAACCAGAAAGTGGAGGAACTCCTCCATTTTATGTGAGCTTGAACGTTCATGAAAAAATACTCCATAATGCTATGCTTGATTCTGGAGCATCCCACAACTTGATGCCAAAAGCTATGATGGAAAGATTAAATTTAGACATTACCAGACCGTATAAAGATCCGTTTTCTTTTGATTCTAGTCAGGTAAGATGTTTAGGTTTGATTAAAGATTTGTGTGTTACTTTGGTGCAATACCCTGCGAAGTCTGTTTTGATGGATATAGTAGTGGCTGATATTCCTCCTAAATATGGTATGTTGTTGTCTAGATCCTGGGGTGCTAAACTTGGAGGATCTATTCAATTAGACATGTCATATGCCACTATTTCAGTATTTGGTCAACCTAAAAGATTATATAGAGAAACCTTGATGAAGTACTTGGTGAGTAGCCATGAGAAGCCTGAAAACTTCCCTGTCTATTCAGTACATTCTGATATGGATTCTTTCATCCTTTATAATGCTGAAATGGACCTTCCTACCGAGCTAGAAGCACCTGAAACGGAAACTACAAATAAATCCACTGTTCAGATCGAAGAAATTTCCGAAGACAAAGAAACACCAGAAAATCAAGAGATACCAGAAAGAACTAAAAAACTAGCTCCTGTTAAGAAACATGTTAAAACAGTTGATGAAGATTATGAACATGAAATTCTGTGGAATTTAGAATTTGATGGCTCAGTAAACAAGTTAGGAGCAGGGGCTGGAATTTGGTTACATACTGTTGAAAATGATCATGCCGAAGGACATTCTTATAGATTGAATTTTAGATGCACTAACAACATGGCTGAGCACGAAGCTCTTTTACTAGGGCTTAAACATGTCAAAAAGTTAGGAGCAATTAGAGTGTCAATCATAGGAGACTCTGAATTAATTATCCAACAGATTAATGGTGAATGTTCAACAAAAGATCCCAGATTGAAACAATACAGAGAAACAGTTGTGAAAATTCTCAACACTTTCCTACAAGCTCAACTTTCCAAGATTCTCAGGAAACAAAATTTGCATGCTCACAGCCTTGCAATGTTCGCTAGCACATGTAAATTGCCTTTTGGACCTAATCATCAGTTCACAGCTGAGATTAGACATAGACCTGCTATACCGGAAAATCTAATGAATTGGCAAGTATTTGTAAATAATAATCAGATCAATAGTTTTTTGACACTAGAAAATGAGTTTTCTAACAGTAATATAGATGAAGACATAACAATCAATGAATCTGATCAAGTAGATGAACAAGAAATGAATATTTCTCGAGAGACTGCAATTCATATGCTTCACCCAACCAAATTCACTGAAAAAGATATGCAAGATTTGATACAAATGGAATTCGATGAGATCATAGAAGATGAAACTGAAATCATTAATCTGAAAGATAATCATTTACCCAAAGGATTAACTCCTTTGGAAGATCTTTTTGACTCAAATGACATTCCCTTAAAACCCAAAATGGAACCTGTTAAAGCTGACATTGAAGAGTGCAATTTAGGAACACCAGAAAATCCCAAAATGGTTAAGTTATCCAAATCTCTGCTAGAAGATCAAAAGGTTAAATATGTTGAACTCTTAAAAGAATTCCAGGACTTTTTTGCTTGGAGTTATGAAGATCTTAAATCATATGATACATCAATAATTCAACACACTATACCTTTGAAACCAGATCAGAAACCTTTCAAACAGAAACTTAGAAGGATCAATCTTGTTTTACTACCTTCAATTGAAAAGGAAATTAAAAGAATGTATGAAGCAGGAATTATAGCTCCTATTAGGTTCTCTGAATGGGTTTCTAATTTAGTACCAACACGAAAAAAGACTGGAGAAATCAGACTGTGTGTTGATTTGAGAAATTTGAATAAAGTTTCTTTAAAAGATAACTATCCTTTTCCTAAAATGGACCATATCCTACAAAGGGTAGTGGGATCTTCTAGGATATCTCTTCTGGATGGATTTTCAGGGTATAACTAGATTCTGGTTCATCCTGATGATCAAGACAAAACAAAATTTACAACGCCATGGGGTACTTTTAAATATGTTAAGATGCCATTTGGACTCAAGAATGCAGGCGCTACATTTCAAAGAGCAATGGACATTGCTTTTGCTAAAGAAATACATGATTTTCTGGTAATTTATCTAGATGATTTAACAGTTTTTTCCAAAACAGATCAACAACATTTAGATCATCTAAGGCAAGTGTTTATAAAGTGCAGAAAGTATGGTATTTCCTTAAATCATAAAAATTCATTGTTTGGTTTGGAAGAAGGAAAGCTCCTAGGTCACATTATTTCTAAAGATGGCATTAGAATTGATCCTGAAAGAATACAAGCAATTTTGTAGATACCTCATCCCAGAAACATTAAAGAACTTCAAGCTTTCATAGGAAAGATTAACTTTTTGAGAAGATTTATTTCCAGTTTAGTTGAATTACTTAGATTTCTTACTAACATGATTAAAAAAGATTCAAGCATTGACTAGAATGTAGAAGCCAAGCAATCATTTGAAGAAATCAAAATGGCTTTAACCAGAACACCAGTTCTTACCAGTCCAAAATTTGATAGAGATTTCATTATTTTTTTATTTGCTCCTAAACATACAATTGCAGCTATTTTACTACAAAAGGATGATCAGGGATGTGAAAAACCAATAGCCTTTTTTAGTAAAGCACTTAGAGATGCATCTTTGAAATACAATATCATGGAGAAACAGGCTTTTGCACTTGTGAAAGCAATTAAAGATTTCAGGGTTTATATATTATATTCTCGTGTGATAGCTTATGTACCTAATGCTTTCGTTAAAGACATCTTGACTCAAGATGGTATTGAAGGCAAAAGAGGTAAGTGGATAGCTACCATATTAGAATATGATATTGAAATTAAACCAACAAAACTCATAAAAGGTCAAGGTTTGGCTCAACTCATGACTGAAACTAATTTCCAAGCCCTAAACATCAACGAACTGGATGACGAACAGGAGATGGCGACTCCACAGATCAGTCAAACCTTCTTAGACTCACCCTGGTACACTGATATCATTTATGTTTTGCTAAACCTGCAAGCTCCTCCAGGGTTGTCCAGAACAAAACAAAGATTTTTGAAAATGACATCTTTAAAATATTGTATTTTAGATAGTGCTCTTTTTTGGAAGAATCATGATGGAATCCTATCAAATTGTTTATTGAAAGATGAAACTGACAAGGTACTTAATGAATTTCATGCAGGGGATTGTGGTGGACACCTCTACTGGAAATCAACTGCAGATAAAATCTTAAGGGCTGGTTTTTACTGGCCAACCTTGTTTTCAGATGTTAAAAATTTGTAACAACTTGTCATAAGTGTCAGATCTTTGAGGGTAAAAGAAAGTTGTTACCTTTACCATTAAAACCAATTTCCACAGAGAGACCCTTTCAACAATGGGGATTGGATTTTATTGGAGAAATCCATCCCTCTTCTTCTGGGCAACACAGATGGATTCTTACTGCCACAGATTACTTTACTAAATGGATTGAATCTATCCCATGCATACAAGCCAATGATTCTGTAATTATAGGGTTTCTAGAAACTAATATACTTTCAAGATTTGGCTGTCCAGAGAAAATTATAACAGATAATTTTGCTGCATTTAAGTCTAAGAAAATGATTAGTTTCTGCAATAAATATCACATCAATTTAGGCCATTCAACAGCCTATTACCCCCAGGGTAATGGACTGGCAGAATCTTCCAATAAAAGTCTTATTAATATCATTAAAAAATTATTGGAAGAAAATAAAAGGAACTGGCATAAGAAACTTACCAATGCATTGTGGGCAGATAGACTTACAACTAAGAAATCAATTGGGACTAGTCCATATCAATTAGTTTATGGCATTGAGGCAAGATTCCCATCATCTTTAGGAATTCCTGTTATGAAGTTACTTCAGGAGGCTCAAGTGGAACCAAATGATATTCAGAGAAGAATTAACCAAACAATTCACTTGCAGCAAACCAGAGAAGAAGTATATCAACGATCCCAAGTCTTGCAGGAAAAATTAAATAAAATGTTTGACAAAAGAACTAAAGCAGAAGATTTTCAACTAGGAGACAAAGTCCTAAGATGGGATTCCAGAAGGGAAGATAAAGGGAAACGTGGAAAATTTGATTTCTTGTGGAAATGACCTTACATCATACATGCTTTACAGGGAAACAACACATACTTTTTGAAAAATTTGGACAATTAAGAAGCTGAGGAAGGACTAGTCAATGGTCGAATGCTAAAGCACTATTTTGATCCTATTTACTAGGATGTTCTGATTTTTTCTAACTTGTACATAATATATCCTTTCTAATGCATCAGTTTTGATTGGATGGTGACTTCTTGGAGTTGAAGCCCGAAGTGAAGGCCCTAAGATTCAAAAGTTTCACTATCATATATACAATAAAGCCACCAGAAGAAGGATATTACATGGTTCAGTTTGAAAACATGTTGAGGCATCTGACCTGCTGTTCTTGACTTTTCACCAGGAAAAGCCATCCCCAAGTGGAGCCAGTGTTAGACTCCTATACCAATAGGTGTCATTTTTCATGATTGTCTTGATTGAACTATGCAATATGTTCAAACCTTTTTCTTGTGCAAAGGTGTTCCATATTCTTGAAAAATAAAAAAATCAAAAAAATTTAAAAAATGTAAAGAGGGTATACCCTAAAAGAAAAATCAAAGGGTAAGAAAAATAAATTGGTCAAAAAAGTGAAAGAAATGAACCCCAAACAAAATAGACCAAGGAAAGTGTGCAAGTCCAAATGCCACTACTATTTCATTTTTTGTAATAAACAAAATTGTGTGCAGCTTGTCAAACTTTTGCCACAATTTATGAAGAGTCAAACTGTTTAAACTTGACTCATTCATTTTTCAATTTCATGCTGTAGAATGGAGAATAAATATCTGACCAAACAGTTTAATCTTGGCAGATAAGTAGATAGGTAGAGTTAATAAAAGGAGCTCAACAGTTTAATATGAGCCCTTGGATGTAATAAGGGTAGAATTAGATAGATTTGCCTTGTAAAAGAAAAGAAGATTGATAAGGGTTTGCTAGTCTAAGTGCACCCTAATAAAGAAGAGAAAATGGTAGTGTAAAGTACATAGGGTAGGTAGATGGTGTTGCAAAGTTTCATGTGATGAATGATGGTGTTAAATGTGTTTAATCTTCTACTTTCATCACAAATTGCAAAGGAAGGTGCTACATTGGAAAATTCACAGAAAGCAAAGTCAAAATCATTAACTTCCCACATCACTTTTTCCCTAAGAATTTTACTAATTTCCCCAAAGTGCTAAGGTATTTGAAGATTAAAGGGGCTCAAGGAATTTCCTTGACTTTTGGAGGGACCAGACCCTTGGCCTAATGATCAAAAGGACCTAAGTACTTGAATTTATTTATCATTATAATCATTCCCTTTTAATCTTTTCCTAAGTAAAATTCTATTTTACTTAGGAAAATCATGCAAATTTCCATAATAATCCTTCAAAATTACTTACTATTCTATGTTTAAGTGTTGAAGTTGAGATGATACAATTTACTTCATAAATCTTCACTTTCCTAGTTGTGTAAAGTATTTTGAGTTTCCCTTGTTTCCTTTGTCATATTAACATTTAACTTTAAATATTAAATCTTTATAAAAATTACCTTTCCCTATATATATAACTCCTCCTATATAATATCCCCAAAACCCTCTTACTATAGATTTTTAGCCAAAGTATTTAAACCCATATAATAAAATCAAATTCCCACATTATATACCCTTTGGCTAAAAAACATATCTTTATAGACTATTCCCGCCCCCTATGTTAATTAAATTATTTTAATTTAATTACCATATAATAAAAATAAACGAGAAAAAGGATTTTGAACATATATTTATATGTTTTAAACGAAAAAAACAAATAACCCATCCCCTTGGTATTTTCTTTTCACCCGACGCCCTAACTAGAGTTAAAGTTCTCAAAGTTCCAAGTCTAAACTCTGGTTTAAAAACCAAATCCCCGATCGATTACCCACATAATACAGGGATTAATTAATCACCTGGATTAATTAATAACCAACCTTTTCACCAATCAAACACTGCTCGGAATAATTAATTAAATGTTAATTATTTTGAAAAACCCATCGGGCCCGCACGTTAACTCCCATACCATCTCCCCGTTCGGTCTACCGTTGGATCACTCCGCTGAAGATCTACGGTCCACGATGATTCCGCTGGCCAACCTCTGTACGAAAGTTAACGCGCGAAATCGCGATGGTTTTCAAACAGTACACCGGCTACGTGTCAGTCGCTGAATGGATTCGCTGCCTCCCTGTGGAAAACCGCCTGCTCCCGAAAGCGGTGCGGAAATTACCGCTTACCGCCTGATCCCGGTGACGTGTCCTCCCGTACCCTGATGACATCACTCCCATAAATAACAAAAAACCCGTTGACTCTGTAAATAAAACAAAACTCCGCGTATTTTCTATCATTTTGTCTGGTGAAAGTGACTGCGTCCTCCACTGAAAATTTGAAAATTCCGTTGTTAAACTGCTGTCGACCAAGATTGCTGAACTCCATTGCTATACCAGTGCCCGAGCATTCATTCGCCATTAACCAGTGCCTGTAAATCTCGACATTTTCCATAAAACAGGTATTTATCCGATTTCTTATTGGAACTCTTTGAAAAATCCGCATTCCAGTGTTAAATTCACGCCATAGTCTGAAGAAAAGGTTAATATTGGTCTGTTTTAGTTCCTTCAACTAAAATCAAATTTCCAAAACTAAAATTGCACCTGTTCTGTGAAAAACCCCGAAACTTCCCCTTTGAATACACAAGAACCAAAATGGAAGTCCCGGCAGCCCTGAATGTAGCCCCATTAAATGCCCCTCACAGAGAATTGGAATACTTGCCACTAGTGGATAAAGATTTTCAAATTAAAGACTTAGTTTTCAATGAAAATCTCCTTCGAAGTTATTGTCGCTGCAGAGATGATTATTCGAAAGGTTTGGATATCATTGGGTTATGGGAATCCAATTTTCCAAGATATCTCATCCCCTCAGTCCGTATTTTCCCAAAAATTATCCACTACTGTCATTATAATTATGATCCAACTCAAAGAGCAGTGTTATCCCCGGACCAGAGTATCCTTTTCCCCATTACTCCTCAAGCTATCAATACAATGCTCCATTTTGAACCTGATCAAAATATTACTCCCTTGTCCATGGAAGAACTACTGGAAAAGTCTACCCAATTGTCCCAAGAAAAAATGAAATGCATTTGCCAGACCTTTATGTTACATGAACATCAACCTAAGGGCCCTCCTCCCTATGGTTTTGCTTATTTTACTGAATTAGGCAAGCTCATCCTGAATATGATATCCTTTGTACTGGGTTTTAATACTAGTGAGTATGTTGATGAATTAACCCTAGTATTATTATCCATCTTCACTCCTGGACAGCCTCCTGCTATGAAATATGACTTTGCATATTTCATTGCAAATAAAATCCATGACCAGTTCATGAGGTTAGATAATGAGAAAGTGTTTAAATATTCCTCAGTCATTTACCATCTCATCATCTATTATCAATCAGAGAAGTTCCCTTTTCCTGTTCAAAAGCTTGATGCCAAGGGAAACCCTAGATCTGTTATATTTTGGTCCGCCATAACTCACAGTTCCTATAATTCTCCCTATTCTTATGCTGAGTTCATTGATCTTTTCATACATCCTGCAACTACCTTGTTGACAGGAGTTGCTCCTCCAAGGCTCAACAATGAGATTAAGAAAAATTTACAGCTTTCAAGGACATACAAAGTTGGAGACTGGTATTTGTACCAAAATTATTCAGAAATCAGAATATATGGATTTGAACTTTGTCCATTCAAGCTGCTTAAATATGTGCCTATGAGACTTTTTGCCTTAGAGTATTTTAGACAAATGAATAATTCTGATGTTATTCATTTTTGTAACGCTAAGAAGAAAGCCCAACTCAGAATCAAAAGTCAGTTAGGTCCCTTTATATGCAATTCTAGCGATGCTGAACAAGAAGCAAAAAATATATTGCAAAACCGTTTCAAGTTACAAAAGAGTTTCCGTTGGATTCCCTATGATCCATTCAGTTTTATTTGTGACAAAAGAATGAAGAACAAATCAACACCCTACTTTCACCACAGAATTCCAGAAATAGAACAGTATGCTAATCAAGATGAGTGGATGGAAGGAACATTAGTTGAACATGATAGTGAAGAAGTCAATATGAACAAAATTATGAAAGATCTTGAGAAAAAGTTTGACCTAGAATCTTTTGGGCAAGTGCAGGTACCTCATATTGGCACTTCTTCAGCAGGAAATCTTCAACAGGGATTACAGGAAAATAGTCTATCAATTGCAGTTGAGTCTAAAGGCAAAGGGAAAGAACCTGAAGTACAAGTCATTGAAACTTTCATTATGACAGAAAAGCCTCAAACTTCCAAGGCACCAGATCAAACACAGGTTTCTCCTACTCAAGTTAATCACCCTGAAGTTTAAGAATTGCAGACTCCATCTAATATGGAAATAGGCAAGAAAAGACAGGTTGCAAATCCCACTCCTCCCAAAGAATCCTCATAGCAACATAAAGCTAAAAGGCAGAAACTGAATCCACTTCCAAAAGTGGAATCTATAGATGAAATCATTGATGATGAAAGAGAGGATAGTCAACTAACTGGTTCAGTTAGTGAAACACACACAGGTCATAAAGGAAAGGAATTACAAAAACAGCTGAGCACTGAATGTCTTCCTTTAAACAGCCAAAGACAGATGCCGGTGATATAAAGAAGACTTTCATTAATATAAAAGCAAGGAATGACCCATTGAGGATGCAGGTATATGATCAGTATCTTAGAATGGCTCCACACAATCAAGAAAGATTAATGTCAACTTTTGACATTCACCAAGGGAAAATGATGATGAGCCATTTCAAATCCAAAGTGCCAAAACCCAAGACAGCATCTGATTACATTAGGACCAATTTTGAGGTCCTAGCAAAAGACATTCATCCATTGGACCAGATAGAATTACATAAACAAACTGGGGAAATGATATATTCTACCCTTACTGATAAAGCAATGACAGCCCATAGATTGCAAGATTCTTTAAATAATACAAGTACCCAGTTGCAGATTGAGAAAGCTTCCTCTCAAGCAAAGGACAACAGAATAAAATCTTTGGAGGAAATAATCATCAGTTTGGGTCATAATCCCAAAGATATAAAAGGCATTGAAGCCCTGATTAAAAAGAAGGATGATGATATTGCCGCACTGAGAAAGCAATTGAAATTTCCAGCTTTAAGGCATCCCCAAACTCAAGAAGTTTTGAAGGAAAATTCACAAGAAGAAATGATGGAGTTGCTCCTGAAAATGACTGAGCAACTGAGTGAAACAGAAAAAGAACTGGAGCAGGCATTGAAAGAAAAGCAATCTATCATGCAGACATCCACAACAGAGGTTACTACAGGTACAACAGCAGCAGATCAACAAACAGATCAATCACAGGTGAATACTTCTAATTTAAGTTCTGATGAATTAGCAAAACAAATGGAAAGTTTAAAACTCAGAGTCACAGAACTTCAATCGGAAAAATTACAGCTGGTAAATTTGGAACAAAAATATGATATGTCAAAAAATACTGTTGCTGATAATACAAGAGAAATCAAAAGGCTGGAGAAATTGGTGAAGGCTTTAGAAAAAGATCTCTCATTAGAAAAGCCTTTGAGAGAAATTAATGAAATTCTTTGGAATAATATTATTGATTCAATAAAGAATATTTGGTCCTTTGTTCAAATAATATTTGAACAAAATGACTTGGTCAAAGTAGCTATGGAAGAAATTGACAAAACAAGAGAAGAATGAAGGGACAGACCTGAGCAAGCAAATCAACTTATACAATTTTTGAACACCCAGACCAAACAGCACCTTGCAGAGCTTGGAATTGAAGATAGGACAGGTACTATTTTAGAAATAAAAAGAGTTTTTACCAAGAGAACTCTTATGCAAAATCTGGAAAGAAGATGCTCATATATTTAGGAAGATATTAATGCCTTCAAAGAAAAGTTTCAGGTTTTATTGAACAGTGGGTTGCCCAGTCCTATGATTTCAGAAGACAAAATAATGGACTTGGGAACCTATGTTAACAGATTGGATATACATGCTCATAACACAACCGCTCACTCTATCAGTTCGTCAGAATCAACATTGCCAACACGGAAGAATCTCTACGACAGGTTAAAGAATTTGTTTCATCTTGAGTATGAAATAAGGTATTTGTTCCCAAACCGGCCCACTTTCTTCAGATACACAGAGGCCGATGAAACATTGAGAAAGATCAAACGAACCATAATAGCAGAAGACAAATGGTGGGAAGACCTATTAGAAATTTTGTGAAATTCATCCTCAGGTAGAGAATTTTTCCTTTTACTATCATGTGAAGGATAAATAGATGAGAAAAGGTTAAAGAGTATCAGTTTGGAAGTTGGAAGTGTATCCGTAGAAATGAAGAGTATCAGATAAGCAAGGCAGTAAAAAAAGAATTACTCAAAAGGACAACATCGAGCCATATTGTAGGACCTGCCTCCAGCTCACACATAAAAGGAGGAAACAACACATCAGCAGTTGCCTTTTATCCTATCTACGAGACCATCTGTCTCCCTTTTTGTTGTAACTTATTCATTAGTCACCCTAGATTATTTCCTAGGTTAGTGTGAGAATTGTGAGATATTTTAAATCATTTTTTGTATAAATAAACCCTCGAAACAAGTATTTAGGGTGGATTCTACTACTTGGCTGTGACATTGATATTTTGGAATAAAAGTGTTTTGGATAAATTTACTTGTGGCTTGTTGGATGACAATTTGAAGCTCAGGACTTTTTGCAGGATTCATGTGTCGGACTGCAGTTCAATAAGCCTTTCTATCCTATGTTTTAAGTTTTATATCTGTTTATAATATCATTGTGTCCATTTTTGAATAATTGATATAAAAGAATAAATCAGAATTTACTTAATTGTACTCTGATTTCAGATGCAATTATTCTTAATGTTTTCTTCTAAATTGGTTATAAGCAACGAATTCTTAATTGCTCTTGCTTCGCTAATTTAAACATTTTGATTACTATAGTAAAGAATTCTTCACTGCTCTTTATTTGTAATCATTTCATTTCTTTCTTTTGAACATGGTGAAAGATTCTTAATTGCCTTTCATCCCTTCAAACCCATTCCATCCACTTTAAATTTTAAGGATTGTTCTCTGTTTGGCTATCTTGCCCTGCAAAGCCATCTTGTGTGTAGAATAGAAATCCAGTAAAGCCATCCTTTGACTCCATAGCCCAATGGCCTGAAAATATTCAACCTTGCCCTTAGTTGGCGAATCCCACCATTTTCAAACAAACTCTTGGACTTATAACTAGCCTAAAACTTTCTAAGAACAAAGATAAATTATAAAGAGAGAGCCCTCTCTGGATGCAGATTGGCTAGATTCTGCATCTGAAGGTTGGTTTGTGGTTACCTCGGGTATACTTTCCTTTTCCACAACTTCAAGGAAAACCCGAGTGATAACAATTTCCATGAAATTCATCATAGGTTTTCCTAAGAAAGCTAGAAAACATGATTCCATCATGGTTTTTGTGGTCAAGTTAACAAAGGTTGCACATTTCATACCGGTGAAGACTAAATACTCAGCTAGCAATGTAGCACAGGTGTTTATCAGAGGCATAGTAAGATTTCAGGGTGTTTCAAAGAAGATTGTATCTGATAGGGATCCAAAGTTCACTTACAAGTTTTGGAAGGAGTTGTTTGTAGGTTTGGGAATTGATTTTTCCTTCAACAAAACTTATCATCCGTACACATATGGAAAAACTTAGAGAGTCAATAGGATATTGGAGGGTATATTGAGGATGTATGTGATGCATCATCAATGCAGGTGGGAAGAGTATCTTCCACTGGTATAATTCACCTACAACAATGGATATCAAGAGTAACTGAAGATGATTCCATTTGGGGCTATGTATGGGTAGAGTTGCAACACTCCTATTAGTTAGAGTGATTCGGTTAACAGGGTATTGATTGGATCAGAGATGTTGGAAAAATGGAAAAGGAAATGTAGGTGATCAAGAATAACTTGAAAGAAGTGCATGATAGGATGAAGAGTTATGAAGAAATAAATAGGTTTTTCATGGAGTTTCAGGTTGGCGATTTTGTGTACTTGCGCATTAATCCCAACAAGAGCTCCCTGCATATTGGATCATGTACCAAGCTGGCACCACGGTTTGCGGACCCTTCAAGATCATTGAGAGGATCATACCTATGTCCTATCGACTTGAAATTCCTTCCATAGTGAAATTACATGATGTTTTTCATATATATTTTCTTGAGAAGTATGTTAATGATGTTGATCATGTGATTGATCGGTTTGTATTTCAGGTGGAACCCGATGGGGAGTTCCAACTAGTGCCTCAATGTATATTGCAGAAAAAGGTTCTCATGGTAGGAAAATGAGCAATAGAGAAATTTAAAGTGAAATGGAAACACTTTGGGCCTGATCAAGCTACATGGGAGAGGGAAGATCAGATGCAGGCCATGTATCCTTCATTGTTTGTCGATTGAGTCAAAGCAGTTTTGGTGTGATGTTGGTTTTTGTTTGGCATATGTTTTGGTGATATTTTGATATATGTTTTGATGTGGTGTTCAGGTATATATACATATGTAATGATGTAAATACTTCCATGAGCTATTTTATAAAGCTCCAATAAGAGGTATGGGTGTCATTTCATTATAGTTATCATTTTTCTATGATGTCATTTTTTTATGTTTTCATGATAGGTGGCTTTTTAGCAGGGTGATCATTGTAAGTATTGCATCAAGCTACGAAAAAAAGGTCCATGAGAAGTATGTTGTCTTCCAACAGTTTTTCTGAGGTATATGTGTGATTTAATGCCAAGGACGGTGTCCCCCAATGGGGAGGAATCTGTAACAACCCTGGTAAAAAATCTATGTAATCAAAGTTAAAAATAATAACGATGGTTGACGAGACACATATTCCAAGCTGAATGTTTGGAAAGTAAATTCGCAAAGGTTAAGGCTAAGGCTTTGGAAAGGCAAAATGACATTTTTGGCACATTTATTTATGAAAATAATGTAAATTAGGGGAAAACGGAGATGAAAGGTCACAGGTTGCATGTGAGGAGGAAATGAAGGAAAGCAATGGAAAATAAAGAAAATAGAGGCCTCATCAATAAAACGGATTCCGAGAATCAGCTGGTACCTTTTTCCAGTTCAGTTTTTGGAGCTCTCTCGTTATTGTCTCTCTCACTCTCTCACTCTTGAACACTTAGAGTTTTCTTGGAGCACTTTGGCATTGGAGAAAGAAAGGAAAATAAAGAAAGAAGGAAAGAGAAAGCAAGGAAGATTAGGATCAAGTAGCTACAGTAGGATTATTTGCAGGTATTGATTTGCATGTGTGATTTCATTGTTAGATCTGGGATGCATGGTATTGCATGTGGTTATTTTATGTCTTCGAATGGGTTTTTTCTAGGTATGATAGTGTTTTTCTCCTAGCCTTTTTACTTCCAGATAGACTTGATGAGATGGGTTCTCATACTTCGGTTGTGATGGATTTCCAAATAGGATTCGAAGCCGACTGAGGTGGATATCTGAATTGATATAACACAGGCATAGTAACCCCTGAACCATATTGTGGGTTGCAATAAATCTGAATATCGTGTTGCATTGGTGGGTCTAGGAATCCTTGCCTATGAATGGCAAGATATACGGTAAATCCTAAAGGTGGTTTGTCTCGGTTTAGGGCCTAATGATTTGGGATGGATTGCGGTAAAGCCTAAGAGGTGGATGCTCTCAATTTTGGCCTAGTAGTCCTCAGATGGGATGTACGGTAAAGCCTGGAGAGTATGTTTCGGTTTAGGCCCTAGTGATCCTTAATTTGGACTGTGGATTATGGTAAATTGTAAGAGACTAGGAGATAGGGAAATTCCTGACGGTGTAGGCGGATAACTCTAGTAGCATTCATGATTTTTTTGTTCTTTTTGGTTGGTTATTTGTCCCACACACATGTTTGGAATATGGCATGGTGATGATTGGCAGAAGAGATATTTGGCTCATCTAATCTACAGTCGATTGGAATGTAAAAGTCCCATCTCCGGTTGCTTTTTATATCCATAAATGAGAATCTAATTCCTTTGGCATTTTATTTATAAATATTCTGGTTATTAAGTGGATTATATTTCTATTTTATCCACTACATTTGTATTGTTATTATTTTGGTTATAAACATGTATGTTGACAATGATGATGTATGGATCTCTCCATGTTTTTACCTGTAAATGAATGAAAAATGTATCTATGGTCAAATAGAATGTATGCCAGCTAATGATGTAGGGGAGAAATGATTCTTAGTGATTCTCAGATAAGTGTGAGATCCCTTTGTTCTGTTATGTTGTCTATACCTGTAGCTTTCATGTTTGTGACATGTTTGAAAAAAATTCTATCATGGCTAGGAGGGGTCCACATAAGTTCTTAATGATGTTATTACTTTTTTATCATTTCCTTGTTGTTATTTATCATCTTTGAACTTCTCATGAAATTCTGGGCAAAGCACTGGGTTTTGGGCCTAAAAAGGTGGCTCAAATCCAGGGGATGCGGGCACATAACTGATTTTTTTGGGCCCTGGCCACTGCCATGCAGTGTTATTCCTAGGGATATAGCCTCCTAACCGTTGGCATGTAGTGTTATTCTTTTGGCTATGACTCAAAGAGGTTAAAATGTTAGTGTGACTCAGGGGTAAGAGGTTTGAAAGGTTGGCTTACCTCTTGGGGGTGTTGTGGTTGTTGTACAAGTTCTATAGGTTGCGTTTTCCATCGCTTCCATTTACTTAAGGTCAAATAGGAGGTTGAATCTCATTATAGTAGCCTCTCATCGCATGTTTACCCTGGTTTTCTAGTTACTTGGGTAGATGTGGGAAGAGGGTGTTACAAGCATCAGAATATCATGCTACTTCCTTTGACTCATCAATAACATTGCTACTTCCTTAAACTTACCCTTTGATGCCAATAACACTAGTTTCCATCAATGAAAACATAATGTCCAACATTCATCAGTTTACCAACATGAAATAAACTCTTAATTGTGATCTCACAACAACTACTAAACCAAACTCCCACATTATGAGGGAAATAAAAGAGCAATAATCCTTACAACAAGGGAAATCATGGTTGAAATTTGGGAGGAGAAGTATGATTTAGAATCACAAAAACAAATGTCCACAAAATTCCTTCAAGGTGATTTGTGACTTAGTGTTAATGAATGAATTGCATAAGGAAATGAAAGAAGAAAATTAAGGCAATACTCTAGTCTAGATCTTTATTCCTGAAAATTTGTTTCTTTCCATAGGAAGTTCTCTCTTTTCCAACTCTAAAGTGGGTAGTTATGTTGGGTTTTAGCTACCAATTTTTCTTTTCCTATTTTTTTTGAGTTGTTATCCAATTCTGGGGAAAATTTGGGGTGCTTAGCCCTGCAATTTTATGCTAGTTTTGATGCCACCCCAGGTTTTATAAAGGCATTTCTCGAGAGGAATTAGGTGTTGTGGTTTATAATTGTAGTAACCCTGAGACTCTAGCTATAAAAATACCTTTAAATAGTTGAATTACAACATTCATCATGTGAAGAATGATGAAAAATTTGACTTTCTCAATAGAATTTACTGAACCTTAGGATTCACTAATCTGATAGCGATTCTGGTACAAGAAATTGGAAAATCACTTGTAAAAAAAATGGATATCATTTTGCTAAAATGGAAACAATTGCAAAGGGCCAAGGATGAAATCAATTGCCTCATAATTCATATCAAGGAAAGTCATGTTAGATAAAAAGGTAAAATGTCCCCTATTTCCTCATCTAATTTTGTTTCTTTTCCCATTTATTTTCTCCCCAATCTGAATATAGAAGCTCCAACAATGGAGTGTACCTCTTCTTTGGGTTTGGCTACGAACCCAGCTCCTATCTAGATTTATATGGTGGAAAAATCATGTTGTATCTATGTTTTTTTTACAAGTTATATAAATGAAACATTGTTAGAGTTTCAACAAAATTTTGTTAATGCTATATATGGAAATCCAAGTGTTTTCTCAATGTGAAGTTATCAACCTTAGTTTTATATTTTTCTATCTTTTAAGAACTAGAGTGTTTCAAGAACACATTTTTAATAATATCAAATTTCAATATTAATTACAAAAATAAAATAAAATAATATAAATATTTAATTTTACGAATAAAATAATCTTCATATTCATGTTGAGAATTCATCCACAACCGAATATGGGGGAGATGTTTTGATATCAATAAATAAGTGTAAACATTTAAATGTTGACTCAATATGATAGAGATGTTGTAACCATTGTGAATGAGTGTAAACAGTTAAATGTCAGCTTGATATGGGAAATATGTTGTACTATTAGTAAAACAAATAATATTATGAAAAAAAGATAATAATAAAGCATAATGTTGGTTCAATTAAAAAAATAATAAAAAGAATCTTGATCGAAACCCTAAAGCCTTCAATCATCACTCGATCTCTATGATATTTTCAGTTTGAGGATTCTTCCCTTCATTTTAAGCTCCATAATTATGGTTCATAACTGCAAATTTGTTAAACCATGAGAAATTTTCTTTTGGTGCGAGGTCCTCCCATCCTTCTAGGTGATTCCATTCCTTCATATCACTCGATCGTTTTGACCTTCATGAAGATTATATAAGGAGGTTCCCTCTGTTTACAAGTGAAATCCATCGAATTTGTTTGTACACTCGTAGCCAAAATCTAAGATCGAAGAGGAATCCCTTCTATCTCCATGTGGATCCCACATTAGGGTAAGTAGCTTTAGGAAAGGATTTTTTCTCAAATATTATGGTATAGAGAGGGACCGCTTAATCCTCCTAGTCTCAAGACTAATGAAGGAGCCAAATACTGGGTTGTTCTCCCTTCCTCTTAGCCACGATCCTTTAAGGATGATCTAAAGCCATGGCTCTCATAGTTGACTCCCAAAAATCTCTTAGGGCCATCCTTTATTGTAGAACATGTAGACAATATTATGTATATAGTGGTGGAAGACCGTCAATCCACTATTCTAAGCTTATCATATGAATGTAATGCCATAATATGTCATTTTAATGGGTTTTGGCCTTCAACATATGTGATCTAGGAATGGGTGCATCAAACCTAGTCCCTGAATACAAATTTTCATTTATGCTCGAAGGGATTATTTGTGGTTTATTTCAGAAATCAAGAGGATCATCAAAGTTTTTTCATCTAAGAACTTGGATTTTGGGTTGTTCTAGGCTCTCCTCTTAGCCATGGTTTCCTAAATTCAACCCTTTTAATCATGAAATCTATGGCCACTCCAGTTTGGGTAAGACTTCCAATATGCCCATTCATTTTTTTAACTTTGAATATCTTAACTTCTATATGAAACTCTCTAGGTTGTTTTATTAAGATAGATACCAACAAGTTTAGGAGGGGTATTGCAACCTTTACACACATCTGTGTCAAAATAGATATTTGTAAAGGGTTCCCTGGTAGGATCCTCATTAATTGGAATGACAAAATAATTTTTTTAGCTAATGGATTACAAAAACACAACTTTTCGTTCTAGGTCTTGTCAACAGTTAGGTCATCTATAGAATTATTTCCCTTCTTTTGAAGGGCATTCTCATCCTCCTAACTTTAGGAAAAGGAATTGAGAATGTAAAGACACAAAAAGATCTAATAATTCCTTAGCTCACAAGTGAGACAACATGCAACACCAAAAAAACATCTGCATCCAAATATAGTGCCTCAACCTTAGCTTAGGCCCATGCAATGCCATACCATCCCACGAACTCTACGATCCCTCCTCCTCATCCTTCATTTCCACGCTATTTTCCATATCTCTCAAATGGAGAAGAAATAGATACAAGCATGATGTTGGCTTCATCCACAAGCATACATAAAAATCTTCATGAATTAGATCACTTCGACATTGACAAGGAAGCAACCACTATTACAAATACTCCATAAATGAAAATGCCACAAGGAATTGCAGTCATTGTTTCCATGTCATATGCTCTTGACAACTTCTCAGGATGAGTTTATTTTCATAAGGAAAGGGGAAGAACAGGCCTTTGAAAAAATCAATGATCATTTCTGGCCTCAAAGAGCTAAATAACATTATATGTATTTTGTAGTTTGAATCTCTAGCTAGATTTGAATGTCAAGTAGACTATTAGCAGAAACATTAAATTGGTTTATCTGTTCAAGTAGAATATTAGGAGAAAAATTTTGGTCAACGTCATCCTCATTTGATGTAATATAAAATGCTAGCTTAAAATAGAAATGTTAATAAAAATAATAAATTATTTCAATTCAAATTATCAAATTGTCATTTTATTTTATTAATAAAATTACCAACAACTTTTAGCATAAAAAAATCATAATATACATCTCACATATAAATTTAAATAATAGAAACATATAATTAATAAACATATAAAATTCAATATTTATAATATTTTTGAAGTTATAATAATAATAATAATAATATCTATCATATTAAAAAAAAAAAAAAAAATTAAATTGTATAACTATATGTGTTTTAATAAAATTAAAAATAAAAATATATATGTGTGTGTGAGAGAAATTTATATAAATATGAATAATATTGTTAAGAAGTAGCATAGATCTATTTTAATTTCTGATTAGAGGTGAGGAATCAAAGCTCTAGAGCCTCAAACTTTTTCTCAAAAGCTACACTCAAAATTAAGTTGATATTTTGAGAGATTTAATCCCTTTCAACACTTGGTAAATTAGGAATTATGATGGATATATTCTGATTATAAATGTCTTGAGTTAAAATGTTTAATTACTCAATGTCTTTTTAAATATATAGATTTTAATGCTAATAAAATATTGAAAATCTTCTAAATCTAAATCCTTTGTTTATAAAATCAAACTAAAATAAATCTAAACTTATTGTTAACTATTATTAAGTTAATAAGTGTGTTTATTTTGGAACTTGCTTTTTAATAATAAGATAAAATTATATTTCAACTCTAATTTTAACAATTAATCAAATTTTCAATTATTTCATAATATATATACATACTTCATAACTATTCTCTTAAAAAGATATAATTAACAAATAAAATTATAAAAATAAAATTAAAGTAAGATAAAATATTTAAAAAAAAAATCTCTATAAAACTATAATTTTTAATTTATATGACCGTGGCAATAGTCATTATATTTTAACTTCAAACTTTTTTGGAATACTCTCATCTTTCTCCTTGACTTGGCTTATAAAAATAAAATTTGAAGGAATCTAAATTCATCATTAATTTAATTTAATGTTCAATATGTATCCATTAGCTAATCCAGAATCTGTAACCACGACCAAGATCTATGCTGTGTTTAAGCTAGTTCTTCCCAGATTTCTTAGGGCCGCCCATTAGTTCGAGCATGTGAAATTCTTAATTTAGAAAACCGAAAAGAATTGGAAACCTGAGCTAGAAGTACGTAAGTATTCTAGAAAAAAGAACGGCCAAATTTCTAAACAGAAGTCCAAAATTATAATTTCATATCCATCACACATCCCTGCATACAGAATCCTAAAGAAGAATTCCAAATTATATTGACAGTTTCTCTACGCAAAAGATAGCGAGATAGGCAAAAGTGTTCTGGGCCTTTGCTGGGGGATGCGTAATTGAGAATTTTAACATGAGTAATGGTTCGTTTAGTTACAACCTTTATCTACAAACCAGTTAAAGTATATGAAAAAATCCTAGAGAATAATGAAAAAAGAACCCACCTTACCAACACCCATTCAATGACTCAAGATCTTGGTTTATATATGCATGGAAAATGACCACCTGTCTCATACTATGTTTTCATATCTCTGATCAAGGACATCTGTCCTCCACGTAAGTAAGTAATAAATGAATATAAATAGAAGTTCAAGTTAATGTTAAGGACTCCTTATATCCATCTTTGTAAGAACTTATTGTATATCCTTTCTTTCTCCTCCCATGGACTCATGGCTTCTTATTCTCTTTATTCTCTTTTGTTCTTCCTTGTTTGCAATTGGTTAACTACATTTATATTAGATATTTCCAACGTGTATTCTTACCATTCTTTTCATATATGTTCAAGTTCATAATTAATTCATCTTTACATTTGCATTTAAGTCTAGGGACCAATTAGTTTTTAACATCCACATGACCCCCTAAAATCAGTACCATCCTCAATGTGATTCTCAACTTCTATGCACATTATGTAAATTATATGTGTCATATTTGAGGCTTTAGTTGATTTATAGTATCCAAAAGTTCAAAATAAACATGGATATGCTTTTATAGCTCTTAGGTTGCTTCTTCAAGACCAAAGTGCCCTTATTGCATTTTTACTTGTGTTATAGCCTAATTCTAGCTACTAGTTTCTCCTTCAAGACTAAAGTGCTTTCATTACACTTTTACTTGTCTTATAGCCATTTTCTAAGACATTGTCACCTTATTATTTAAGATGCTTGGTAGCTACATATGGAAGTATTCTTTTGAATTAACTTAAATCAGTGCCCAATCAATAACATGGTTAGGGTCATGAACATGTTTTTCTAAGTAGAGACACAAAATTCATTAGGTGACTTAATTAACATAAGCAATGCAAACCTATATGCAATAAGTCTTATCCTATTTAGGATTTTGAGGGGATCAAAGTAGATTTTTTCTATATTAATACAAGTCCCCAACAATAAAGAAAATGTATTTACTTTAACTTGCATTAATACATGCTCCCTGCATTTGAATGTTCGATATTTTCTACCTTTATATGCATAACTATTTTATGTCCCATGCAACCTTTAATTTTTTCTTAATCTTGATTATCTATTTTTCAATATTCTTGACTAATTTTGGTTCATGCATCACCCTAGAACTATTTCAAGCTTTGAACTAGTCAAATATTTCTTTGATTTTTACTTTCATATACTCCTATCATTCTTTTGCATACATGACATCTCTAAACTTCAACCTTCAATCGTCTCATTGTTTCTACCAATTCTAGAGGATCATCTAGTTCCTTGTTCTAATTAGCTTTGATCTATTCATTTCTCAAATAAACATTTAATGTTTTAAGCTATTCTTCATGGTCAAAATAATATTGTCCTTCCTTGATATTCCTTCTCTAATGATTTAATGATGCAGGGGCATTAGGCCCAAGACACTTTTTGTACATAAATAAACCTAAGGGGGGGTCTCATGTTTTGTTTCCCCATGTAAATATTCAAGTTGAGTTATTTTAGTTAATTTGAAAGGAAAATATTGTAACTGCCCGAATGATTGATGGGCACCTGAAGAGATGGTCAGTTTCAGAAGTTAGGCTAGCTTTAGCAGTCCAAGAGTCATCAAAGAAGTGAATCGAATGATTTCCAATGGTGTAAAAATAAACCTCTGTGATAGAGTCGAGAGAGCTGCACGGACCTGCACATAGACTTTCCTGTACCTGCAGAGAGCTGCATAGGGGAATAAGGCCATCAGATTGAAGATCTGGCCAGCCAGTGGTTGTAATTCAATCCATTGTGTAAATAAGAAATGTTTCAGTGTATTTGTGCCTTGTGGATTTAATTTAGGTGTGGATGTATATCTTCTTTGCTTGAATAATTCCTATGTGAACACATGCATGCATCCTGGTGGAGGATAATCGAATCTATGATAATTAAGAACCCTGTGATGGGATTAATGGTGTTGTGTGTACAGTTAGCGGAATCGATGTAAATACTGTCGACACGGTCGACAGGGAGTGATAGAGCCATGAGTGTATGCCACAACAAAGGCATGGCTTTAATCCACACATAACGATAGTGGTGTTCATCGAACGAGCACTGTATAACGAGGAGCGAAGGCGCATTTGAACGATGTTAAATTGAATAGGCGGAACCTGGCGTGAAGAAGGAGCGGAACCTTGCGAAGGAACAGTAAGGGTGGTTTCTGGTTTCCATCGCACCACCTTTGCACGATGAGCGGTATTTGAGGAGGGGGGAGCGATTCCATAGATCAATTGACGCGTGTCCCCGAGTGAAATAGTAAAACCACCCTTCATTGCATGCCATCACGCGTTATTGTTCGCGCAAGTTGTCCGAGCGATACCTGTCCGATCAGATGAAGCAGCGCAACGTGATAACAACCGTCGGATGGAAGAGGCCGTAGGCACTGGGGCCCAGTTCTAGAATTATATTGATTGGAACCTTTTAAACTAAGGTTTGCGGGGTTGGTTAAATATGCGAAGGGGACAAACCATGGAAAATATGTGGGTTAACCATATTGTGATGGTTAAATAATTGAACGGAGGTCGTGACTATATAGTGATATAGCATTATACGCGAGTAGAGTGACTTCGTTTAATATGTGTACCTGCCGAGGATTATATGTCAAGGTTAATCATATATATATTTGGCGGTCAATCCTTACGGATGTTGGGTTATTTGTATGAACGAATTGCATATATTGAAGACATTGAGATATTACAGTGCGCATGTAAAGAAACGGTAGTATTATGGTTTGAACCATAGAATAGAGATGACACCTCCGCCAGCAAAATCATGAGAAGATGGACCATTGGGTTGTAGTTAGGAAGGAATGTGGAATTAATATCTCAATTCTCTGAATTGAGATATTAAAATAACCTAGACTTATTTGTTTGAATTTTCCAACGTAGAATAAGGGAAGTGTGAGATTTCCTGGATGTGAGATTGATTGGCATGAGAAATATTGGATGCATTTACACACAGATTGAGGTTGGGACCAACGTAAACCAGGGCTATGGGTGGGCCTCGCTGTCAAGTGGTATTAGAGCTAGAATTTAGTTAGCTCATTGAAAAATTTGTTTTGGAAATGCACACGTACTGAACATGAAAGAAAAGTTAAAGTCTAAATCTGTTTAACAGAAAATTGCAGACTTGATTTGACATGCAGTAAAAGTTGATAACTTGGATTTACAAAATCTGGAGTTGAATATAGAGTGTCTTGAAGATTGCAGCAGGTAGATGCAGTGCAGGTGAAAAGAAAAGAAAAGAAGCAAGATCAGTCAGGGATCGTGAGAGGTAAGATGATGAGCCTTATTTGAACTCTGGTTGGAAGGATTTGTTTGCAGAATACAGGGTGCAAGCAATTGAGGAAGAAATCTCAGCAAGAAGTAGATCACAAGCTTTGAGAGCAGTGATAGAAGAGTCCAACAAGGGATTCTGAGTGCAGAAAGAGTGTGGAAGTACCTGAAATAATTCCCAACTGAGGTTGGATGAAAGAAGAAAGGGGGTGTTCTTGAGAAAGTTGCAGAGTGAAGCCTAGAGAGCAGAGAGAGTGCTTAGAAGGTTCCTGAGAGAGGGGACCAGTACTTGCCAAAAGCCGGAGCTCAGGAGATAAGCTTGGTGAGGTAAGTTGCAGCAAGAGAGCTTGCTGTTGCAGAGGCTTAGTGTAGCTTGTGAGTGAAGAACTCCTAGAGAAGAGAATATCTACTGAGAGCCATAGCAGGGATTGCAGTGATTGCAGAGGTTCTGAAAGAGGCCACAGCAGCAGAGTGTGGGAAGATGCCAAAGCAAATCGCATGAGGAAGAGACTCACAGATGAAGAATATTGGAAAGAATTTGCTGAGATCAAGGAAGAGTTCAACGAACTGAAGAGAAGGATAGAAGAAAGCCAAAGCGTTGGTTGGTTCATGAAGAAGAAGATAAAGTGGTAGAGGCTACAAAGGAAGAAGCAGCAGATGATGAATTCCCAGAAGAAGAAAGAAATACTCAGAGTGATTGAGTATTTGGAGAAGGACTTGGAGACTGAAGCCTCAAGTGGGACCAAGGGGTCCAAGAGCCTTACATATGACACATTTTGTATGTTTGCAGGAACAACAGGTGAGAAAGAACAAAGTACTGATGTTGTCACCGAGGAAGAAACTGGAGCACCTACATGTTTTGAGGATGTCCATGCACAGTTGGAGAAAGATTCTGCTTTCCAACATATTGGAAGCAGAAGAGCTTTAGTTTGTGATATTGGCCAGAAGCTGGAGGTTGAACAACTTGAGGACCCTGAAGAAGAGACCATTGAAGAATCTCTAGAGAATATGGAAGACTTGGAACAACGGAAAGATTTGGTGACCAAATCACCAATTGAGACCATGAGGTCTTATGTCTTTGCATCTAACGAGTTGTGTGTGAATACAGGTGTTAATGAAGGCAGTTCACATGATGAAAATGTGACAGATGAAGTTGACTGTTGCCAAGTAAAGTATGATGAGTATCTTTCAGATGAAGAACAGATTCAACTACTACAACAGAAGGAATTCATTAATTCCTTATTTGGTAGAAGAGATTGTTTCAATGGGGTTGATGATGAGTTTGTCATTAATGCTGATAATGACAGGCTGCTTTTGTTAAATGGCCATGTGGAGAATGATGGACAGATAGCTGGAATCTTTATAGAGATGGGAAATCAGAATTTTATTTTGATGAAGAATGAGGAGATAGTGACAGTAGAAGATAATGAAGATAATGAAGATAATGAAGATGTTGAAGATGTTCTCTCGGAGGAGATGTCAAGATTGTGGCATGAATTAAGTGGTCTGATGCAGAGAACATAACCATAGAGAGAGGGTGTTCAGATGGCAAGGACAGAGATGAATGGGAAGAGGAAAGTTCATTTTTATGAGCTGGAGCAAAGAGACATCCTTGAAGAGGATGGTGCAGAAGGGAGACTAGTTGATGGTCTCAAGAAATGTTTGAAGAATTGGAATCAACATTCTGATGTGCTGATTGAGAAGAAGAGGTAGTTGGGACAACATATTGAGGTGTTGGCAGAGCAGAAAAAGGCTCTGAGGCCTTGTGAGGTTGATGCTGGCAAATGTTTGATGAATGCAGACCCTGTTGATGATGGAGATAAGTTGACAGCATGGGGTAGTTAATTGAAAGAGAAGGAGAGTTCTGTGGAAGACTTTAAACCATGGAATGGAGAAATTGAGCTGCTAGAGAGTATGCTGAATCAGTAGGATTACATACAAGAGAGAAGACCTCAATTTCAGAATTGGGGGTGGAGAATGTGAAGACACAATGGGATGAAGATAGAAAAGAATTGTTGATTGAATCATCAGTAGGGGCCATTGGACCTTGGGGTTCTAGAACTGATGTAGTGGTTGTGTTGATAGGAAAAGCAGAAGGCAATCCATCACTTGGAGTTGTCTTAGAAAAAGAAGAGCTGTTGCAGAATGAGGATGAGTAGCTGAGTGAAGATGAGACAGCCATGTCTCATATGCAGGAAATTGTTGCTACTGATAGCAAGGAAGAATTGACTTGTTCGAATAGCCCAGAGAATATTGAAGAAGATGTATGGCATACTGTTGGGGCTGCTACAGTAGTGGAGAACCAGAGTTTCACTCTGACAGAAGATGAAGATACAGTAGCTGGAGAACTTGATTTGATTGCTAGAGTCAATCAAGAAGAAGGAAGGCAATTGCGGAAGATTGCCAAGGCAGAAGAAGAAGATGTTGAACCTGAGTTGCGGCATGGAGAAGATTTGTTTGGCTAAAGGAGATGGCGAGAATGTTTGCTGAAGATATTTAGAAAAGAAGGTGAAATTCCAGAGCAGCAGCTTGGAGTGTTGCTGGAGAGAGGGCTGAAACAACAAGCTGAAGTGTTGCCAGCAGAGGAGAAAAAGTTTAACTATTGTAGAGAGGGTATGGATGATTGGGTGGCGAATAGGGAAGTAGTAATAACTGAAGAAATAAGAATGCAGTAAACAAAAGTAAGTTTCCAACATTCGGAGGAAATATTAGACAGAGAAATAGAATTTGTAAGAAGACTGATGCAGAAGATGCCTCAGAAAAGGGCAGCAGCAGGGAAACAAGGAATTAGCAACACAAGTAAAGAAGACAAAGAATGCAAAGGCACAGCCTGTGGAAAGCTACAGCATAAATTTTGGAAGCCAAGAGGAATGCGAAAGAAGAATGCTGCAACAAATAACCAGTTGCAGAATAAAGTATGGGATCCAGGCAGATAAAAAAATAAAGCACATGATCAGGAGATCATGAATCATTTGAACCTAGGGAGTCTAATGCAGGGGCATTAGGCCCAAGACACTTTTTGTACATAAATAAACCTAAGGGGGGGTCTCATGTTTTGTTTCCCCATGTAAATATTCATAGTTGAGTTATTTTAGTTAATTTGAAAGGAAAATATTGTAACTGCCTGAATGATTGATGGGCACCTAAAGAGATGGTTAGTTTCAAAAGTTAGGCTAGATTTAGGAGTCCAAGAGTCATCAAAGAATTGAATCGACTGATTTCCAATGGTGTAAAAATAAACCTCTGTGATAGAGTCGAGAGAGCTGCACAGACCTGCACATAGACTTTCCTGTACCTGCAGAGAGCTGCATAGGGGAAGAAGGCCATCAGATTGAAGATCTGGCCAGCCAGTGGTTGTAATTCAATCCATTGTGTAAATAAGAAATGTTTCAGTATATTTGTGCCTTGTGGATTTAATTTAGGTGTGGATGTATATCTGCATTGCTTTAATAAGTCCTGTGTGAACACATGCATGCATCCTGGTGGAGGATAATCGAATCTGTGATAATTAAGAACCCTATGATGGGATTAATGGTGCTGTGTGTACAGTTAGTAGAATCGATGTAAATACTGTCGACACGGTTGACAGGGAGTGATAGATCCATGAGTGTATGCCACAATAAAGGCATGGCTTTAATCCACGCATATCGATAGTGGTGTTCATCGGACGAGCACTCTATAACACGGAGCAAAGGCGCATTTGAACGATGTTAAATTGAATAGGCGGAACCTGGCGTGAAGAAGGAGCGGAACCTTGCGGAGGAACAGTAAGGGTAGTTTTTGCTTTCCATCGCACCACCTTTGCACGGTGAGTGGTATTTGAGGAGGGGGGAGCGATTCCATAGATTAATCGATGCATGTCCCCGAGAGAAATAGCAAAACCACCCTTCACTGCACGCCATCACACGTTATTGTTTGCGCAAGTTGTCCGAGCGATACCCATCCGATCAGATGAGGCGGCGCAACGTGATAACAACCGTCGGATGGAAGAGGCCGTAGGCACTGGGGCCCAGTTCTATAATTATATTGATCGGAACTTTTTAAACTAAGGTTTTCGGGGTTGGTTAAATATACGAAGGGGACGGACCATGGAAAATATGTGGGTTAACCATATTGTGACGGTTACATAATTGAATGGAGGTTGTGACTATATAGTGATATAGCATTATACACAGGTAGAGTGACTTCGTTTAATATGTGTACCTGCCGAGGATTATATGTCAAGGTCAATCATATATATATTTGGTGGTCAATCCTTACGGATGTTGGGTTATTTGTATGAACGAATTGCATATATTAAAGACATTGAGATACTACAGTGCGCATGTAAAGAGACAGTAGTATTATGGTTTGAACCATAGAATAGAGACGACACCTCCGCCAGCAGAATCATGAGAAGATGGTCCATTGGGTTGTAGTTAGGAAGGAATTTGGAATTAATATCTCAATTCTCTAAATTGAGATACTAAAATAACCCAGACTTATTTGTTTGAATTTTCCAACGTAGAATAAGGGAAGTGTGAGATTTCTCGGATGTGAGATTGATTGGCATGAGAAATATTGGATGCATTTACACACAGATTGAGGTTGGGACCAAGGTAAACCGAGGCTATGGGTGGGCCCCGCTGTCATTTAATCAACCTCATGTCTCTATGGTACACAAATTTTTCAAACTTTGTCCAAATACAATAATCATTCTCCCCTTGGAGGATCAATTTCTTTCTCATGTTGGAAGCTTCAAAAATATTCTCCTCTAATGTAGCTTTCCGATGACTATTTTCTCTCATCCAATTGGGCTCCCAATAAAAGTTTATGCCACTTCAAAGTTTCTTGTATGTTATTAATTCTCCAGGTCATGTATTATGTTTCCTACTAATAAGAAACATGTAATTTTTCTAGAAAATAAATTCCCTTATCAGTCTGACCTAAATTTTTTCCATGTCATTATTCCTTGTCTTTCTTTTTGTTTGTTTTTTTCAAGATTCATTGTCTTTCTTTTTTTATTAACCTTTTCTCTTTTCATCTTTTTTATTTACATTAAACATTAATATTCTCATGGGACGTTTCACCTGGTACCCTTGGCAAGGTTTATAGGGCACGACTCCCTTTCATTTCAGTATTTGTAATTGGAGTATCGCAAAGTACGTGGGAGATCCCTATTGATGGATTTTGGAGGATAAATTTGAAAACAAGGGTGAGATATTGACTAATTATAGCAAGTTCCAACTTATCTCTTCAACTTTCCTTCGATTAAGATGAGCATAGATTATCAATCTAGATTCACATATCAATTCTTAGCCATTTGTGGCAGGGATGTTATCAAACCTCAAGCCTTCTCCCTAACTAATGTGAATGATCCATTTGATCATCTTCTATAAATGGATACTTAACCACACATTGCATTCATGCTTCTCTTTCCACCTAGGCTTTTTCCTCATATGCGAGAAGATTTTTAAATTTATTTGGCTTAGTGGGAGAAATAATGGTTGTTGATGTCAATGTTGTTCCCCCCATCTTGTCACTTTTACAAAACTCTAAGAATGATTTGAGTCATTAATTAGTTTTTTCCAAAGCAAATCCAAATCATTTATGGAAGAAGGGTTGTCTGTAATGCATGATCAATTGCTAGACATTGATCTTGATTATTGGATGAGACCTTAGCATTCATTGCATGGTTGGAGTTTACCATTAAAACTTTTTACTAGCCATTACAAATACTTGTGAGTTATTGATATAAATAAGCATGAGAAATCGTGACCATTTATGATAGATATCAACAACTATGGTACAATCACCTTAATCACCATGACCAACTATGAGGCATCGATTTTTCTTAGCAATTTAATCTAGACTATCTACAGTGAGATTCCAACATTTAAGGCACAATCACCTACATTGCTATGATTAACTATAGGTCATCGATACGATTTCATGGTTACAATATTGACAATTTGCAGTAAGGTTAGACCCATTATTCTCTTTCACCTCAAACCACCATAAGTGATTCTTAACTAATGATCTACCATGGTGGATACATGTCATGGTAAACACCTACTAATCATAGAGTACATGGATATAAAGCATTGCAAGGGAGCCTAAGCCATATCTCTAGATGAACATATTAAATCTAGGCGAGCCTATTTTCAACTGCCATAGGCTTACACGCGCCCAGCAGAAATGCCCGCCGCACGACATCTACAAATTTAATTCGATAGCGGGCATTTCCCCGCCCGGGCGCATTAATGAGCCTATGGTGTACCAAATAAGGCTTATTAAATCTAGGCCACCCATGGTAATGTATCATTCATTAAAATATAAAGGGTCGAAATATGTATTCGATCCAATTTGTAGTCTTTGTCAACTATGCTTTCAAATCAAATAAATTCCAACTAATTACTAATTATCTATTTTTTTCTTAATTTTAACAAAATTTACAACGAATTACTAATTATCTATTTTTTCAATTTTAACAAAATTTACCAAGAATTTGTGTAACAATGCTTCTTAATCTTAGTTTTTATACTCAATTTTGACATAATTCATTATAAATTTATATAGCGATGAGTATTAATCATCCTCTTTATGAACAATGAATCCATTGAATCATTGAATCCATTAATTGAAAAATCTAGATAATAATCACAATTTCCTCATTAATATAGTGATTCACTCTAATAAGGCATTATACCGTCAAGCACGTTCTAAGAATCTTAATGGCTCATTAATTGTACGTTTGAATTTGATATAACATTAAATGAATTGATATAACATCGGATTGAGATGATGGGGATGATCTCACTCTCATGCCAACATGATATTCTAGCAATGACTAAGGTGTTTCGTCGCCCTATTATAATATATTTATTCAGGTTCATGGTTGCATTCTATCGAACACGTTAAGAGCACGGGGTCCACCACACTTAGATTTTAGTTCAAGTGATTCGTTTAATAGGTATTTATTTAATAAAACTATGTTTATTGGGTATATTCTAGAAAGATGGGTTGTTTGGTTGATTTTTAAGAATTATTTATTAATGGGTTATAAACAAAGGTATTTTATGCAAAGATTAGTTCATAGTCAACGGTATGAATTGATATGAATGAATTACATGACAACAATTCCACTTAAATCCTATCTAAATAACATTTATTTTTTCTATAGCTTGTATAGCATTATTTCGTGTACTATATGTAGTTTTTCAAGTTATTTTTCTTTCTTCTATTGCTATAAATACTAGCTAAAGAATCTCATTTGATGGGAATTGGGAACTTCAACATTAAGAATGGTTCTTTTAATTACAATTTTTACTTACAATTTTTTTTCATGAAATTATATCATACAAAAAAGTACATTGTTACAATCTTTCGTTTAGATTGGAATTGTTAAATTAGCTAATTTCGGCAAGAAAATTTAAAAAAGCAAGAGGGTTTGTCTCGTGAGGGGAAACTAGCCAAATAACTAGTCTTAGTAGCATGAAAATTTTTTCCCTTGGAGGGGAAACCAACATTAGACAGAGAGACCCCATAACTGGATATCTAGTGCAGAAAGTAAAAAAACATAAAAACTATGACATGCGTGTAAAAACCGTGAGAGAAGAGCACCATAGCTCTAGGCATGCTTGTCCTCGTCATCCAGAGTAGGCTGGGGAGGCTGCTCTTCCTCAATGAAGCACTCGTAGTTGTCTTCTAGCTTGGGCTGATTCGACATTGAAGTCAAATGGACACCTGAAACAATATCTTTGCCACCGTCAGTGGAGCTGCTACTTCCACCATTGACCGAGGAATCCTCTGTTGTCTTGACAGGCAAGGCTACCATATTTCGAGGTTGATTCTGAAAGGAGGGGAACAGAGTGGATTTACGGTATCGCTTCTTAGACCCTGAACTCGACTGAGTTTCAGTAAGACTTAGAGTAATGTGAGCGGAGAGGAGCTGGGGGTCAATGGCCTCCGGTGCTTCCAATTCCTCGGAGAAATCCATAGAGCGACCTGCGGAGACATGAATGGGAGGTCGAGATGGCGTGCCACGGCCTCCTCCTCTTCGACAGTGCATGCAGTGTCGTCGAGGCATGAAGGCGGAATTGGAGGACTGTGGAAGGATGGAGTGAGGTGAGCTAGCAGGGTGAGAGAGCTGAGCGTGGAGTGAAAGGGTGGGGGAAGACGGAGGGACTACAAGATGGGTTGAGCCGCAACAGAGGTTGGTAGAGTGAGAGGGCAGAACCGAATGGGCAGAGCTACAACAAAATGTGACAGAGCCGAATTCGAAATGGGCAGAGAGACAGAGAAAAAAGTGGTGTGAAGGGGTAGCTCCATGGCCCATAAATGGCATGGGCTTCCTGCAACGAGGACGAGCATAATTGAAGTCGCGACGAGTGAAATGAAGGGAATTAATGCCAATTTGTTGTGGGATGGTGAATTTACCAGCTCCCTCACCTGGGCCATGTGCCTCCTCGTGGCAAGGATGATTGCCCAGTGTAGGTGAGGCCAAGTGGTAAACCAATATAGCAGGCACCCGCATCTAGGAGTTGAGTGTCTTTGAGCACCAACTAAGTGCAAGCATTGTGAAGCAATTAATCATAGATATTTTGAAGGCAGCTTAAGAGAAAGGGGAGCATCACGATACACTCCTTTGTTGGCCAGAAGGTCCACCACTGCATTGGCTGATCTGTGTACATGCTTGAAGGAAATGGCTTTGTGATGATGTATTCACTGCTCAAGGAGCTCAAATATAGCTACTAATCTCCATCTCTTGGATATTTTTGAATATGAGGAACCGAGGAGAAGGAAATGAGCTGTATATATGATGACTTGTAAATCTCCTTCAACTTCTCGTGGAAAAATGTTGTTCTCATGAGCCAGGAATAAGCCTTGCATGAGACCTTCCAATTCTGCTGAGTTGTTGGTGTCCCACCCAATGGAGCCAAAATAAATCAACAAGGGTTTTCCTTCAGAGTTCCTGATAATTCCTCCCAATTTGGTGTCCCCATGATTTCCCTTGGAGGCTCCGTGAAATTTGAGCTTGAATAGGTCTTGAGGAGGAGGGCCCCAAGTTTTGGTCTATTTCGGAGGGTGGATGGGAGGGGGAGCCCCATCAGAATGACAGGGGATTGAGAGATTCTAGTTGGCCCAAATGATGCTTTGAGGAGGATGAGAAGGGAATTCTGTGTGCTTCCAATGATGCAGGGCCAGGGTTTCCTTTAGGTTGTTGCATAAATTCATCCAGAGTATCTCTTGTGGAATGGTTTGATCTTTGAATATGCATCTATTCCTTTCGTTCCAGATCATATAGAGAAGGAACCTCAATAGGAGGGCCCAAAGAGATTTGAGAAGATTGCTACTAAAAGGAGATTTCTTCCAAAGAAGAATGGAGCTGATGACATCCCCTCTTATCCTGTCAGTTCTTTGACAAAGGATAGTTATGTTGTCCCAGAGAGTGTTGGCAAGGGGACAAGTATCCAGGAGATGATTGATATTTTCTTCATGGTTTTGACAATTTGGACATCAGGATGGACCTATAAAACCTTTTTTCATTAGGTTATCCCAAGTTAGGATGTGCCTTTTGCTGAGTAGCCATAAGAAATTTGAGATTTTAGGCCATATACTGGGGTTTCAAATATGTTTCCAGATTGTATTATGCTGATTCAGAGCATTAGGGATAAGCAGGTAGTATGCCTCCTTGGTGGTGAAAGTGCCCTGAGTGGTGTACCCCCATCGAAGGATGTCCTCTCCTTTTGTGAACCTGATTTTCATTTTGTGTAGCTCCTAGTCAATATCTTCATGTGATTCCCCATTCCAATTTTCCTGCCATTGAGATGCAGGAAGCCGTTGACAGTAGCCATTGATGAGAGATGTGGTCCATAAGTATTTGATTTGATTGTTCTCTCGTCTTTGGAGAGTGGATTTCCATCTTGGTTTTTGACGCAGCATGGCTAATTTTGGCATCTGTTGCCACGAGTCCTCCCCAAGTCGAGCTTGGGATCCAAAACAAATTTCCAAAAAGCTATGCTCTTGGATTATGGATATGTGCAGCTAAGCCGCTTTCCAAATTTGTGAACCCGTCTCTTCTAAGTTGAATCTGATATGTTCCTACTGAGGCCAGTTTCCTGCATATTTGGATGACCATAGTTTTTCCCACGTAGCATCAGATTTGGAGATCCATTTCCACCAAATTCACGTCCCATGACAACATTGTTGTGGCTAGGATCTCATAGTCCCAAGCTGCCCGCGATTTTAGGAGTGCAAATGTCATCCCATTTCACAAGTGCACATTTCTTATTGTATTTCTTGTTGCCCCAAAGAAAATTCATTTTTAGGTTGCGAATTGACTTGAGAACCCATTAGAATGGAGGACAGATTTAATTAGGATGAGACAACCAAAAATGTTGAGAGTTTTGTGCGTCTAGGAGGAGAGTCTGGCGTCTAATTGTCCAACAGTTCTTTCAAAGAAGAGTGTTTGATGGCAGTGTAAATGAGCAGAGCTCCTAGGCACTTTGAGGGAAAATATGTGATGGAGAAGCCAAGGGTTTAGGATATATTGTGCTGAGTGGTGGCAGGAGAATTGAAGAAAAAGAGTTGAGATTTCTCGACATTAATGATGGTTCTAGAGGCATCAAAGAAGCAATCGAGCAGGGATTTGAAGGAGTGGGCTTCTTGACCCGATGGATGGCCAAATAACATATTGTCATCAAGGAATTGCTGGTGAGAGATGGGGGTATTTTTTTGAATGGATAAACCTTTTAGGGACTGAGAGCTAATGGGATTGAGAATAAGGTGTCCCAAGCCTTCTGCCATGAGAACAAATAGGAAGGGAGAAAGGGGACCGCCTTGACGTATTCCTATGGAGGGTGAGAATGGGGAAGGGGGAGCCATTGACTAGGATTGAGAAGAAAGGGGAAGAGCTAAGGCTCATAATCCATCGGATCCAAGTCAGACTGAAGCCAAATTCCTGGAGCATTTGTTTAATATAATTCCAACTAATTTATCAAAAGCTTTGGAGAGATCAATTTTGAGGAGCATACCTGGTGTTTTCTCTATTTTCAGTAAGTGAGTGAATTCATGCGTGAGGATTATGCCATACAAGATTTGACGACCCTGCACATATCTCATTTGTTCTAGAGATATTAGTATCAGGGGAAGGGGTTTGAGCTTGTTGGCGATCACTTTAGAGATAAGCTTGTAGATGACATGGCCGAGGGTGATCGATCTAAATTTGTTTGGGGTGGCTGCATGCTCCTCTTTAGGGATGAGAGTGATAAAGGTTGAATTGAGGGCTAGAAGGACCCATTGCATGCTCCTCGATTCCTCAACTAATTCCCAGACCTCCAACTTGATGGTCTCCCAGAAAAAATGAAAAAAAATGGAGGTGAAGCCATCCAGTCCAGGGGCTTTCCCATTCTTTAAGATGTGACATTGCTTGTTCCAATTCTAACAATGAGACCGATATCAATATCATTTGGTTGTGCTCCTCCATGATGATTCTAAGGATGTGCTGAGTGATTTTATTAATTGCAGGTTAACGATCAATGTTGGGTTCTTTGAGTGTCTCCTCGAAGAAGTTTAGAAGTTCCTGCTCGATATCTTCATGAGCTTCTAGGTTGCCTCCTTGATAATTTTTGAGGACAGAAATAGGGTTAAGCATTCTTGTTTGTATGGTGGAGCGGTGGAAGAATTTGGTCTTCTTTTCCCCTTCTTTGAGCCAACAATTTTTGGGTTTTTCTTTCCAGAGGATTTCTTCCTGAAGTCCGCATTCTTCCAATCGGCTCATTAGATCATGTTCTCATACTGCTAACTCCTCCCTGTGCCCCTCTTGAATGATATGTTGTTGGAGGTCAGCCATTTGTTTTTCAGCTCCTTTTGACTCGTGAAGATATTTCCGAAAGTTGACTGATTCCAACGCTTTTGGTAATTTTTGAGAATCTTTAGCTTCTGCTAGAAATAATACATTTTGGAACCTTCCGGGGTGGAAATGTTGCTCCACCAGGTTGTGACCATATATTTGAAGCTGGGATGAGTCAGCCAGAACTGATCGAAGCCAAACGATTTGTTGCTGGCTACCCCAGGCCTCGACCATTGTAGCTGGATGGGCAAATGATAAGATCCTGAGGTTGGGAGGATGATGACAAATAAATCTCCTCCAAGATGGATGGAATTTTCCGAGATAAGGAATCTATCAAGTCTCGAAGCAATTTTCTGAGTTCCTCCTCTGTGATTTTATCATGTATGGATGCCATAGGATGTCTGAAGGTATATCAATTGGTTTTCCTGAATGAAAGATTTAAATCTAAGGTTGTCAGCTTCGAGTTTGAGTCGGGCTCCTTTTTTCTCATCCAATTTAGAAATCACGTTGAAGTCACCACCCATAATCCATAGGGGATTCGTTTGATGAGAGTTGAGAAGCTCAATGGACTTCATGATAGCAATTTTCTGGGCTATGGGTTGAGGAAAGTAAACATTAGTGAGGTGGCCATGAACATTGGTGCAAACTAAGTGGAATGAGGCTTGAATGAAGTTGTGAGAGGCATGGAGGTCAGTCAGGGTGATGAGAAGGGGGTTCCAAGCAATTTCCAGCCCCCCTGAGTCCCCTATAGCACTCACTGCAATGGTGGTATAGCCATGCCAAATTTTGGTGATGATGGTATTCAGGGTGGAGCTAATACATTTGGTTTCTTGCATAAAGAAGATGGTTGGTTTTTCTTGCTCGATTGTGTTCTTGATCATCCGGTGCTTTGAGGGGATATTAAGCCCTCAGATATTCCAGGTTATGGGCTTCATTGAAAACTATTGAGGAAAATATTGTAGAACTTGGTCAGCTTGGGATATCATCCCGATTCAACAAGTTGGATGCTAAGCAGGATGAGACATTGTAGATCCATTCATTTCCCTCTTTTCCTTGATTCATTCATGACACTTTTTGTGTCCAACTGGGTGCTTCCTTGGATTCCAAAATATGGGATCTATTATGCTCTAGAAAGGACATTCTCCAAACATTCGATTTACCAGGGTGGGATCGTGTGATATGCATGATTTTTGCAGGTTGCCTCTAGGCCCATGATGTCGAGGTCCCCAAAGTCAATTCTTTTTGGATCTTCCTCCTTGTGGGTAGGTTTCTCCAGTTCTTCCATCTTATTAATGTCCAACTGGTATTTCTCCATGTGAGATGGGGATTCCAGATCTACTATCTTTATTTTTTGGGTTTATGTTCTTGTTGGGCTTGGGTTCGATTAGCATCTGGAGGGGTTGAGGTGGAGAGCTTCAAGGGAGAAGAGTGGATTTGATTAGAATTGGGGGGGGGGGTTCCATCATATGGGTATGCTTTGGGGGTTCAAGGTGGAGCCTTCCAAGTTGGCTTGGTTGGCAAGAATATCAAAGCTATTTCTGGTTAAGGGTTAGGAAGCTTTAGGAGATAAGGTAGTTTTCTTGGCATGCCTTTTGCATTTGGATTCTTTGGTGAATCCATCGGGATCAGTATTATCTGAGGCTGGGGAGGATTTCTAGGCTTGATTGAGTGGACAGTCTTGGAAGAGGTGCTCATGCTTATGACATCTATGGCAACGAAATGATACATGTTCTTAATCGATGGTTTGGACCCATTCAAAATCATCATGGAAGAGACTTACCGCATCCGGGAGAGTTTTGGCTAGATGCATGTAGACATAGATTTTGGCGTAGGCCTTGTAGAGATTGAGTTTAGTTTCTTCAACTATTTTGAAAAACTCTCCGAGGTTCTTTCCAATATCTTTGAGGGAAATCTCATCCCAATTAAGTCTTTTGGAAGAGAGTACAACCTGATATAGATGGGAGCCCAGCTTAAGTCCTCTTTTTCAGGGTTGAATCTCTCTATCCAATGCCATAGATAGAGTCTAACCAAGTTGAATAATTATGGTCCTCCATCCATAATACGATGTTTTTCCTCTATGCAGGTGAAAATGATGTTGAAGAAACCCTTGGGTCCAACTTGGAGGGAGATGTGCCCTTTGGGCTTCCATTTGGATGCAATCCAGCCGAGGAGAGCTTTCTGAGTGGGCTAGAAGCCAATGAACTTTTTAATGAGAGAATGGTATTTTCTGTAGTGTATTCTGCCATTGATGCAGTGAGCTGGAAGAGAAATCTTGCGTTTGTCAGCTACTATGGGGATGCAAGTCAAGGAAGATGATTTCCTCTGCTTGTTTTTGTCCTTTTTCTCTTATGTTGTAGTTTCATGGGTGTCTGCAGGGTCAGAGATCCCTGTCGGTCCGTTGAGAGGGCCAGTGTTAGTAGCCACAGATTTGTTTCTAGTAGGAGAGCCACCGACGTGTGGGGGTGTGCCTACCTGCCATTCATGAACCTCCATTCCTCTGAATCTTGTGTGTCATGATAAGCTTTGTCTCTAGCGCAGAGGATTTTACGGTAGATGGGAGGTGAGAGAGCCCTGTCGGCACCCGTCGCAGGGGCGAGAAAACCCTAGGTTTCCATGGGCTCACGCAGCTCCAGTGTTCAGATCCAAATCATCGCCAATATCTTAATACAATTCTTAACCACATACTAATAAAGGCATAGGTCTATTCAGAAAGTTAAAAATCCTAAAGAATGATGAATAAAGAACCTGCCTTTGCAACACCCCTTCAATGAACCAAGATATTGGTTTTTATATGCATGGGAAAATAAGACCATGTGCCTAATAATAAGTCTTTATATCTATTGTTAAGGACATATATTCTCTAGGTAAGTAAGCAATAAATGAATATAAATACAAAGTCAAGTCTTATGTTAAGGACTTTTCAAATCCCCTTTTTGAAGGATTTCTTATATCCCCTTTTCTTCCTCTCTCTATTCTATTTTATTCTTCCTTCTTCGAAATTGGTTGACTACATTTATATTAAATATTTTCAATGTTCATTCTTACAACTCTTTCCACATAGGTTCAAGTTCATACTCAACTCAACATTACATTTGAATTTAAATCTAGTGAAAAATTGGTTTTTTACATCCACCAAAGTCCCCTTAAATTTAATTATGATTCTAAACTTCTATATACATTATGAAAAATATATTTACAATGCACAACATCTATTTTTATGCACCATATCAAACTTGAAAATTTTACTGATTTCTGGTATCCAAAACTTCAAAATAAACATGGGTATGCCTTTCACATTGCATCTTATAGATCCTACATTTTTTTGCATCTTATAGCTCTTGCATTGCTTCTTCAAGGCCAGAGTGATCCAATTGCATCTTTACTTGTTGAATAGCCAAATTCTAGCTCCAAGGTTGCTTCTTCAAGAATGAAGTGCTTCCATTGCACCTTTGTTGGTCTTATAGCATAATTCGAAGACATTGTTAACTTCTTATCTCAGATGCTTAGTGGTTGTAGATGAAGGTATTATTTTGATTTCACAAAAATTAAAGCGCAATCAATAATAGGGTTAGGATCATGAACATAGTTTTTTAGTAGAGACACATAAAATTCAATATGAGAATTTATTCAAATCGTTAAAAAAAATCTATATTAAAAAGTATTATCATATTTAGGATTTTGAAAGGATCAAAATAGTCGGTTTCTATCTTAATACAAGTCCCCAACTTTAAGGAAATTATCTTTCCTTTAGTTTGCATGAGTATATGATCCCTAATTTTGAATGTTTTATGTATTCTACCTTTATATGTATAACTCTTTTATATATTCCATGTAGACTTTTATTTTTTGTTAATCTTGATTATCTGTTTCTTGATATCCTTGAATAATTTTGGTCCATGCATCGCTCTATATATAGAATTATTCTAAGCTTTGAACTAGTCAAATATTTCTTTGATTTTTCCTTATGCTCTTAACATTATTTTGTCTAATTGACATCTATAAACTCCAACCTTAAATCATCTCATGGTTTCTACCATTTTTAGAGGATCATCTAGTTCCTTGTTCCCATTAGATTCCATGTCTTCATTGCTCAAATTAAAATTTTATGCTTTAAGTTATTGTTCGTGGTATAAATTATATTCTCCATTCTTGATATTCTGTCTCCAATCATTTGATCAACCTCATTTCTCTATGGTACACAAGTTTCTCAATTTATATTGAAAGAGTAATCCTTCTTCCTTTGGAGGATTAATTTTTTTTTTAAGTTGGAAGCCTCAAAATTATTCTCCTTTTCTATAGCATTCCAATGACTATCTTCACTTACCAATTGGACTCCAAATAAAAATTTATGTCACTTCCAAGTTTCTTGTATGTTATTAATTCACATTTTCATGTTTTATGTTCCCTATCAACAAGAAAAATTTTAAACTTTTTGGAAACTAGATTCCCTTATCAATTTGACCTAAATGTTTTTCAAGTCATTATTTCCTTGTTATTCTTTCTTTTCATCTCTACTCTTTTTTCAAGATTCATCATCTTTCTTTTCTTCTTGACTTTTCATTTTTTGTATTTTTATTTACATTAAAAACTATTGTGCTTGTGGGTCATATCATGCGACACACTTTTCAAGGTTTATAACAAAGTGTTCCTTTTCATTCCACTATTACTAATTGAAATGTTTTAAACTACCGAAGATAACCCTATTGGCGTATTTTGGAACATCAATTTGAAATTGAGGGTTAGATCTCGCCCAATTATAGAAATTTGAAACTTCTCTCCTCAACCTTTCCTCAATTAAGATAAGCATATATTATCAATCTAGATTCACATATCAAATCTTAGCCATTTATGTTATGGATGTTATCATCCCTAAAAAAATTTCCCAAGATAATGTGAATGATCCATTTGATCATCTTCCATAAATGGATACTCCACCATGCATGACATCCATGCTTCTCTTTCCACTCTAGGTTCTTCCTCATATGTGGGAGGGTGTGGTCAATCATGATTAGTGGGAGAAATAATTCTTGTTCATATCAATGTTGTTCCTACCCTCTTGTCCCTTTTATAGAATAATCTGAATGATTTTGAGTCATTGATTAATTATTTCCAAAGGAATTCCCATCTGTTAATGGGAAAATGCTTGTCCATCATGCATGATAAATTTCTAGACATTGATATTAATTCTTGGACGAGACCTTAGCGTTAATTACATGGTTGGAATTTACCCTCAAATTGTTTTTCCTTGCCATTATGAATAATTATGAGCTATTGATACAAATTAAGAGGAACAATCGTGGCCATTTGTGATAGACACAACCAATTAAGTTACAATCATGTTAATCACCATGGACAACTATGGACCATTAATATTGCTTATAAATTAAATATAAACTATTTATAGTGAGAATCCAACATTTAAGGCACAATTAGTTGCATTTCCATGATTATCTAAGAGTCATTAATATGAGTTCATGTTTATAATATTGACCATTCATATTAAGGTTGGAAATATTGTTCCCTTGCACCACAAACCACCATAAGTTATTTTCAGTTAATGGTATTCCCTGGTTGATGCAATACAAGTGGGTCATGGAAAACACTTCCTAATCCTATACTACATGCATATAAAACATTGCAAGGTAAGCCTAAGCCATATATCTAGTTCAATCTATTAAATATATGCCATCACCGGTAATGTACCATTTATTAAGGTATAGAAGGGTTGGAATATATGTGACTTCTCCATAATTGATCCAATTTATAGCATTTGTCTATTTCCACTCAAACATAATATAGTACAACCAATTTCCAATTATCCATTTTTTTGCTCAATTTTGACAAAATTCACCATGAATTTGCATAACAAAGTTTAATAACCATCCTCCTTATGATCATTATTTTCTAGTGATTCACCATGATAATTTAATTCATTAATCTAATAACTGAAAGATATTGACAATTTTATCAATTTACTCATTAAAACTTTCTATCAAACACTTAGTAAGTAGATTAGAACTTTTCTCGAAGAGTTAAGTCTCTAGCCAAACTTGAATGGAATGATAGTAGGAATTTTCACCAACCTTATGCTTTCAATCACCTAGGAGTATTTTTCATTATGATGGGATAGAATTAATATCATTCCTCCCCCCAAGGATGGAATTTATCCAACTATTCTCATTAATACATTTGTCAAGAATTTCATGTATAAAGTGTAGTATCCACTAATAATATCAAATCTTGGTCCATACAAACTCAATGTTAAAACCAAAGTTTTTATACCATATTGTAAGATACCTAGCCACATTTGTAACAATGTTGAGGCAATGGATAATTATAGAAGAAATTCCAACTTCGTACAACGCATTGTAAAATGAAATAAATGCAAATAGGGGAAAATGATTCAGCTATGAACATATGAAAATTAAAGAAAATTATAGAATGTAATTTTTCCACACATGTAGAGTTAATTCATACATAAATGAATAGGTAACTCATAACAGTTAAAAAAAAAATATTTTTGATATTCATAAATAATGAGGAAATACTTACCTTTTTAAGAATTATTTACCGAATAGTTGTAAAAAGGTATTGTTCCTACCAATCTTAGAAACCCTATAGAAAAGGCCATCCTTTACTCAGGGAAATGAATCCAAAAGGGATAAATTTCCTATTGCAAGGACCTAAATCTCTCACATTTAACCTAACTCCTAGATTACACAAACACATATAAGGAAAAGACACTTATACTTTGGACCTTTCAACCATAAAATTCCCACTCAACCAACATATGTTTCCCTATAGCATACATGATATTGAAAATGGGATCTATTGTAATATACCATATTCCCTCACATTATCTACCTTCCACTTCTAATGCTCTACAAACTATCTAGAAAGTTTCTTTTATATGGAATTAGGGACATCAACATCAATATGAGTTGCTTTCCTCACAACTCTTACAAATAGAAACTATTTAAGAAATCAACCTAATCATAGAAGAGTGTAAGAAACTTAAGAATAATTATTTATGAACTTCCCAATTAGAAACTCCATTGAATTACCCAATGTCTTGATTTCTATATACATGGAAAATTGATACCATGAGCCTCGTGCTAAGTCTTTATACCTATTGTTAGAAAAATCTCTCCTTAAAGTAGGTAAGTAAGAAATTAACATAAATAAAAGGTCAAGACTTAGGTTTGGATCCTATAGAATCCTTATATCGCCTTACATTACCCTTTTTTGGACTTATAACCCCTTATTTTCTTTTGGTCTTCCCCATTTTTATTTAGTTACTGAGATTTATATTATATGTTTAATGTATATTCTTACAATTATTTGCACATAGAATTAGTCTTACACAAATTCAACTTTACATATACATTCATGTCTGGGAGTAAGCTAAGTATTATAATTTTATAATAGGTATGACAATAAATAATGAAAAAAAATATTACATTTCCAAATAAAAAGTTTATCATCTACGCTCATTCTGTGTATATGAGATTAACAAATTCAAGGAATTTAATTCATAGCAATATCCTGTAATTGGCAGTCATCACAAGTTTAACTAGAATTATAGTATATAAAATAGAATTTATAGACAAAAAAACACCAATTTTAGTCTCGAAAACAACATTAAGTCAATGGACTTATAATATGGGAAAAAATGAAACTCGAGACACTTTAGTTACTCGTATTACCTTGTATAGATGTTAAGAATATATTTGTAACATCTATAAAGAATTATAGAGGAGAACTAATCAATTGTAGATGTGTTTATAATTATAATCTTAGAAATAAAAGCAATATGATGTGATTATAATTATAATCTTAGAACTGAAAGCAATATGCCCTATCATATCTTTATAGAAGTTGGTTATTTCCCCACTGAGAGTGTCAATATGAGTAGGTACCTAATGTATAAATAAAAGAAAACTAACATGAATATAATAAAACTCCTTAAGATTAATTTAAACTCTAGTGAAATTCACCCAATACGTAAGATAGGTTGCATAAAGATGTTTAGACTTGGTGAAACCAATAGAGAATAAAGAAAATTGTCACTATGTAAGACATAAGTACCATTAAAATTACTATTTAATATTAAAATTAAAATTATTATAACATTAAAATTTGAAGAAAACATGTGGTGCAATAAAGAAATATAGAAGATGATAAAATTAAGATACTATCAATAAGTCATTAACCCCAATCTAGAAGGTTAAAAGTGTCTTTTTGTTATAACTTAGTTCAAATAATAAAATTAGTTATATTAAAACAATATCCAACTCTCACTGAGTATTGAAAATTGAAAATTGATTTAATTTGCATTTAATATGATTTATTATAGGTTGTATGAAAAAGTAAGCTACTTTTTTCATGTTGTTTTCGTAGCTTAACTAATGGTTCATTTGAGAGCTGAAGAAACTTTATTTAAAAAAAAGGGGGGGATTAGTTGATTAGTTGTTTAACAAAATTAGTGTTTAAGGGGGGAGTGTGGGTTTAATTTTGACTCGTAATAGATTAATTAAAATAACCTCGAAGATAAATTTAATTGAGACATTAATAGGTTTATTTTTAATGGTTTAATATTTGCAAGCTCAAGTACATGGTATGTTATTGTGTATCCTTTAGTATTTTCTCATGGTATTGGATGTAATGGATTCAAATGTGTGTAATAATATTTCTCACTTAGGTTATTTAAGAATATGTATAATTGTAACATCTAATTAAGTAATAAATAATCAACCATGAGAAAAATGTTATTTTATCTGTATACCACGGGTGATACGAGCTCTCAATCTCCCAATTCTCAACTCAAATGTCTAAAAGAATGTAATAGAAATGAATTTAAAAGCTAGGCAATAAGGTTGAACTTGTTAGCGAATAATATGTTTTATAAATTCAATTTAAATATTATAAAAGTAAAATTATATCATTTTCCCTAAGTAACACAAAATATTAAAAGTCAAAATATAATTAATTAGTACTCAACCATTATCTACATTGTTGAGGAAAGGTGTTTGACAATATTTAAAGGCATTATGAAACAATATTGCATCTCAATTTTAATATACTTGTGACATAATTAGTATAAATATATAAATTAAATGGGGAATTAATTTATGATAGGTATCAAAGAAAACTTACCTCAAGATACATTTTACATTTCTTATATTAAAAAAAATTATAAAATCTAAATAAATCATAAAATTGTTTTAAATTATTATTATTAATTATAAAAATAATTAATATATGAGTTAAACAATATTGTTAATCATGGATATTCACTCTCACTTTACGAAGGAAATTCTTATAAATAGATGTTTTATCAATACCAGATACCAAATGCGATGCGTGTTGATATGACATTTTCTTTAATTAATTAATTTGAGATAAATGAATTAAAAGAACATAAAAAACTTAGAGATAAATTTTCAGCCCTTCATCTATGAATAATACTATGTATATTCCAACATATTCCTTTCAGGTTAAATCTCTTCCATCCACCTAATAATTACCAATAATTAATTAAAACTATGAAAGGCCTATTCTAAAATAGACATGTCTATCGCCATAATTATTTTTCCTACTTTCTTAATTCATCAACATTATGAAAATTTTAAAAAAACTATAGGGGATATGTCAATGGTGTTGGTGCAAAAAGGTGACTTATGAAAATCAATCCTAATGCCTACATTAATCATCAACTGGGGATTCATCTATTTGTTTCAAGAGTGTTAGCACTTTGTGTGCAAATTGAAATTAGAATCTATCTAGGAGTAAATGGTGCTAAATCGTTGTAATAACTACTTTTCTAATTCTCAAAGTTCAATCAAAAGAAAGCCTTAAATGAATTACAAACTATGAATTTTAATCTAACCTCAATTAAATTTTAGAGAAACCGAATCAAACTTATGAATTACAAGAATCACGCTCAAAGAATTATTACTTTAAGAATAATCTACTGAAAGGAAAGATTATAGAAATGAACATCAAACCAACATTCACACTTTTAATGTGAAAATGAGAATAACTGATTACTATAGATTCCCAATAACATTACTCAAAAGAAACACCAATCAATTACACTGCTTAAACTAATATGATAACCTCATTAAGGAATAACACACAAGCATAGAAAGTGACAACAACTGAAAGTTATCTCACAATAAAAGAAAATCATAAAGATCTATATTAAGAACCGTTGAATTGACCGTAATTCTATGAGATAGCAGAAATAACATAAATCAATAATTACGAAAAGGAAAATAAATGTATATGAAACAAGAGAAGTAGTAGATCTCCTCGTGATGGGGCCAAGGTCCCCAAAATTCAATGCCAAAAGACACTCAAAATGTGATTACGAAAGAAACTCTGTCTGTTTCATTGAATTTAATAATAACAATACCACATCACCACAATGTAATTAATCTGTCTTAAGAATACTTGTCAAAATATAAATTATAGCTTCTGGGTTAAAAGTCCCATTCTATTTTACCTATCTACTTTTATATAATTCACAAGTGAAAATGGCCTAGATGAGAGCGAATCTCAGATTAGGAGATTCCATGGGATTGTAAATCACAATCATATTGTTTTATAAATAAACTGACCCTCCTAGTCTTCAATGGTTCAGAGCAAGAAATATATTTTGTCTTTTTCCTTTCACTCTTTCTGAGCATCCCAGTATCATTAACACCACAAACTGTCCATTCTATCCCAAAAGCATGAGAATTTGAGCTATGTCAATCATGTATCTTAATAGGTATTTTCCATTTTTAAGCCAATACTTTCTGATTACCCAAAATAAAGAGGTGTTTAAAATTCAATGATAAATCAAACTTAATATGGAGATAAAAATACCTTTTCCATGGCCCAATTATACTCCCTTTACCTTTCTCTGCATGTATCATGGAATAATATGGTTTCGGTTTGGTCCTTAGCCTTCTGTAGTTGGGTTTGCATTCTCTTCACTTTCTCCTGCTCACCTCTGAGACTGGTAAAGTTTCATCTTCTCTTGCAGTGAGTGTATCTAATTTCTTCCTCAAATCCTGGTGTATCTGTAAGGGCACCACTTATTTCTTGTATTGATCCAAATCTTTCTGAGTTTGTGTCAATTCATTCCGAATTTTCAAAATAACAACCTCTCTTACCAGAAGAGTATAGAGAGGTGTTTCTTCTTTCTGTGTCTCATTGTCATGTGTTGGCACTGAATCAGTTTGCACAATAGTTTCAACCATTTCTTGGGAAATACAGTGATTGGTCTAGATATTTTCCTCAAAAACTATTTGAACAACAACATCTATGGAATCCACAGGAAAGTCCGTTTGGGTCTCTGTTGAAAAAACAGAAGGTTTTTCAATTTGAGTGTCAATATCCTCTGTAGGACATGGTTATTTAGGTTTCAACAACTTCCATTTCTACTTTCGGCTTCCAGGCCTTGTCTGCTTCCTTTAACCACTCAATTTTTTGACCATTTTCTTCAATTTTCTGTACTTCTTACTCAGCTTCCTTAATCTGGCATTGGCCGATTTCTCCTCCATGGGGTTTTCAATCAGAGAGGGCACAATGTGTCTTTTAGCCTCAGGAGGAGCTATACCAATATCAAGGTCATGCTCTGGTGGGACAAGATCATTTTTAGGCATAAGAGGGGTTGTACCAACATCAATATCATGTTCAAATGGTATAGTATGGTTTTTAGGGATAAGAGGAACTGTACCAACCTCAAGATCATGTTCTAGTGGGACAGTATCTCCTGAATGATTCTCAGGTTTAGAAGCATCCTATGAATGCGTTTCCACCTCAGGGTATTCATTTTTAGAGGGAATTGGTCCCCTAAAGTCCTGCAAATCTCCCACTTCTTCGATGGATGGTAAATTTTTAGTATGGTTATAACTGCCAGCAGAGGAAAACTGATCAGGATCTTGTCCTTCAGGGTTTCCAAATTGGTCCCTGTCTTCATATAGTGTACCAAAATTCTCGAGTACTCGAGCCATTTCTTCCTCATATTCTTGTAAATAATCATTCTACGGATTTAGAGGTGGTGTATGAGATGGCCCTACCTCATCTGTCAGAATTGGGTCATGTTGTCGTGAGTTTATCCTTACAAAGCATCTTCGTTTTACTGGGCTAGAGGTTAAGGAAAGAGTCTTCCATTTTCTTGCTCTTCTCATAATTTATACTTCTATTCTCTGTTGTTCAGTGTTTGTGTTATCATTGTTTCTACCATTTATCTTTGTCTGTGTATCTAGATTTTCTTCTGGTGTGGCAGGGTTTAGAATGTTGTCCCATGTCCATTGCTGCTGGGCTAAGTCATGGATGGTAATTCACTTGATCAGGCCATGGTGGATGATAATGGATATTTAGCCTTCCTAACCCTTCTAGTAATATCATGTAATAAATAATTCAAAAAGAAAGGCAAGTTAACTATAATTTTCTGTTTGACTATGGCTAGTGATTTAAGTTGTTGAGGTTTTACCATGTCTTGGCATCCATCACAAGTGATGTACTTCTGCACAGTGGTTCCCAATTCTCGCCATGGTTCCTTTAGAGATGTCAGGTGAATTCCTTTTCCTTTACGAACCAATTTCTCATGCGGGTCCTGAAATACTGTGACTGCATCATGAAACAAAACGTGCTTATCATTCCACTTTGTGACTTCTCCTAGAAGTCCCAAAACCTTGGCTAGGATTTCTTTAGACACTATTATATTTTTACCTCTTACAATTGTGCATCCTCCTAGTAGATTTTGCTGGAACTCCAATGCTATTTCAATGTGAAATCCTTGTAATTTGGTCAAATATTGGAGCTAGCCAACACGTTCATGAACTATGCAAGCCTGGGCCATTAACCAAAGTACTGTGGGTTCATAGCGAATAGATTTTCTGCCCATGATTCCTATGCTTTAGGAGAAAAATTCACACTTCTGCATGCAATTATTATAGTGTTATTAGTTTGGAACAATACTACTAAATTGCATACAATGCTTTGAACTATGTTATTTTTTATCTAAAAATCCATAATATTATTTTTCTCATTGGCACGTTTTGGCAGAGTTTAGTAATTATATCGCATGATGTTCCATTATGCCTACCTCCCCCCCTCCAATTAGAAAAGAGTTTCCACAACCATAGAGCATGGGAAAAGAGGAAAGGATGTTGGGAATTCATAGAGCAATGTACATATGGTAATAAACAGTTAGAGGCTTGCAAATTTCGAAAAATAGGTAGGAAATGACCGAAAAATGGAGTTAAAATAGAGAAATAGCCATTATGAGAAAATGTTTTCCCTTAAATGGAAAGATATGATGAAATCGTGACAGGCGATAGATGCTAAAGATTGGTGATATCATTTGATCAAACATTATGGATATAATTCATATAAAAGTATAGTCTACCATGTGTATTGGTTAATGAATTCTTTTCAAATGATGAATTTGTCTTTAGAGATGAATCAATAGGAGATAGTGGGATATGAGTAATTGGAAATGTAACATAAAACTCGAATAACATAAGCAGAGCCACTGCTGCCAGCACGCGTCCATAGCCTTGACAGGGTTGTTTTTTAACACCAAAAATGAGCCAGACTCCTCTATTTAGGACTTAAATGATTTTTTTATTTTAGAGTGAGATCACTATGCTAGCATGATGACCAGATAATCATAGTGTCATTCACTAGGGTATAACAAAGTGATGAATCCAGCTCTTGATGAGACCTCCTATCCTTCTGACAGTTTTAACTGTCTAGAAGGCCATTGCCCTGGTGTGGTGGCCATAATGAGAATGTCATTTGTTACATCCTTATAAGCAGGGTAGGTTGGATCTTGAGGAGAGCCCCTATTCTCTCTAAGAATATTTTCATTACATGTACATATAGAAATTATAAATGGAGGGAGACTCATTAACTCCTTAAGAGTTAGGTATGGTGTAAGAAGTAAAAGAATGCTAATAAAAGTTATGCCCTTACCCTACATATTCATACCAAAGGGGATTATCAATTGAAAGTGTAAAAAAAATAAACCAACATGGTATGGAGATAATGAATCATTTTATGATATGTCCGAAAATAACATATTTAGCAAGTCATTATATAGGTAAACCATGTCATTTTAGGGAATAAAGATACCCATCAAAGGTTTAAAAATCATAATGTTGTTAATATCACTGTCTTCCCTCTATATTGGGTACAAATTTCCAATACAAAAATATGATCTTCATAGTAAAGAATGTGAGAGAAAAAATCACAAAAAGGGGTAACACAAAATGACAGCTGTTCATTTTTCTGAACAGTAGGTGTTCAGTTGATTGAAAAATAGTTGTTCAATCATTTGAAAAGAAATTATTAAACACACAAAAGTAATCACAGATTTTCATTTTTCTGAATAGTAGTTATTTAATGGATTGAACAACAGTTGTTCAATTGTTTGAACAACAAAAACACATCAAAAAAAGGCATCGCAACTATTCATTTTTTTGAACAATAGTTATTTAATCAATTGAACAACAACTTTTCAATTGATTGAAAAACAAAAACACTGAAAAAAATAAATAGTAGCTATTCATTTTTCTGAATAGAAACTATTCAATTTATTGAACAACAACTTTTCAATTGATTGAACAACAAAAACACATAAAAAAAAGAATTGCAGCTGTTTGTTTCTTAAACACAAAAATGAAATCGCGATTTTTCATTTTTCTGAACAACAACTCTTCAATGGATTGAACAACAGTTTTTCAATTGTTTGAACAACAAAAACACATAAAAAAAAGACATCACATTTGTTCATTTTTCTAAACAGAAAATTTTCAATCGATTGAACAACAACTGTTCAATTGATTGAACTACAAAAACACTAAAAAAAATAAATCACAACTGTTCATTTTTATGAATAACAACTATTCAATTGATTGAAAAATAGTTGTTCAATTGATTGAACAGCAAAAACACACCAAAAAAAAATCGTAGCTATTCTTTTTTCTGAAAAGAAGATGTTCAATTGATTGAACAACAACTATTCAATGGATTGAACAACAAAAGAAGTCCAAAAAAAAATCGCAACTGTCCATTTTTTTGAATAGCAACTGCTCAATTAATTGAATTGTAACTCTTCAATTGATTGGAAAACATCCGTTTGTGACACAACGTTTCAAAAGAAAATAAATTCATATATTAATACAATGATGCTTTTAACCAAATATTAAGAATATATACATTATTTACAATCGAAGAAAAGCGAATTTTCACAAAAGTAAAGCTGTTGGGTCATTAATCCCCATGGCTAAGATTTTCATAGTGGGATCATTATGTACCCGTTGGCAGGAAGACTCTTTGGTGAGTGGTTTATGTTAAATATTACCCAATGTCCATTGACTTGAAAAGAAGAGACAAACCCATCGATGGTGGTCAGATTTAGAGTGTCGTTATTGTGCACCTCTTGAATTTCATATGGGCCAAGCCACCTTGTCTATAATTTACTCGGAAAGTCTTGGAACTTGGAATCATAGAGGAGTGCCCAGTCTCCTTCCTGAAATGTCTTCTTTTTGATAAGATTTTCATGCCACTTAGCCCTTTGCTGCTGAATAATTGTAGTGCATTACAGAGCAAGTAGCCAAGTTTCATCCAATTCATTTATTTGTTGAAGTCATTTATTTTGTGCCTTTGTCATATCTAGTCCCACTTCCTGGGATGTTCTAGTATTATTTATTTCAAATTCGATAGGAAAAATAGGTTCTTTTGCAAATACAAGTTGGTACGGGGAATATCAAATATTATTTCACCAAGTTGTGTGATAAGCCCACAAGGCCTCTCATAGTTTAGAAGCCCAATCCCGACGATGTGTCAAAACTATCTTCAACAAAATTTCCTCAATGACTTTGTTAGTGCTTTCGACATTCCCGTTCGCCTGTGGGTGATACAAAGAAGTGACCCTATGTATGATATGGTGGTTTCTCAGAGTGGTTGTAATCTTATGTCCTACAAATAATGCCCCTCCATCTGTTATCACTTCCCTGGGTAAGCCATATCGCACAAAAAATTCAAAAAGGAAATTAATCACAACTTCTTCTGTAGCTCTTGGAAAAGCTACTCTTTCTACCCACTTTGTTACATAGTATGTAGCTACTAGTATGTAAGCCTTCTAGTTTGATGGAAGATTGAATGGGCCAAAAAAATCTAATGCCCATCGTTCAAAAGGTTCCATTACCAATTGTGGTTGTAATGATATTTCATCAGATTGACCAGGGCGACCCATCCTCTGGTAGTTATCATAGGTCTGGACATATTCCTTGGCATATTTAAAAATAGTGGGCCAGTAATAGCCCATCTGAAGTATTTTATGCCTAGTTTTGTGATCTACGAAATGCTACACGTCTCGTCATGGAAAGCCTTCAGGATGTCGTAGATTTCATCTTCTCGAATGCATCTGTGTATATGCATATCAGCTCTTGTATGAAATAGGTATCCACTGATCCAAGAAAATAGGGCACTGCACTGAACAATCAAATTCCTTTCCTTTGCTGTTAAATTCCTGGGAAATTTTTTTACTGCTAGATGATTTGCAACATCTGTGTACCATGGCATTTTAATGGCTATAGTAAACTAATGTTCATCTAGGAACTAATCGTCGGCAGCTAGTGGATCATTTGTCTTAGGAACCGATGATAGAAAATATGCTACTGAGTTTTCCTTCCTTGGTCAGTCCTTAATGGTAATATCACACGCCTGCAAATGTAACAACCAACGGGTCACTTGCCCATTAGTGATTTGTTTATTGGCTAAAAATCTGTTGGCAGAGTGATCAGTTTATAGAAAAATTTGATAGCCTGTTATATAATGTATAAATTTATTTATGGCATAAATGAAAACTAAAAATTCCTTTTTTGTTACTGTATAATTGAGTTCAATGTAAGTAAAATTTTTGCTGATATATTATATAGCGTAAGGAATTTTTTCCTCCTCTTACCTGAGTACAACGCCTATTGCTGTATCCGACGCATCTATGGAGATACGAAAAGGAAGATCCAAATGGGGTCTGTGCAATACTAGAGTAGTTGAGACTAGTTTCTTCAAATATGTAAAATAAATTTCACATTTATCAGACCAATTGAATTCAACATTTCTTGTTAAATCATACAAATGCGCAGCAATCCGTGAAAATTTATTTATGAATCTATGATAGTAGCTTGCATATCCAAGGAAAATATGTACCTCTGTCTGAGTGCAAGGTGTAGATAGTAAAAGAATTACCTCTATTTTCACTGGGCCCAGGTATATTCCAGCTGCAGAGATGTAGTGTCCTAGGATTACACCTTTTGCCATCATCATGTGACATTGTTCATTACTTAAGAACAACCTAGTAGTGATGCATAGTTCAAAAAATTTCTCTAAAGTTTGTAGCAGTTGGTTGAAATCATCCCCATATGGGGTGAAGTCATCCATGTAGACTTCAAGTCCCTCATTTATGAGATGAGAAAAAATATTGAGTATGGCCCTTTGAAATGTAGCTGGGGCTTTGCATAAGCCAAAAGGTAACAATCTGTTAGAAAACATACCACATGGGCATGTAAAGGTAGTTTTGTCTTGGTCTTCAGTGGAAATTTTGATCTGATTATAACTGTTGAAGCCATCAAGAAAAGAAAAGAACAACTTTCTTGCCAATGTATCAAGGAATTGATAAATAAATGGAAAAGGGAAGTGGTATTTCTACGTGGATTTTTTCAATTCCCTGTAATCCACACATATTCACCACTTCCCATTCTTTTTGGGAACGACAACCAACAGAGGGACCCACTTACTGCCCGAAATAGGATAAATAAAATTTACGTCCAACAACTTCTGTAATTCCTCTTTTACGATGTCCTTCAGGTGTGAATTTAATCTTCATTGAGGTTTCTGGATAGGTCTGGAATCCTTTTCAGTGTAGATGTGATGTGTACACAATTGGGGATCTATGCCTTTCATGTCCGGGTAATCCCAAGAAAAAACCCCTTTATATTTTTGTAGTATTTGAATGAGCTTTTTCTACTGTTCACTGTCCAGATTGTCATTGATACTCAAAATCGTTCCTGTTTAATTCTCAACAGGCCTGTTGTTATGAAAAACACTTGTGGATATTTGCTAGTCATTAACATCTTTTAAAGGTTCTTCCTGGGCTTCATTGTCAAGAATTTCTTTCAAGATTTGAAACTGCACAATGTTCTCAGTAGTTGATTGATTTATAAAATTAATAATTACATCATCTTCAGTATCATTCTTGAACTCAAGCGCTTCTACTACTGTAAGAGGTGAACGAATGTTTTCTTCCAGGTATGTAGGTGGATGTTTATGAGTTTTCAGGGTGGGTAGAATTGGCCTAGCAGGGGGATATAAAACAAGGTTTTTTACAACATTCCCCTTTGTAATGGTCATTCTACCAGTACGACAGCCTATGTAAGCATTGACTGTTGCTAACCAAGGTCATCCCAAAATTAAAGGGTGTCCATTTAATTTCCTTTTTTGGTTAATAACTAGAAAATTGATTGGGTATTCCCATGAGTCAATAGAAACCATGATATATTGTAAGGTTCCTTCTGGTTTAAGTACTAAATGATCAGCAAGTTCCAGCAAGGTGGTGGTTGGTTCTAGATCTATGATACAAGGTGTTTTGTAGGTTTCTACCATGAGAATGTTAATGGTTGCACCTAAACCAACTAGTGTGTTTGGAAAAGAGTGGCCATATATCTGAAATATGACTATGGAACTCCCTAGATCTTCGTATTTTACTAGTGTTTTCCTGCCTAAAAGTAGATTAGACAAGGTTCTGATGACTCATAGGATTTTTCACACATAATGCTTTAATCATTTTAGCATAAATGGTAATGTCTTGGATAGCCTGGAGGAGAGGAATTTTAAAACAAAATTTTTTAAGTTTCCCTAGAAGATAACAATATGGATAAGCGATTGGTTTAGGTATTATTAATCTTTCAGGGAATGGAGGAGAAGTGATGATATGATTTTCAGGATTTTGCTGCTCGACTATGTCTTCTCACTATTTTGTTTCTGTATGAGTTGCAGTCGAGGATTCAGTTATGAAATGTGTCTTTGTCTCATCTTCATGTTTATTTTTATTTTCCTCAGGGGTGATGATGTGTCTCGATCTCAGCCTAAGTTCACTCCCTTCCATCGGTTTTATTTCAGGATCTGAATTTTCAACAATCTGTATCAGCTGAACTGGTATGTTATTAGTATTTGGATTCGGTTGGGCTGGGAGTTGTGGGTGCATTACAGGATGAGGATTTTTCTGCAAGGGATATGGCGCTGGTAAAGTTGGCTGAGTTTGAAAACCCATCCCCACACATGGATTAGTTATTCCTAGGGGTCGCTACCAGTTTGATGTCTAGTTCAAATTTTTTGATGTCGAGGCAACCCACTGGGATGGGTATATATTGTTTTTCCAAAAAAGGGTAGAATTTGGCCAACCAAAATTTGGAAAAGGTTGGCTTGGATAGGGTGACATAGTAAATGATTGAGATTTCCAATTGGATAGAGGTGATTGGCCTTACCATGCTATTCCAGAATTCTGTTGTTGAGTAAATGATGGAGAAGAAAAGAACATAGAAGGATATGGTGACATACCTGTGGGTCGGGCTTGCCACTGTTGACGTTGGCCCATCAAGTATATTGGTTCCATCTCTTCTTCTACTTCTTTAAAAACTGCCTTTAATCCTGGAAGTGATGGACACTACTCCGTGGCATGGTCCTTAGTGCAAATGGTGCAGGTATGGACCGTGTCTAGTGAGCATTCCCTATGACCGTGTTTCTTTCGACATCATGGGAAAAAAGCAACTAATTTTTTTTCTACTATAGCTTGTTTCTATTTGGATTGCAGAATGTCCAAATTTGTTGTGAGAGTGCCTATGATATCGGTTTTTATATCTTCTAGGAGATTACCGATTTTCGTCCCAGTTAAGCTGTCGCCATCAGCTTTGTTATCTCTGGTGGTAGAATCTTGTCTAGTTGGTCTGATGTGCATACTACCTCAAGTGAACCTGATGCACACCTGAATAATGTCATTATAATTTTCCTGATAAATATCTCCCTTTCCCGTTAGATTTAATGTTTCTATCCATTCATCCTTCATTCCTTTTATTATAGTTACTTTTAAAACATCTTTAGATAATGTACCATAAGGAGACCGTTGTAAAATATATTGAAATCATTCAACATATTCTTATAAAGTTTCATTATCTTTTGAAGTCATGTTAAAGATTTTGTCTTTCAGGTCCATGTTCTACAGTAATCTTGGTATTTAGTGAAAAAATATGTTTTCATTTGATTCTAGGAGTTAATAGTTCCCCCACCGAGCCCCATAAAACATCGCAACACCACTCCATTTAATGTAGAAGGGAGGAATTAAAGCTTTTGCGGATTTGGAAAGTTGATTTGGGCAAGACTGGTAGATGGATTTGGAAGGGGTCTTACATAAGTGCCTTGATCTGGGATATTAGGTATCCTTTATTCAACCGAGATCTTAGGAGATTCAGGTTCTCCTAACTATATATTTGATCCTACAAAACCACTGGTTTCTCCCTCTCCTTCTTGCAGATTGCATGAATTTCCCTCTTGTGAAGGGTCAAAATGAAAATTTTCTGTATCCTGAAAGCTCTGTTCAAACCCTTTGGTTTTGCTATGGATCTCGGCATGAGCTGCAGATGGTGAGCCTGTTGCTTTAGGGATTACAATAGAGCTTTTTCCGGATGTGATCCGAGGTCCTACTGACACTTGAGATTATGCTTTTCTTATGATTTCTTCTATAAATATTGATCTTCCAAGGGTCACTGACCCCTTTGGTTTGGTGGATTTGAATATATTTCTAATTTTTTCTTCCTAGTCATTCTTAAAAAATATCTATTTCTATTTACTCTATGTGCATATCCTCTCAAGCGGGCTTGAGAAAGAGTTTTACTTGCGGGTATGCAGGTTCTTACCTCTCGTTTTCAATACCGAAGGGCCTTCACAACAATAAAATCTAATTTAAAAAAAACGAAAATCAATCCTAATGCCTACATTAATCAACAACCAGGGATTCATTTATTTGTTTCAAGTGTTTTGGCACTGTGTGTGCAGAATAAAATTAGAGTATATCTAGGAGTAAATGGTGATAAATTGTTGTAATAACGAATTTTCTAATTCTCAAAGCTCAATCAAAAGAAAACCTTAAAGAAATTACAAACCATGAATCTTAATCTAACCTCAATTAATTTATAGAGAAACTGAATCAAAATTACGAATTAAAAGAATCACACTCAAATAATTACTACTTTAACAATGATCTATTGAAAGGAAAGATTAGAGAAATGAAAAACAAACCAACATTCACACTTCTAATCTAAAAATGACAATAATTGATTAATCTGGATTCCAGATAACACTACTCAAACGAAACAACAGTCAATTACAATGCTTATACTAATATAATAAACTCATTGAGGAATAACACACAATCATAAAAGTGACAACATATGAAATATATCTCATAGTAAAAAAAAATCATAAAGACCTATATTAACAGTAGTTGAATTGACCATAATTGTATGAGATATCAGAAATAACATAAATGAATAATTACGAAAAGGAAAGGAAATGCATATGACATAAGCGATGTAATAGATCTCCTAGTGAGTGGGCCCAAGGTCCCCAAAAGTCACTGCCGAAAGACACTCAGAATTCGATTACAAAGGAAACTCTGTCTTTTTCATTGAATTCAATAATAATGATATAACATCACCACAATCTAATTATTCTGTCTCAAGAATACTTGTCAAAATATAAATTATAGATTCCAGGTTAAAAGTCTCGTTCTATTTCACCTATCGTCTTTATATAATCTAAAAGGAAAACAAATGGATGAGAGCGAATCCTCAGGATTAGGATATCCTAAGGATTTCACAACTGTCGATCAGATTTCAATAAACTCAGTCCTCCTAGTCTTCCACTGGCCTATATGAGAAAGACATGTTCTTCTTTTCCTTTCTTGGCTGCCGTTGTCCCATCATTTGAGCATCAATTGTCCCATTCAGATTCTCGCACTCAAAACGCAAGCGAAATTTAGTTTTCGTGCCAGAATTGCACAATTTGTGGATGATTGGTCTTTTCCATTTTTCACAATCTTTTCTTCTATATTTATTCAAAAAATGAAGATAAGTACATGAAAGTCAATTGTAAATCAAACTAATATGGATATAAAACATACCTTTTCCATGGCCCAACAAATGGCTCATATCTTACTCAATATCAACCTCCATGTAGGTCTGGTTGATGAGATTAACATAGGTCAGGGGGAGAAAAGATTTCAGTTATTAGACTATGAAGGTGTTCCTTTTTTGTCTAGGTGGTGTCACAAATACAAACACCTAGTTAGATATTGTGAGCTACCCCTTCACAAGAAGGCAAACAAATCCTTTAGACTAGTATGGGGTGGCAATTTTGAGTACCAGGTATCCTCTCAAGATTCTGGGGATATAGATGTCCAATGAATGCCTGAATGTTAGGAACCAATTGGAATATATCCCCCAAGGGAGGAATAAAGAACTAGGGATGACGATTTAGTACTAGGAAGAATGACCAAGATGTGTTAAGGTACTTTACAAGTTCCCTCCCCTTCTGTATTTTCCCCTATTATAAATGATGGTAACCATAAACATTCTCTCAATGATGTAAATGTTTATGTGGCCTCTATGAAATCTACTACATCCCTTCACCCTTGTTAGAACCTCCCTTTCAAACCCTCTCCCACTCCAACATTATGTCCTTGCTCATATTTATAGGGTGATATATCCTCACCATCGTCCTCTCCTTCTCCCTCCATCCTCAAAGGAGCCCTTACAGAAAACCCTACCCCAGAAGGGTTTCCTAAATGAAAGTGATCTCTTTCAACTATTATGGTTTGGCATGTCCCCATAAAAAACATGTTGACAAGAGGCTTGTTGAAGTCAACAATCCATATTTAATTCTCCTTCTGGAAACCATTCAAAATGGTGACTCTATCATTAAGTGCCTCAATTTTCTCATGGTTGGGTGGAGCTTCTCAACCTCTAACACTTATGGTTAATATAAGTGGATAGTTTTGGGCTACAAAAATATTCATTTCCAAGCCTTAAACCAATGGAGATTGAATTTTTTCCTAGGAGTTGAGGTTCTCTCTTAGGATTTTAATCACACTTTCACATTGATAAAAATGTATGAGCCATCTCAAGACTGTAAGTAATTCTAGGAAAATCTCCTTATTAAATCGTTTATCAAGTCAAACTTTTTAATTATCTATGGGGACCTAAAATATTCCCTTCATCCCTCTGAATTGTTGGGTCTTAGGGAAAGGAAGGATCCACTCCCAGATTATTTCAGGAATATTTTAGTGGAGTAGGCTGGTGGATATAGAACCAACCAAACTTGCTCCAATTTGGAGAAATAATTGAACATGGAATGGCAGGGTGGCCAAGAGAATCGATTGATTCCTCCTTTTAGAAGATTTTGTGGATTATTCTTTCCTAGTAAATTAATGGACTAGATTTGGGGGAGCTTCAAGGCACTAACCCATTTATCTATAAATAAAAGGATCCCCTTAGGAGTCGACTAGCCGTTTCAAGATGAACTCCCTTCATCGCTATAAATCCTCATCCCAAGGCAAGGCCAGATCCATGCACAAACTATTTCAGGAATAGGCTGGTCTAGAGTAAGGTAGTGCATGTAGAAACAACCAAAATGTTTCCCACTAAGTGAAATACTAAAACATGGGATGATAGGGTGACTGAGAGAATCGACTGAGTCCTCCTTTTAAAAGTCTTAGTGGATTATTTTACCCTAGTCAAGAAATGTACTAGAAGCTTCGAACCACTCCCCCATTTACATGGAAATAAATAGAGCCTCTCAAAAGATAGCTAGCCCCTTCAATATGAAATCCATTTTTCCCTTTGAATCCTTATCCCAGGGAAAGGTCAGATCCACTCACAGACTATTTCCGGAATATGTTGGTCTGGAGTAAGTTGGTGGATGTATAACCAACCAAAGTTGTTCCCACTTGGTGAAATCATCGAACAAGGGACGAGATGATGGCCAAGAGAATCATTTTATTCATCCTTTCATAAGCCTGGGTGGATTATTCCCCTCTGGTCAAGAAATGGAATAGAGTTGGGGGAGATTCATACCATTTAGTTGGAAATAAAAGAAGCCTCTTTGAAGCTGACTAGCCCCTTCAAAATGAACTCCTCATGGACAAAATTTAAGGAATTCTTAACCCATGAAAATTCCTACTGGTAATCCTTTGGCCCGCAACACAAAGTTAAACTCTACACAATTTGAACCAAATTTAAAGCTAATAAAAAATAAAATGATAAAGCAGGAAAAATTGAAGAAAATGTTTAAAGTCTAGGATTTGGATGCGTTTGAAAGGAAGCTTAAGGATATTTCCACTCAATACAAGAAAATATTAAACTCTCCTAGCACTCGATAGGCTCTCATAAAAATTGAAAAAATGAAAAGAAAATTCCTAGCTACCAGGGATGAGGAATGGAACCTAAAATGCAGGGCTATTTGGATGAAAAGTGGAGATCATTTTTTTATTTTTTATTTATTTTTTAATTTTAATTTTATTATATATATATTATTTATTTATTTATTTTTATTTTTTCATGATTCTGAAAGGAAAAAAATATGTATAATACCATCTAGAAGCTCCAATATGATGCCGACAGAGAGGTATCCAATTTCAAAGTCCTGGCTTCAATGGGGAAATGTAAATTTTAAATTTTTTTCGTGACCCAGGGGTAGCCACAATTGAAGAAGCAATCAAAATAGCTTAACTCATTCTTAGAATGGTGGATGAAGAGGAGAGCATGGAAATTATGGAAGAAATATAAGAGGAGGAATTAAAATTAGTGGTACACAAATTTTAAAAAGACAAGAGCTAAGGACTGGATAGGTGGGATATTGAATTTTTCATGGGGTTATATGATATACTAGGAAATTATATCTTACTAGGGGTTGAAGAATCTAGAAAAAAAATTAAAATTTTTGGGAAGGGCCCAACTTGGTCTAATTGTGAGTTAAAGACTCCACATTTTGAGTAAGTGGAGTGTGCGATCCAACGAAAATAAGGAAATAACGCAGATTTTAAACACTTCACATGGAGTTCTAGGAGTTTTAGGGGCTTTGGTGCATGACAGATCCCCTCTTTTGTAATGGGATCGAGATTTTTTTGAATATTTTCAGATATTTTCATGGTTTTCAGACCATGTCATTGTAAGAAAGAAAGCTATATAAATAAATGACTTAGTGAGTCATAGAAAACACATGATATGATGATTGTATGAGCACAAACTAAATTATCTGTGTTTTAGTCTGTTTTTGGTATTCAAAGAAGGCTCCATAGCTATGTGTGCAGAGGCCTTGGTCTGCAACTATGTGCACATGCCAGCTGCATTTGAGTGTGTGGGTTAAATATGGATTGTACTGGAAAGACACATTATCAATAAAGGGAAGGAATGTTTAGAAGTATTGTTGTGTATTTGTGCAATATGTTTATTATCTATCTCTAAAATTGTTTTTATGTATTGCAAAGTATTGTGTATGATTGTTTATGCATAGCGAGGTCTTTTATGTTGTTTATATGTGTTTTATTAGGTTGATTAATGCATAAGAATGATAAGGGCGCAATGCGCAATAGTAGTAATTAATGAATAGGGCATAAAATCTAAAAGTGGATAATTGCATCTACGCAGTTCAAGGAAGAATAAGAAATAATAATAAGAGTAAATACATGTCCTAATATCCCTATCGATGTGGAAACTTGGTTCTAGTATACTCAAATATTGCTTCAGGTGAGACTTCCGTTTGCGCAACTGATTGTTACCAAACGGGCTGGTAACAAAGCGTTTTATTGGGAACACAACTACTTTGAACCTGGGTCTAGGCCTATACAAGCCAAAAAATGGTTCCGTTGCTGAGACCAAGATATGATTGTAGGATATGTGGATGTGGCATCTGACAAGAAAAGAGATCCAATATTGGTTAGATATGAAAGAATGAGAGTTCGCAGTTCAAGAAAACATAAATCCACGAATGTCAACTTAAGCCTAGTTACAGGGATATCTTCTTATAAAGTAGCATAAGATATTATTTCCAACATTTTCGAACGAGCTTCATGAATGGTTGTCTAGGTTGGCTGATAATAAGACCTATTTTAAGAACAACAATCTTACTATGTGGAGCCCTGAATTTTTGTAGCAAATTAAGAAGGCTGATAAAAAGATCTCAAGAGATGTTGATTTATGGATTGATAGCATTTTGGGAGGATTTAAAATTGAGTTCACCATAGACTCAAATGTATCTGATAAAGAAGCTGAGCGAACACTGTTTAAGGGTCTGCGAGGTAAGTACTTGAATTCTTTAAAGTTGTAGATTAATATTCTTTTATGTGAAAAGGGTGTTCTATGCACGCAATCAAATTTATGTTTGGAAGAAGAAATTTTGGGTCTAGGTGAAGTGGAGAAATATTTAGGTTAGAGTGCGAAAAATTTATTGAGATTGATTACAGTAAGTTGTTGAGTGGATCTGAAAGTGAGGAAGGATAAGGTAACCCCACAACCCCGAGAGGTGTGTCATCGTTAGAATTTGGATATCATCAAGGTGCCTCTGGGATTCCCCATCCCGCCACTCCCATAACTCTGCATCCACATCCCCATATTTTTCCTCCACCTCCACCTCCACCCCCACATCAACCTGCACCTCCCCCTCCACCTCCACCTCACCTAAGAGACATGAATAATGAGGTCATAATTCCTATTTTTATAGGGCAGGGATCAGAGGATCCTGATTAATTTTGGTTTGTCATTGAAGAAATATGGAAAGTGTGATAGGACACTGGTGATGACATAAAGAAGGCGCAAATGGGCATAATGTTGCAAGAAAGGGCACTGGTATGGTATATGAAGTATTCCACGACACATTAGATTGCCATGTTGGATGAGACAAAGACTGCACTAAATGAAAAATTTAAGAAGGAAAAATGACAGTTCTAGTGTATTATAGAGATAAAAGAGATGAAACAAGTGACAACTGAATCTGTTTGGGAATTATATCAAAGATTTAAGATGGTACTAGGACAAGTGAACCTCAAAATTCCCGACGAGCAACATAAGGAGTGGTTTATAGCTGTGCTATTGGCACATATCAGGCTACCTTTGACACAACATAAGATAGAAACAAAGGCTGAAGCTCTTGAAATTTCTATGAAATTGGAAGCTTCGTCAGTTGCAAATACCCAGGTAGGGGTACAGAATATTCAAAGCCAACTACAAACAACGAATTTGGAGTTGCAAGATCTAAACAAGGTTAAGGAGATCTGATCAGAAATTTTCTCAGAGGTATGGTAAATCAAATGTAAGGTAGAGGGCCATTATAAAGATCAATGCCCTGTATTTAGAGATTACATCATCGATGGCAGGCCTAATCCGTTACACCTAGGATCAAGTGTATGGTGCAACATGTGTAAACATTTAGGTCAAAACCACACATAATAATGTTAATTTATGTAGAAGTATGTGAAAACCTCGAAGCAAGCATTTTGTAACTTATGTAGCTCCATTGGACACGATTAAAATAAATGTTGCAGTTATGAGTTAATGATAGAGCAACAGGCTCTGGGTGCATGCAGAATACAGGATGAAGGGTGCACGCATGAAGATAATGATATACCAGTAGGGTGTGGATGCTTCCAAGGCCAAGGATGAGGATGAGGAGGAGGCGCTAGTCAAGGACATGGTTAGATCATATGTTACAATTGCAGTGAAGCATGACATTTTTCCAGTGATTGACAGAATCCCACAACCCCCTCTTGTAGGTATTGTAGATATTTTGAGCATGTAATATAAGATTTTCATGTTCTAATAGTGAAGATGCAGGAGAAAATAAAACACCAGCCTAGGCAGAACTTACAAATGATAACTGTGAAGCAATGCGAAGAAGAGCCTATCATTAACATAGTAACCCAAAGTGGTGTAACTACATGGGAAGATAGCACAATAGGAAAAAATCCTATGGAGGAAATGTGGGTCAGAAAAGCTGGAGAAAAAAATGTTGGGTTCAATATGAAAAGAGAAAATGAGACATTTTTGGAGGCGAAGAAGAGTTTCATGGACCCCATAGCTTCAAAATTTAGGACATAGCTACAAAATCAATATAAACTGATGCCTTAGGATAACAACACCCAGGTGATTAATGCGTAAAAGGAATTTGATCCAGCTATATTGAAGTCATTTTTGCAGACCTGCATGAAGTTATTGAGAGAACAAAAGCCTGTCAAAAGTCTCAAGGCACTGATAGACTCTTCTGCAAGAAGGGAAGAGTCGTGCAGTGAGCCACGTGCAGTAAATAAATTGCATATCCATGAGAAGAGGACATGCAGAGAAAAGAGATTAACTGCATAGATTGGGGACTATGAAATGGATCAGGTAATCCTCGATTTGGGATTTCATTCCAATGTCTTACCTAAGTAGACATGGGAGCGCATGGGAAAACCAAAGCTGCAATGGTCACCAATCTAGTTAAGAATGGCTAATCAACAGAAGATTATTCTTATGGGAAGATTTCCTGGTATAGTAGTAGACATTGAAGGAGTGCACGCTATGAAATTTTTTGAAGTAATTGAGATTGTATATGACAAAAATCCATATCCATCTCTACTTGTATTAGATTGGGATTTTGATACGGATGCAATAATTAATTTGAAGAAGGGAAATATGGTGTTTGAATAAGGTTTGATGGGCCTCTAAATTAGACATAAATTAAGGCCAATCTAACCTTTCTTAGGAACATAAAATATATATTAAAAATATCCTTCTACACTTAATAATGTTTTTTTATGCTTTAATATGTTCTTAGGAAGGTTTAGAGATAATTTCACATTTGTTCCTAATATTATTTATTTTTGAAGGATATTATGAGAATATTAGGCAGATAATGGAGATTTGGAGAAAGAGATAACTTATGGACTTTCTCCCTACTACTAGAGGATAAATATTGGAGAATAAATGAACAAAATATCATTAAATTATTGATAAATTATGGAGATATTCTGGAACACCGATGATTGATAAAATCTAGGAATGTGTTTCGTGTCATTTACTGCAAACTCCTAGTGTTGGGAGCCATATCCACTATTTGAGGGATTTTGGAGGGGAAAGATTCATCCTTTCAAGGAGAATTCTTCCTCATAATTTTGTATAAGTACCAATTCAAATTCGCCTCTAGGGGGCGTGTATTGTTTAGTCTTATTGTGGAGAAAACTTATTATCTAGCAACTCCACTTTCTTTTCTTGCAGGGATGCACCTGGACTAATTCAATAATGAATATTGGTGTCATTTTTAGCTTCTAAAGATTGTTTTCTTCCATAGGACTCTAATTAATCCTTGGGATTGGCTATCCCAGGAGCCTCAGAGCCCTCTTGAACAATTTATTTATGTTCTTTTCACTTCTTATTCACATGCATCTCATTTCTCTTTTGCATAGATCTGTATTTAGTATTGTTTCGTTTCTTGCTGTAGGATTGTGTTAAATGATTGAAGTGAGTTCTTTTGTAGGTTTTTTAATGGTTCAAAAGCATTATTCATCCTTGCAATAACTTTGGAAAGTCATATTAATCATTAATATACTTGGATTTTATTATTAGTTCACGAATATAAGATTTTTGGAAATGGCTTGTAGCGAAATACTCGTAAATTTATGCTATTTTTTAGAATGAGTTAGTGAGATTAATTTGAATTGATTCCACTTGTATTAGGTCATAATAATATTAAAGTTAATAAAAAAATTCACCACATTGTATTTTCACTTGATTAGGTTAGGCATTTGATAGATTAACTAGCTCACTAGTTCTTGAATTCCCATATTTTAGAGTAGTAATTTTCTATTATTTTTTAGCACATGTGAACAAGGGTATTTTGGAGTGTTTCCACTTGGAATGAAGACCTAAGACATCATAATTAACACAAAAATTTGTCCCATCCCATTTTCATTTTATTTAATTAGTCATTCGGTGTGTTATTTCCAAAACATACTTTCCTGTAGCAAAAACAGAGTTTCCTGTAGCACTCTTGTAGCATGTGTAAACTCAACCATATTTTCTCCGAAAGGTTGTTTTTTGTATGTTAGGCTTGAATAATGACCCCTATGATCTAAATACATGATTGAGGAAGAATAGACACCACTTAGGACAATAATTTTCACAAATTATATTAGGAATTTTTATTTTAATTCAGGCTCTTAGGATTTCAATTATAAATTGTTGTTTTTGCCTAGGATTAATTTATTTTCAAAGCAACATTTAGATTTCTACAATTATTTTATGATTTTATTTCATGACATTCACTCCAATACATTATATCGACAAAATAGGGATACATTATTCACTGCACATATAGTGTCGATACCTATTAAGTTTTGACGAACCTTAGGTTGATAATTAAATTTGGTAACCTCAGTAGTTGCAACATTCTTGTTGCAATACTGAGGCTCATCACTTTTTGGTGCCATTGTTGGGTGTTGTCAAAGTATGAATTTTTTTTCTTGCCTAATTGATTCTATTGGAACACGGTCCCCTAAAAGATGCGAATTTTGTACAATTTTGTATATTTTTGGTCTTAATTAGTCTAACGCAGGGGTTTTGGGGTGGGTCAAAGCCCTGAATGCATTGTAATGGGTTAAGGGTAGACCAAGAGTCCACAACCCATGGTTTGTGGACCATTGGAAGTGTAGGCTAAGTCGATATAAATAGATGAACATTTTTAGTCTTAATGTAGGAAGAATTAAGTCTGATGGTAAGTGAATTGTTAGATTTGTTGTTGGGTCGTTAGGGTAGGACACCTGCTGGCTGTGTGCATAGAGATCCTCAGCCCTACTGTGTGCAGAACCTGCTGACTGTGTTCACAAGATGAGTCAGATTGTATTGGGTTTTGGATGCTAATATATGCGGATATGGTTGAAGTATTTCTGTGTTATTTGATCTAATGTATTATTGTTGATGCGAAGTATTGGATCTGTTATGAATACTGTTGGTTATCTGTTTATTCTATGAATCTGTCTATGTTATGGTATAACTGTAATCTGTTGATGATGCGTTATGATAATGTGTGCTGATAACTGCTGATACACACGTGGATGCGAAGTTATTAAGTAGATATCTGCATGATAATAGCTCTGTTTATTGTGATTATGTTGTTAACTACCCTAAAAATAGATCTGTCTGGTGTGAACCTAGTAGGTTGCAAACGTGGATTTTCTTGAATTACCTAATCTCTCTCAGGGTGCGGAAACCTGGTTACAACACCCTCCCATACTGCTTCGGGTGAGACTTTGGCCTGCGCAAGCAGGTCACTACTGAAAGAGCCAGTAGTATAAGGGTTTTTTGGTAAACCTTAACCTCTGGACCTGGGTTAGGATGCCTCGAGCCAAAAAATAGTTCCGTTGCCAGGACCGGGAGCATTTTGATAGACGGATCAGGTAATTCCAAGAGAACATTGGAGACCGAGAAGAAATAAATTGAAGGTTGGTTTGAAAAACAGGTTCAGGAATTTCTGATAAAAGAGAATCGCAGCAAAAGATTGACGACAGAGAAGTGGAAGAATAAGTACATTTTCATAGAGATCTACAAAATTTTCTTTGTGACATTTGTGGCTGAGCTTCAGGAGTGGCTTGTAAGGCTCTTATATTTCTAGAAGTGTTGGAAGGATGAATGGGTCATGCAGTGGACTCCAGAGTTGATCCAACAGTTAGAGAAGACTGATAACACCATCACTTGTATGGTAGATCACTGGGTGGACAGTGTGCTAGGAAGATTTGTGACGGAATTTGAAATCAATCAAATCATGTCCTATTCGGAGGCAGAACGAAGGTCTTCAAGGGTTTCCGGGGTAATTTTATGAAAACCTTACCATTAATGATTAAGATATTATTGTACGAAAAGATCATTATGTGTAGTCATACAGAGTGAATGAGCTATGATAAAAGAGAGGGTACAACACGGAGTGGAAAATACTGTAGAACTAATCAAGAAGGAGATAGATCTATCTACAGTCTAGTAAGGGATTCAGCTGTGCATATCCCTCCAACTAAACTACCTTCAAATCAACATAGGGGTACGAACTCACCCGTACCCCCACCACCAGAAGACGAGATGGCCTCGCACATGAAGCTACCTACCTTTAAGGGCGCAAGGGACGATGATATGGATCGATTCTAGTTTGTCAAAGAGTTGATATGGACAGCGCAGAATGTGGCCAACGATGGTGTGAAAAGGGCGCAACTGTCCCTTGCCTTTAAAGGAAGAGCCCTAGATTGGTATATGGGATATGTAGCTCAGCATGCGAATGCAACCATTCAAGAGGTTAAGAATTCCCTAAAATAGTAGTCTTGGAAGCCTAAATCCTACTCTCAAATAGTGAATGACCTAAAATATTTCAAGCAAGGACCCTCTGAGTCTGTGTGGGAAGTTGACCAACGGTTGAAGAAGGTAATCAGAGAAGGGAATTTTTTGTATGATGACAAAAAACACAAGGAATGGTTCATTTCTATGTTACTACCTCACCTACGCGTACCTATGGGTCAGCAAGCTATTGAATCGTAGGAAAAAGCCATGGAAATTTCTATGAAGTTGGAAGCTACATAGAGAGATGATACACAGTTGGGAGTACATAAAATCCAAGAGAAACTGGGGGCGATGCACATGGAGATTCAGAATCTATGAAAGGGCCGAGGGAAACAAGCTAGTCCAGACATATGGTGCATACGATGTAGGGTATCTGTGCATACCAAGGATCGGTGCCCACTGCTGGAAGACTACATACAGGCAGGGTCACCCAGTCCGTTGTGCCCTGGACCAAGTGGACCTACATTGTGGTGTGATGATTGTCGCATAGCTGGCCTGCATGGTATTAACCATGGCCCCCGTCTAGGTGTGTATGTCGCAGATCTGAAGCAACAATGGTGCAGTTTTTGCCGGTCAGTAGGACATGATGAGAAGAATTGTTGAAATTATGATCTGATGATAGAATGGAAAAACCTATATAGGGTACAATTAGACCCTTCTTCACCAAGATCCCCCTTAGGTATAGGTGACTCCCCAGCTAGGGGCAGGGGAGGGGGCCAAGGTGGAAGCGCAGGTAGGGGAAGAGGAAAACTTATCTGCTATAACTGTGGAGAGATAGGGCACTTTGCGAGGGATTGCTCAAACCCTGCAAGACAATGCTATAGATATTACAGATACTTGGACCATGTGATTAAAGACTGTCGAATTCTGATAGCCAATATGTAGGAAAAGCAACAGACACCTACGTAGAATGTACAAAGGGTTAAGGAAGAACCTCGAGATAATGGAATAAGCATTAATTTAATAAGACACAGTGGCATGGCCACTGGGGGAGCTGGAGAGAAGGATGAGGCAGAGACTCTTATCCATAAATTAGCCATCAAACAAGAAGGTTTGGATTTATAGAAGGAAAAGGAAACCTTTGTAACAGCTCGCCAAGAATTTACTAAGGTTGAGGCATCTACTCCTCAAGCCCCTGTGAACCTCAAAGAAGACGATAAGGTCAAACCATTTATGTAGGCATGTATGAAGCTATTGTGCAACCAAAGGGCTATAGAAAACCTCCAAGCCTTGATAGACAGCTGCGCAGAAAGAACAACCCCACCCATGGAAGTTAAGGATGTGCACAAACTATAAAAGCATAAGAAGTGCACTGGTAGCGAAATGTGGTTAATCGTGCAAATTGGTGATTACGAGATGGATCAGGTTATTCTGGAGCTAGGCTCAGATGCGAAAATACTACCTAAGCAAACTTGGTAGCGAATGGGAGAAACCAAGTTGGAATGGTCCACTATCCAGCTACGCATGGCCAACTAGCAGAAGATCATACCGTTGGGAAGAATATCAAATATCATGGAAGATATCACAGGAGTTAAGGTCCGAGCTAACTTTGAGGTCATTCAGATTGTAGAAGATTCATAACCCTATCATCAACCTGAAGAAAAGAAGCATGGTATTTGAAAATGAATGTACGCGGGTGATAGTAACATTGGACCCTGTAGAAGGAGAATGGTATACAGAGCTAGTGCATGAAGAAGAAGATGTGGATCATATTTATAATTTAACTGTGTGGGACGAAGATTGGATCAATCCCATAGCCGATGGTGTACTCTGCTGGGAAAAGGATAGCGAATGTTTCTCTGACTCCGATGGAGAGATGGAAAATTGGCAGAATCGGTTATATGATGTATCTGTCCTGTGATGCCTTAGGATCACCAAGAACTTCCGATGCATCTCCCTCCAGGTAAGAGAAATGCCCTACTTTGATGGATCTGGTAGCATTAAGGAGTTTTTACAAGCATTTGAAGCTGAGGTTCCGAGAGAGCGAAGGTTATGGGCCCTTAATTTAGCAATGCGCGCAAAACCTGCGAGGTGGCGGGACACGCATAAGGGGGCATTCCAGGACTGGGAAGAGTGTTAGGATATGATGGTCATACGATTTGAACCTCCAATTCACTTGTGCATAAAGACATTCCTTGGGCCAGAGGACCCACGTGAACATTTGTTCACTTGGATGGAAAAGTGGTGTGACCAGACTACAGAAGAATGGGTTCACTTGTTTATTCATGCCTTTGGACCAATTCCCATCGCATGGTACTTAGATGCCGAGCTACATCAACACACCCACCACTGGGAAACATTAAAGGATGAATTTGTAGGCACATTTCGATTAATAAGGGGCATGGAGGCGCTTGATGAAGCTCTGTAGGATATAGACACCTTCGTATTTGATGAATCATGCCCTTCCACAACACTTGGGTCACAAACACGGGAAATGAAGATGCAGGATATTATCAAATGCCGCAATATAGCCATCAAAGAATGTGATGAAGAACCGCGCAATGACTCTATCCCGTAATTAGAGGGAGAGTGTGCAGTTATGGGACCCCCACTACACACTTTCGATGTTACGAAGCCTTTGAAGCTGTGAGAAGTAAACATTGGCATGGAAGAGCAGCCTAAGTTAGCTAAAATTGGGGATTACTGGGATGATGATATGGTAGGCAAAGTTGCAGAGATATTCAAAGAATATCAGGACTTATTCTCGACGAATTTTCAGAGCTTAAGGGGATCACAGGGGACCTAGGGGTCATGCACATCACGTTAAAACCAGATGTGCACCTTGTGAAGCAACGCCCTTATATGTTGAACCCTAAGTACAAACAAAAGGTTAAGGAAGAAATTGACAAAATTCTCACCACAGGCATCATCGAACAGGTTAAATAGTCAGATTGGGTGAGTTCGATGGTGGTTCAGGAGAAAAAGATGAAGGGAGAAATACGGATTTGTGTGGACTTATGCAAAATGAATGATTCCTATGTCCATGAGCCCTTTCCTACACCGTTCTTAGACGAAATCCTTGATAGCGTAGGAGGGCAGGAAGCGTACTCATTCACTGATGGGTTCTCAAGGTACCATCAGATCAGAAACACCTGAAGATCATAGTAAGACTACATTTTCCACTTAATGGGGATCCTTCTAGTATATAGTTATGTTGTTTGGACTCAAGAATGCCCCTGGTATCTTTTCACGAGTAGTAGTCATAGTGTTTAAAGATTTTATCCAATAGTTTTTCAAGGTGTACTTTGATGACTGGACTATCTTTGGCTTGGTTAAGAAGCACATCTAAAACCTGCGCATGATGTTGGATGCCTATAGAAAACACCAGTTTATCTGAATATCAAAAAGTGCATATTCTGCGTACCCTTTAGAATCTTGCTCAAGCACATAGTTTGCCAACAGGGGTTGATAGTTGACCCTGCGAAAGTCATAGTTATTATAAATCTGGCAGTCCCTACAACTGAGAAACAAATACATTTGATCCTCGAACATACAAGCTACTACTGAAATTTTGTTCAAGGATATGCGCTGATCACAACGCCTATGGAAAAGATGCTTAAGAAGGATGTTATGTTTTTTTGGGATGACGAATGCTAGAAGAGCTTCGAGCTACTCAAGGAAAATAGGGTCTCTGCACCTATTCTCATATTTCCTAATTGGGCGAAGGAATTCCATGTTCACGTTGATGAATCAGGAATCACCCTAGGAGTGGTCCTTACGCAACTTGGAGATGGCGACATTGATTACACAGTTGCATTTTCTAGTAGGAAACTCTCTGGTGCAGAGCACAACTACTCTACCATGGAACGAGAGGGCCTGGCTATGGTATATGCATTATAGAAGTATCAACACTATTTGTTAGGAGGAAAATTAAAAATATTTACAGATCATTCGGCTTTGAAGTACCTAGTGAATAAGCCTATGTTGGGAGGAAAAATTTGCCGATAGCTACTACTGTTCCAGGAATATGACTTTGAAATCATTGTCAAGCCAGGGAAGTTGAGTGCTGGGCCATATCACTTATCCCGAATTGAGAGTGGTGAGGAACCAACCAACCTGGAAGAAGGATTGCCTGATGCACAATAGTTTTCTATTAAGGTCGTTGATGCGCACTTCGGCGACATCATCCAGTTCCTGACTACAGGCATAGCACCTATCGAATATTTGGTACAATAGAAGAAAGAGCTGGTAACCTGCGCTGCATATTTTACCATCATCGCAGGTCATCTATATAATATGGGGGCTGATGAAGTGCTGCGAAGGTACATTTTGGAGCATGAACGACATGCTATCTTGGCAGAAGCCCACAATTGGGTAGCAGGAGGTCACTATGGAGGGAAATAAACGACGAAAAAGATCTCGAGAGCTGGATTATGGTGGTCTACCCTGCATAGTGACTCTCACGATTATTGTAAGGCCTATGATACATGCCAACGAACTAGAAGGCCATCCCGCAAGGATGAAATGCCCCTTAAATCGCAAATGGCCCTGTAAGAATTCGAAAAATGGGGCATCAATTTTGTAGGACCTATCAACCCACCCAGAAGGAATACATGTGTGCGTTACATTATAAATGCTACTAATTATGTAACTAGGTGGGATGAAGCACAAGAGGTAAAGGATTGCACTATAGATACCGCTGCACACTTCATATTTGTGTAGATTTCGACCATATTTGGATGTCCGAAAATCTTGATGAGCGATAGAGGTACGCACTTTGTCAATGAAACAATACAGGCCTTGATGGAAGAATTTCGGATCCATCATGCGAAAATTACTCCGTATCATCCCTAGGAAAACAAAGCGGTCAAATATTTTAATAAATTCTTGTAGTACGCACTGACTAAGGTCTGTAATGCCGATCGCAACAACTGGGATGTGCATATCCCGTCTGTTCTTTGGGCCTACCGAACCACCTGTACGAAGTGGACAGGGAAAACATCATTCCGGATGGTTTATGGCAAGGAGGCCATTATGCCTATGGAATACATTGTTCCTAGCCTATGCATCGTAGCCTTTATGAATATGGCAGAGCTTAATGTCATCAAGGAGCGGTTAGCATGGCTTGTGGCTCTGGAGGGAGATCGCTTCATTGCTAATTTCTATCAACAAGTTCAGAAGGCTCGGGATAAGGCATGGCATGATCAACATATTCGAAAAAAGACCTTTTTGGAGGGTGAATTGTGCTACTATATGATAGCCAGCTTGCGAAACACTTGGGGAAGTTCGAACAACACTAGCTAGGGACCTATTCAGTTAAAGAAATCACGGATGGTGGAGTTGTTCGATTAGCCACCCTGCACGGCGATATGCTACCTAGCTATTTCAATGGTAGCCATATCAAACTGTATCGGACCAAATGAATATATGGCCGGAGTAGCTGTATAAAGTGGGCTATGTCCACCAAGGAAGGTAAGCGTGGAAAGTACCACGATACGCATAGGAAGCGACCGCAGGGTTGGAAGCTTAGAGGGGTGCGCCGAAGGTGTAGACGTATTTTCAGAATGCAGCAGGTGCATTGGATGCGTAGAAGTGCGTTGGGAACAGAGGAGGTCCACAGGGAGCGCAGGGGTGCGCTGGGTGCATAGGGGGTGCAAAAACTAGCCCTTGGAATAGTAAAATTAGGTAAAAAGAAAAATTTACTGTTGACAGGAGTGGGCGACTGACATTTAATGAGGAAATTTCTGGATATTTTTACCATTTACTTGATGATAAGTTCCAAGTGAGGTTTACCCAACCGTTGGTTGATCACAAAGGCTATAAAAAGAGAAGGATAGATCAGACAAGGGTTTTGTATCACTTGAATAGTTTGTACTTGGCATGTTTGTCCTTGAAGAGTTTGTGCTGTAAGAGTTTCTACGCCTATTGCATCCCTTTCATGTTCGAGCAGCCTACTCCCTCTGACAGTAGCAACCCGGAGTTTATCTTCTGCACTAGGATGAAAACTACTAATCTTGCTGAAGCTTTAGAACCAGTGACCTTGGCGGAACAAGAATCCGAGGAACTAGTAAAAATTGAGCCCGAAGCGGAGGAATTTATATCTACGCCGAGTCAAACAAAGAAGAAGGGGAAAGAAAAATAACAGGGGTCGGGGAAACCCATGAAATGGGTCAGGGTGAAGCCCCATACTTCCCCGCGAAATGTAAAGTCCCTGCAGGTGACACCTCAGGCACGATCATCCAATCCAGCAAAGCGACCGCAGTCTGCTCAGGAGGAGGCCTAGGCAGCCAAACTAATCAATTGGCTGCCACCCTTTGTTCATCCCCACAGGTCCTCCACATGCACGCCGAAGAGCCTTGATGGCCTACACACCTACCTGCAGATGCAGTTGACCCCGGGTTGAGGTCCCCATCATTGGTGAACCTTTTGGAAGGCTCCATGAGTTGAAATTTGATGATCATGACTTGGCCAATTTGGAGGCCCTCCCTGAGTTAGCACCCGAATTATACCTTGACAGAATTCAGGAAGACGATGGGATAAATATTGTCCCCATGCACTGGGTGCGTGGATAGGCCGGGTCCGAGCTCTTGAACCTGCTAAGGATGCCACACTTCGGTCACTACAATATCACAGACCATTTGGCATGTTAGTTTCTCGCCTTGATTCATGATGGCTGCCTATGGATCCAAGATCGAATCCCCATCAATGCTGCACTCATTCACCAAATTATTGGTCTTCCCATGAAAGGACTAGATCCTCTGGAGTGCGTTGGTAAGAAGTATGAGGGGGAGACTACTGAATACGTGCGAAAAACCTACCATGTGGAACAAAATACTTGAGGCTTAATAATCAAATCCATCAGTGATCCTAGTACACAGTTGGGTACCAGGTTGTTGGAATGTAGGATGATGCGCAAATGTGAGGTCGCCACTCTCCCTACATATGTAATTCAGTTAGTAGGCCAACGTGAGAAATGGGTCTGCTTCAATTGGTCCCAATACTTATGCGGTGTGATTTTGGCCAATGCCCAAGAATCCCAGGAGCAAGGATGAGCCTTTTGTTATTCCTAGTTTCTACTTCTCATTGCATTGGTGGCATGGGAAGCACCTGAGGAATCAATCCTCCCTGAGCTTACCTAAGACATGTGTGAAGGGACTCATTATATCAACTTGTGGGACTCTAAGGATGCACAACGCACTGAGCACAACGATGTATTCTGGGTATTGTTTCAGAGTGGGCTTGCGACAACTATCAACTCCCAACCATGTCTGTCACCAGCCATTTATGATAAATACAAAATAATTTCTGCTTTCCAGGTAACTATGCATAATATCCAAATTCGAGGCCGCAAGAATTCTGCGTGGGTTTCACTCCCCTATATGGCTGCCTCTGAAGAGATTGATCGTTTAGTTGTGTAGTGGCCTCCTCACTGGAAGCTTGGCTTCAAAACAGGTGCGAAGGGCACTGAAGGAACAAGCACCCTGAAATTCACCCCACTTTCCATCATCAAATAAAATGGAGGTTCGATCAAAAGCACAGGGAAGGGCCCTGAAGCTGTGTCACAGAAAGGTTTGCAACCTGGTAAGAGTATAGGGAAAGGCACAGACGCCGCAGTGCAGAAGGATGTGCAGCATGATCTCGGTATCGAAGGAGAGGAGGCAAGAGATGCTGACTCCCCTCAAGGAAAAAAGCGAATGGGTGACCCTGCTAAGGGGCCACAAAAGAAGCAGCGCTCCCAAAGACTCGAACATGATGAAGAGGTTAAACTGACAGAAGGAGACCCTGAGTGAATTGCAGATGTTCTTACCATGGCCTTTGAGGAAAAATGGCTGGCTCTAGAAGAGCAGCAGAAATCCGTGGTCGAAACACTTCAGGCCGAGCTCCGAGCTCTGTAGCTGAAGATGAACACGCTGCAAACCAGCATGGTTCAAGTACGAATGGCCTCAACAACTAGCAGTGCTGCAATTATTACAATAGAAATCCACCTCTGTTCCTTGCCAGGTGTAACCCTCGCGATAAGTCCACCTGCCTTAGGAGCGTAGGTCCAGGCATGTGCAAAGGTACAGATGGATCTGCCCAGGTTGCCACATGAAGCATTGCAGGTTCTCCACACCTCCTTGTTTGAAGAAATCCAACACAGGGATAATCGAGTGCACCAGAAGCTCAACATCCCTGAGCAGACAATTGAGGAAAATAACGTTGAAGTTTCCCAGGTACAGGCTGCATGTACCGTCGCCAACACGCAGCAAACAGAATTGGAACACTTAATTAGTAGACTTTGCGCGGATGTTACAAAAGGAATCCTAGCCATGGCCACCCCCCAGGCCAAGATTGAGGGGTTGGTTGCAGCATTAAAGGCCTCCAGGACAGAGATTCAGGTAGTAAAAATGCATATGGAACAACAGATCATAGACTTGCAGGCCAAGTTGCGGCCAGAGACACCACCGGAGGTACAAGCCCTGCAAGCTGCATTGGTTACCACATATACAAATGTGATTATAGGACAAATTTCTCAGGGTACCCAATTGTTGAATACAACCATGCAGTTATGGACCAAGGTAGTGTGACCCGATCCTGGATGAAATCAACCAGGACCTACGACAAGAGTAAGAATCGTTCGAGAAGCTAGAAGCCACGATGCCTACTTTGGTTCTTAGTCAACAATTAGCATGACCTTGAACTAGCCATGCCCTTCGAGATGATAATGAAGAGCTCTGCCAAAAGAAGAAGACTCTCATTGACCGTCTTAAGCCGTGGGCTGATGAAGCCCTCAAGCCCTCTCAAGATATTGATGCCACTGTTAAACAATTGAACTAGACTCTAGAGAGTGTCACAGCTGCAACAAAAGGACCAACTTTGCAGAAGTTGGTAGATATTTCCTAGAATGTTTCTGCTCAGAGTGAAGGACTGCTAGCGCCATTGGTGGAGGCGATAAAACTACTACAGGTGCAGGTGGAGACCCATCATCGCAGTGACTCGGGATGAGTCACAAGATTGTGTTGGGGGACAGTTGGAACAGGGTCCCCTAAAAGCTATGAATTTTGTAAAACTTTGTATATTTTTGGTCTTAATTAGTCTAACACAGGGGTTTTGGGGTGGGTCAAAGCCCTAAATGCATTGTAATGGGTCGAGGGTAAACCAAGATTCCGCAAACCACAGTTTTCAGACCATTGGAAGTGTAGGCTAAGTCGATCTAAATAGATGAACATTTTGAGTCTTAAATTAGGCATAATTAAGTCTAATGCTAAGTGTGAATTGTTATATCTATTGTTGGGTCGTTAGGGTAAGGACTCCTTCTGGCTGTGTGCGCGGAGATCCTCAATCCTGCTATGTGCAAACCCTACTGGCTATGTGCGTAGGATGTGTCAGACTGCATTAGGTTTTGGATGCTAATATATGCGGATATGGTTGAAGTATTTCTGTGTTATCTGATCTAATGTATTACTGTTGATGCGAACTATTGGATCTATTACGAATATTGTCGGTTATCTTTTTATGCTACGAATCTGTCTATGTTATGGTATAACTGTAATCTGTTGATGATGCTTTATGATAATGTGTGCTGATAACTGTTTATATGCACATGGATGCAGAGTTATTAACTAGATCTGTGCATGATAATAGCTCTGTATATTGCGATTATTTTGTTAACTACCCTGCAAATAGATCTGACCGGTGCGAACCTGGTAGGTTGCGAACGTGGATCTTCTTTAATTATGTACTCTATCTTAGGGTGCGGAAACCTGGTTCCAGCACCCTCCCATACTGCTTCAAGTGAGACCTTGGCCTGTGCAAGAAGGCCATTGCCGAAAGGGCCAGTAGTATAGGGTTTTGTTGGAAAACCTTAACCTCCGGAACTAGGTCAGGACGCCTCGAGCCAACAGTTTCATTTATTTTCTTTCTGCAAAAAACAAAAAAATTGCATTAGGCATATTTCATTTCAAAATAGAAAATTGCATTGCATTAGCATTCTTATTCAAAAAATATATATATTTAAAACTACTTCTCCAACACCAACCCCCCATTTGATCACATGGTGTAGTAAGAACTATATCACCATCCACTTTTGCATCTAGAAGAAGAAGAGGTGGCAGAAAAGGTAGAAGAAATGGATGGAGATTATGACAATGAAGAAGACCCTCTTGGATTTCCCATTGAAGATATTGATGTCAGTGTGCATATGAAGAGAATCCCTCCATGTTTCCTTCCCAACTTCCATGGTATGAGGCCAGAGGATCTGAAAACCTTTCGCTTTGAATTTGAAATACTTTGTAGATCTTATGGCTGCTTATTACACACTCAAAAATTTAGATTGTTTCCTACAACATTGAAGGGTATAGCTCTTAAATGGTTCATGAGTTTAGGTACTAATTCATTAATATCATGGAATGATATGAAAAAGATATTTCTAGAAAAATATAAATATCATGATCTTGAAGAATAAATTTTTAGAATGAATCAAGAAGAAGATGAGAGCCTTGAGGATCTAATATAGAGGTTTATGTATAATGTTAAGAGGGAAAATTTGCATCATTTAGGATTTGACACACTAAAAACCCTCTTACTTAGAACAATTAGGGAGGAGTGGGTTGATCTCCTTGATCTCATGAGTAAAGGAGATGTATACCATTTATCATTTGAAGAAATCTGTGAAACATGAAAGTGCATATCAAGAATAAGAGAAAGAGTAAGTAAATCAACATCAACATTGTTAAGTCAAGATGAACTCGGAAATTTTCTTGATAACTTTAAATCAAAAATTCTTAGCAATCTAAGTGAACAAGTAGAAATGTTAAGAATGCAAAATGAGAAAAAATAAGTTGTTGATATTTCTATTATCCATGCAGAATCATATGCTACTAAATATTGTCCATCATTACCAAGGTTTAATGAAGTGTACCAAGAGGAAAATGGAGCAAGTCAATCACCAAAGAAGCTATGTTATGTAGCTTCAAGAAGACCATGGAAGCCTAATCAACTGGATATGATGAAAGAACCTACTTCACAATTTCAAGCTTATTCATATCCATCTCAAAATAATTGGGACACACTTCCTCCTAGGAAACCTGGGCAATCTGAACCCCAAAACCAATCTTGGCAACAAGGTTGGTAAGGAACTTAAGGGAAAAATCCACAATATCCTCAATATCCTCCATACCCAACACCATGCTATACTACCATCCACCTCCACCACAACCACAATCTAAACCACATCCATCTCATAGATACACTTGCACTCGACTTCCTATACCACCATTTCCAAACTCATACAAAGAAGTAACTCAACCCACTTAGAATGCTGAGGTGCAACACTTCCAAACATATCCTCTTGATATAAATGGTATTCATCTTAGCTCAAGAAAGATATTGCAAAAAATAGATTCTCTTGATGTCATTGAAGGACAACATCAAGAAGAAGATGATTCAAGTGAGGAAAACAAAGAATCAGGGCTACACTTGATGAAGAGCAGCCATCAGAATGAGATATTGACAAAGTTCCATCATGTTCACCATCATTTCCTCCATGTGCTCATGAGAATAATAGCCAAAAAGAGGAAGATTTGAATTTCATGGTAGAATAAGACATGAAGAATGATCTCGATGAGCAAGAAAACCAAGGGCATCAAATCTATATTGAAATATGCTTCTAGGCAATCATTAAGTTGCAACAACACACTGTTTTTCAAGAGTACTTGATATAATCTCAGTCAAAGCAATTCATCTCTCATATTCAGGTACATTTCAAATCATGTATTTCAAGTGTACACATGATTTTATTCATCATATTGATGTGCACATGGCTCCATTGGAAGTATTCCTATACTTTAAAGAGATGTGTTTTCAAGTAGAGTAGGATAGAAAAATGAAAAAAAAATGGAAAAGGAGAAAAAAAGGAAAAAGAATAAAATATCAGGTGAAAACATCTTTTGATCCGCCTGAGATTGCATCACTGATTTAAAACCTCCATGAGGTGGTAAATGGGTTGGAAAAAAGAGAAAATAATAGAAAAATAAAAGATCCTAGGAGAAAACCTCCTTTGAGGCACTTAGGCAGACCTAATAGTCGAAAATATCTTTGAGGCAACTAGTAGGTTGAAAGAAGAAAAAAAAGTGAAAAAATGAAAAGAAAATAGATGTATTTTCTCCATGTATCTCTCTCTAATGAATGCAGGTGCTCTCCAACCTTTGCAAGCAGCAAAAATAAACAAGTTGGGACCAAAAGAAAAAAATTGGTAAAAACCCTAGTCAAAGGAAGTCAAAATTGGAATTCCTCCTCCTTTGCTTGCCAAGTTTCTCATAAGAACGGACTCAATGAATTTTAAGTATTTCTTATCAGCAAAAATATCCAGACAGCTAGCACGAGGAAGATTGTTAGCATGACAGATCTGGTTCCAAATGTATGATTTTGATGTTGAATGGGTTCAAGGTATTTCTAATTATTTAGCTGATTCTCTTACCAGAGATATGGACAAGGCTCACGGAAGTAGAACTGATATATTTTCTCTTCCTGGTAAGACTCCTAAAGATGATAATTTTGAAACATTTGTAAAAATATTCCAGATTCTTGAATTGGTCCTTGGTGAATTGGTAGAAGAAATAAAGAAGATTGTCGGGATGAGACTAAAAAGAAATCAATGGATACAAAAGTGTCAGGCTTGGCAGTCAAAAAATGTTCGAATTTTATTGGGTTTAGATGCAGAGCTGGTAAAAGTATACCCTCTACCCAACATGAAGGTAAAGCTTTATTTTAAAACTCTTGATGATTTATGGACCATAGAATACACTGAAGCCATGGTCAAAGTATTGCAAACTTTGAATTATTATAAGATTATTGGCTGTATAGAATTTTCATTAGCTGTTTATACCTCAGCTAAAATTATGGATCTGGATGAAGTAAATATGAATGAAAGAATTGAAAATTTTTTGAGATCTTTGAGAATTCCTGATCTCTTTGAAGAGATTGATGCTGCATTTCTTCAAAGAAATGATGAAAATTTTGCAGGTACAGATTTTCTCCCACAGTATGAACTCTTTGAACCATTTTCTGATTGGGAAATAAAGAATGGATGTTGTAGAAATAAACCAAATATAAGAGCCTCTCAATGTGCTCAACGAACATTGCAGTATTTAAGAACTTTCTCCACTCCTTGGGATTATCAGAGTTTAGATTTCAGAAATCCTATCAACACAAATCATTTTGCACAAATATATGGGCCTGAAAGGATTTATGAGTCTGTACTCGCTGATAACAAGGAAGAAGTCGAGAAGATTAGTCTTTGACTTAAAGAGTTTAATAATCTTAAGTTGCCTGAAAAATTGTCTATGATTAGAACGTTGGAAGAACTGCAAGGAAAGCATAAAGTAATTAAATTGCTAATTAAACAAAAGGCATTAATTACTATCAGTGTTATGGCAGGAGATTGGAGTGATGATGTTATCTATTTAATAAGTTTACTGTTGTCAACAAAGGTTTTCTCTTCTATGATTTTTGAATTAGGTTGGCAACAAAAAGCAGAGATCAATCATAACTGCAAACTTTGGATCCAATGCGCCATCGAACGCTCTGTCAGTATGTTACAGATTTTCAAATGGGAATTGATAGATGGAGTTGAATTGGCAGTTCAATAAATTCCTGCTTTCCGTAAAAGTAAAAGAGATTCCTTTCTAGACATCGAGATAGATCGAATGGCTTTTGTCAACAGATGGAAAAAAATCTGCTGACAAATATATCTTTCTATAGAAGAATCTCTATATAACAACCGACACAATAAAGTTTGATATAGGACAATCATCAAGGGCACCAATAAAGGGGGAATCTTCTATAGTTTCAATAATAAAAAAAAAGAAGCTACAGCGAAAGGAAAAGAGAAAGTATCTGAGGAAAAAGCAACCATTTTCGTCGATTTGTAACAAGATGCTTAAGAACCGCAGGACCATGAATGGGACTCAGAATATTTTGAATGGTTAAATCAGTCTTGGTTGACTCAAAAGCTTTCACCATCCTCGTCAGAAGAAGATTTTGATAAATATTTTGATAGTGACCGAAGTCCGAAAATACCTTGGTAGTACGTTTTCTTTTAATTATTAGACTCAAGAATATTGAGCAGACACCGTTTGGAATAGTAATATCCGACAGGACCCTCAATAATTCTCATATTATTTTTTCGGTTATATATGTGAGTGAGTCAGTAGGATAGATCATCACTTGTGTGTGTGTGTGTGCGTGTGTTCTTGTGTTTGAGTGAGTTTGTGCTTAATGCTTTAAAAGATCAGAGACTAAAAAGGCTCTAGTCTAAGGCATCACTTGGTATGCAACATATTTATTTGAATTAATACTGAAGCCTGCTGGGCCGCCTATATGAGGACATTTTGTTTGAAGATCGCCTAAGTCGGGACTGTAAAGCGAGTTGAAGACTGGAGGTGTCGTGTTAATCCTTGTATTCCCGTGCCAAGTAGTGTATGGTGTGAGAAACATTCAACATATTGTTCAGTGATTCAAGTAAGTTACTGAGTCCATAATCTTATTGGTATCAGAGCCCTGTTCTAGATCCTCTTATGGCAAATTTATTACGCTCTTTCTCATCAATCGATCATAAAATTGCAACTGAAGTAGCTTCTCGAGCTGTAGAATTTGAGTTAGATCCTAATGAAACTCATGAGCCTATTGCAAATCCTGAGAGTTAGAATCCTCCTTCACTCGATGCTATTGATGTGCATAAAGTACCTGTTTATGATATCTTAAAAAAAAAATATTTTCTAAAAGAAGTTGAAGTCACTATAAAAATTTCTGGTCCTTCTTTCCAAATCGTAGCCTTAAATTTATTTTCTGATGATGAGATAAAGAAATTTCGTCAATATGCTAAAGAACAAAAATATGCATATCTTCATTTTGGCGGTATCAGAATTGGTCTTGCTCCTCTGTTCCGACATGGTTTAAATACTCCTTGCATAACTGAAGTTTTTGATACTCGTCACCAAACTTATGATCATGCTAGGATTGGAATGATCATGGGTAATTTGTCTACTGGATGTTAGTATGGTACAATATTTCTCAATTATTCTATTAGTTTGACTGTTGTTCATCTAAAATACTGTTGGAAACTCATGGTTGGAGTTCAAGGCTTGCAAATGATCGAAGATAGTGATTATTTGTCTTTTTTGGTTAAACCTCTTTTCAGTTAACCAATATAGCTCACCCCAAACTCAAACAACCTATTCTGAAAGATTGTGTAATTGTTGGTCTCTCTAATGCCCAGGTTGAAGGTGTTTTGTATGATCCAACTGAATTGCCTAATGACTGGTATTTTCAATATAAATCCATTGATGATGATCAAAATCCTGAATCTAAAATCAAACGAGTCTCTATTAGTAATGGCCAAGTTAAGCTTATTCCTAGAAAACCAGAGATGCCCAGACCTATTGTTAGGCCTCATTGATATGTTGTGCCTGTTTCTTCTACAGAAGCTTCTTCTTCAAGAAACATTGGTGTTTCCCCTATTGAAGAAGTATTTGCTTCAGAACCTGTGTTATCTTCTCATGAATTGTATATACCAGAGTCCAAACCTTTCTTGGCTGTAAATAAGATGTTTCGTATTTCTAGTACTCACTTTCCACCCATCGAAGAATGGTAGTATGCTAATCATCATTTTGTAAAAGGGGGGAAATGGCCTCAAAAGACTAAATTTATCACTACTTATTCTCTTTCTAAGCAGCCTAGTACTAGAGCTGATTGTGCTCCTCTGATTGAGCATAATGCGTTAAACTCTACGGACCTAGACCAGACCTATCAAATTGGCAATTATCTTGCCACCCGGTGTTCACATGCTGAAGATGTTTTGGATGATCTAGGGTCTCAATCTGAATTAATTCTGGAAAATCTAAGACTTCTCTATGAAGGACAGCAAGAAGAAAAACAAAGAAGAGAAGCCAAAGAGAAGAAGAAGAGGGAAAAGAAAAAGAAAGAATCCAAAGCTCCCAAATTATCGATATCAATGGATACTCCCAATTATTGGGATATATATGAAAAATAAGAAGCCAGTGAAGGAGAATCTAGTGTGCAACCACAAGAGAAAATTCTAGAACAAACAAAGCCCTTAGATTTTCAAAGACCAAAAAGCGAAGTTGCCACTCTAGAAAAAGCTTCTTCTAAGTTTCCATCTTTTATCTTGCCATATCTTCAAAAAGCTCATGTTTTCCGAGAAATCCCAAAATACCCTAGAGTAGAAGAAGATTTGTTTGCAACTAACTCTAGTGTATATGTATTAGATCTAGATAAATCTACAAATCCATCAGAGTCTATTAGAGTGTGGATTGGTGCTTTGTATCAAATGCAAGTTGTCTCTAGATTAGATAATATTTCTATATTTTCCCTAGCTGAAAAACGAATGGCCATGATTGTTTATGACTGGTGAATGGGACCATTAGATGAAGAAAGAATGAATGTAGCTGCTGCAGGATTGGCTACTTTAGAATTGCTGCTCAAAACTCAATTTGTCCCTGAACTAGTAGATGAAAAGAAGCAAATTATAACAGATCTAGCAAGAATGGAATTAAAAGATTTAAAGTTTTTAGATCAGTTTGGAAATGAATATATGTCCAAAATCTATAAAGCTAATCTGACCAATGACTCTACTAGGAAGATTTCATTCCTTCCAAAATTGCTTGGTAATTTAGGTGATTTAATTATGAAAGATATAGAAGTTCAAGGGAAAAATATTGAACAGACCTATTGGATAGATCTTCTATTTTGGTGTCAAGAAAAGGTTAAATATCTATGTTGGCAGAAGAAAGCCCAAGATTTTTCTCCTGGTCTTGAAGTCTGTCATTCAGTATTTCCATGGACACCATTCAAAAAGAGAAAATCTAAAAGGTACGAAAGATTTAAGCCAAAGAGAGTAGCAAATCCCAAAAAGCCTTTCAGAAAGTTTAAATATTTGAAAAAGAAAAGGAAACCTAAAAGAGACAATGCATGTTTCATTTGTAAACAAGAAGGTCATTTTGCGAGAAAATGTCCTAAAAGTTCTTCTAATAAGTTGAAAGCTTGTATAGAAATTGATGGCTTTATAGATAATTGGTCTATGGTTGATTCTCAAGAAGAAGTATCAGATGTATATATTTTAAAAGAAGATTCTTTGTCAGATAATGAGTCAGTTCATGACACTAGCCAGAAGATGAATAGATGCTATGACTATTCAAAACCAGAATTTGACACTGAATTCCATTTCAGTGATGAATATAGTTCAGAAGAAGAGACTGATGAAACCTCTGAATATACTTCATATGATACTGTCTCTGTTGTTCCTTCTTTATCCACTAAAGATATTGGTACTAAGAATTCACCCGCCGTTTTAAATTCCTTGTCTCCACAACCCACTTTGAATTCTTTTTGACCTTATCCAAAGACCGTCTCTTAGTCATCATATTTTCCTACTCCAGCATCTGGTGAAATTGAAGAAAGTAATTTTCTAAAAAATATTGTTAAAACTAACAATCTGTTGTATACTCCTATTGAATTCCAAGTAAAAGGTGAATGGATCAATGTGGATGCCTTTATTGATACCGGAGGCTCCAACAATTTAGCACGCCCATCTCTATTCAAAGGTTTATGGAAGCCTTTGAAATTTTTTTTGATTTCAGAAACTATTGGGGGATCAGTCAATCTCACCCACTACATTGATAATGTTTCTCTAAAAGTTGGGGGGAGTATTGTTAAATTCTCTGCAATACAACATTATGATGCATCTGCAAGTCTGTTTCTTGGAATTCCGTTCATCAATTTTGTTTTTCCAGTAACAATCAGTGAAGATAAAGTCATTATTAATATTAAGAAAAAGGAAATATCAGTTCCAAGGCTGACAATGGATAATTCAGAAGCTAGAAAAGAAAATATCCAGAAAAAAGTCAGTGCAAGAAAGCCCCAGAATGATTCTAATAATTGGCAGGAAGTGTTGCAGATTTATCAAGACAGAATTCAAAATAAGTAGAAAGAAAATACAAATCCCGATTTTTCTCCTGAACAAATTTCTATTCATGATACACTTCTTAAAAGATATTCTAATAATCCTCAAGCATTTTGGAGTGTGGAGAGTCCCCAACAAGAGATTATTACTCTTCATGACAATGGGGTTACCGGAAAACTTATATCCTGCACCCCAAATGATGAGCAAGAAATTAAGAAGCAGATTGAAGAACTACTAAGTTTACAGTTTATTGAGCCTAGTTCTTCTCATTATTCTTGTTTTTCTTTCCTGGTCCGAAATCATTCTAAGATAGTCAGAGGAAAAACTCGACTGGTGATAAATTACAAGCCATTAAATGCAATCAGAAAGAGCTTCAACTATCCCTTACCCCGCCAGGAAAAAATCATGCAAAAGATTCAGAAAAACAAGATCTTCAGTAAGTTCGATATGAAATCTGGTTATTATCAGATACAAATCAAAGAAGAAGATCGCCAAAAAACTACTTTCACATGTCCCGCAGGTTTTTACCAATGGAGAGTAGTACCATTTGGTCTGAAGAATGCTCCAACTTTCTTTCAACAGAGAATGGAATATATCTTTGGTAAGTATGATTTTATTGTTGTATATATTGATGACATCTTGATTCACAGTCAGGGTCTAGAATCGCATATGAAGCATTTGAAGATATTTCTTTGAGAAGCACAAAAGCACGATATTATTCTCTCTGAAAAAAGATGCTTTTGTTTCAAGATAGTATTGATTCTTTAGGTATTCATGTTATAAATGGTAAAACTTAGATGTAGCCTCATGTTTTGACCAAGCTCTCTGAATTTCACGATGAGCTAAAATATACTAAGATGATTCAGCGATTTCTAGGAGCACTAAACTATGTTCATAAATATATTCCTAGACTATCAGAAAAAACTGCTCCAATCAGACAACATTTGAACTCTGGGTGGTCACCAGAAGCTATAGCAGCACTTAAATTATTAAAAGCTGAATGTATCAACCTCCCCAAGCTTAAGCCGCCAGGTAATGGATTTTTAGTCCTACAAACTGATGCATCAGATTCTTTTTTGGCAGCAGTCCTTTTTGAAAGAAAGGAGGAATCATGAGAAGAAATTTTATGCGCTTATGCATCTGGAGAATTTTTGACTCATCAGAAAAATTACTTTGCAGCAGAAAAAGAAACTCTTGTCATATTCAATGGCATACAAAAATTTTAGCTATATTTAGCTCCAGCCAAGTTTCTGATAAGAACGGACTCAATGAATTTTAAGTATTTCTTATCAGCAAAAATATCCAGACAGCTAGCAAGAGGAAGATTGTTAGCATGGCAGACCTGGTTCCAAATGTATGATTTTGATAGATGCTCCAAAAGGACCTAGGTCATGCCAATCCATCACCCTCATCTATTTCTAACATCCACCCATCATTTCAAGCTTTTCTCATTCATTTTCCTCGCTGTCCTAAAATGCTACAGGAAACCATGTTTTTTCTATAGAAAACTCCTAGTTTTTAGCAGACAATTGTTTTTATTATATCTAAAAAATCGTACATCCATTTTCCGAATTTTTTTATGGGGAGATGCATATAGATGATGGTAACACGCTCAAGAAATTTTATCACATTCTGATGCACGGTTTGTGAGAAATCAACCTCCATCACCTAAAACCATTTTTAATTATTCTCGATATTAATGTGTCCACTGGACGAGAGTTTTTATGGGGAAGTGCATAATTATCACAGTACTATTCTCAAAAACTTTCAGGTCAATCTGATCTACTGTTTGAGAGCTATGAATAAATCAAGTCTGCTACAAGGGGCTTGTCCTAAGCGGCCTGTACAATCACATAAAAACTCAACATCAATTATTTTTTCACACACAGAGCAGAAGATCCACCTACCTTGAGGATCATGAAGCCATTTCTTAAATTGAGAAGATTAAACCCTCCTTAGGAATCATTCCATCCACTCCACCAGCAGAATATTTAACATTGGGAAGAGGATTGCACACACAAAAAAAAACTTTATCAGTAAGAAAAATCATCATGCTATGAATACTTGTACATAAACAGAATCATCAACTACAACACTCACATCATGAAAATCTCAGCAGCAAAATTTTATTCATGGATGTGAACCAGCAACAACAACAACAGGAAAACCCTATAAGTCCTCCATATTCAAGGTTATCGACAATAGGACCTCAAGAATATTATCACATGTAGTTTCAGGATCATGAGTATCAACTTCAGAACCACTGAAGGAAGCTTCAACAGTCATATTAGCAACTTCAATATCACCTACAAAAACACATCAAGGGTAAGGCTTAGGTATGCAATCATCTAAACCTTTCTTCGAATATATTCTAGCTTAAGAAAACATTAAAAGTTTGAGAAGGAAAGTTTTTTTATAACCAAATCAGTAGCAGAGCATCCTCAACCTTAGCTAGCAATTAGATTCACTTTTACACCAAGGCACAAACCCATGTGGCAGAGGAACAAGTAAAAAGTAAAGAGGACTTGAGAAAGTGGGTAGTAAGAAGTTAGTTGTGATGGAAGACAAGGAGGGCAAAGGGGCAACTTAGGGCGAACTTAGTTAGCAAAAAAAAAACTCTGGTTTTATTTTATATGCAATGAAAAAAAAATGAAAAAAATTTAAAAAAAAGAGAGAAAAATTTTGAAAAAGAAAAAGAGAAAAAAATAAAATAAAAGGTGGACCTGTTACCCACCTATAAAATTTGTCATATCAAATGGTGGCTAAATCATTTTTGAAGCCTTAAAGAAAAAAATTTTATTGCCAGAATTGTTAGTTCTTGAAGTCTTATGAAGATGACTTATCCTTGAGTTAATTGTCACTACTGTTTCCCTCTCAATTCTGAAAAAATATGTTGTTTTCTTGAAGAAAAGACCGCTGCAAAAAACTCCATTTTTCCCTCATTTTTACCCCTTCTTTCAGTCATACTTAACCTCCATTTCATCCCCTTTTCCTCATAAAATTCCTCTATTTTCCCTCATTTCCCTCCTTCCCTTCATGAAAACCCCTTTGATAAGGTTTAAAACTCCTTTTTTGCCTTATTAGAAGCTTTCAAAATCCTTAAAAATCGTTGAAAAATCATAAAAAGGCAGCTTTCTGTGCTAAGGCCTTAAGCCCTTTTGGCCCTAGCCCCAAAACCACTTCCCCACCATATAACATGCGCCCAGGACCAAGAGTTAAAGTCCTGAGCGCTAATTGCAATCAGAGGTTTGCGATGGGCACATTTCTTTGTTTAAAGGAAAGACCCGATGCAATTGGCTCCTCTTTTGTAACCCGCGATCCCTTTATCTTTTCATATACCCAAAGGCCCCGCAATCAGGCACTAAACACCATATAAAACCCTCCCCGAAACAAATTTACCTTTGTATTTTAATTAAAAACCCCATTTTTCATATTATAACGAAACCCGATGGTTCATTGGTTGGGCGAATCCTAGCCGTTGATCTAAAACGATCAAATGGTCTTCAGGATCTCGCATCGGAGATTTTTCGTTGGGAATATTTTAAATAGTCACTGCCCCCTCCAATTGGCCACCTTCCGATGGCTTCTCAGCCTTTGATCTCCCCCGCCAGGCTCAGATCCAATGGCCCACATCGCTCTTTTTCATAATCCCATCCCTCTGCCTATGGATCTTCGATTCATTCCTTACCGTCGATCTGATCCTCAGATCAACGACTCTCGTTCAATCGCATCGGCACTTTGAACCCTTTGCCCCTGCCGATTGCAATCTTCCGATTGCGTCTAGGCCATCCATTATTCTAAATCCAACAGTCTAGATGAATCCTAATTTCCCTTTGTTATTCCTCGAGCCTCGCTGTATAATGTTTTCAGTGGATCTCTGTCATTGATATCTGCAGATCAACGACCCACAATGACCCGATCTCCGCTGACCCGTCACCTCATATTTTATTGCATTGGTCCCAAGATTGAATCTAGGCCATTTATTCCCTAATTCGATGGTCCAGATTCAGTCCGATAGGCCCAACTCCTTTGGGTCCTACCTTCTCCCAGATCAAATCTCCACCGTTCGTTCCTATGATCTGATGGTCCAGATCAATACCGCCTTGGCTCTGCCCCACCTTCTTCCGCCTGTGCAACTTTTTTTATTGTGCTCTCACCTCCACTGTTGGATCTACTCGTCTAATATCTAATAGCTAAGAATCCATATCATGTGATTTTTAGGCTCGAATGTTAATTTTCCAAAGTTACGCGATATGGGTGGTTTTAAAAGGCCACGTGTCGGCCAGTAACGCATATCGTGTTCAAAAAGCTAAAATTGCCTTCCTTTCTTGTTATCACGCGAAAACAATGGTTTCTATGACCGAAACCACTTTACCCCATTTGTATTACATTCCATCGCGTTTAATCTTCGCCTTTGATCTCTGCAGATCAACGGTCCTAGTTTAATCATCGCCCTCCACCCATCCTCCAAGGGGATTTTAAAGTAAATCTCTGTCGTTGATCTCTGTGGTCGATCTCATCCAACAGCCCAAAATTATTTCAAAACCCCAGTTTCATTTTTAATCCTTTTTCCCTCCGCCAAAAGGCTTTTAGCCCATTTCCTTGGTTATTTCTTCCATTTCGCAATAATGTAGCCCCTCTAAACTATATTTCCCTGATCGATCTTGATTGTTGATCGTCGCAAATCGATGGCCTTTTCTTAATCTCCCCACTGTTTATTCAACCGCTTCCCATCTAACCTCTCCAAGAAAATCCTCGCCATTGGATGCTTTCATCGAATGGTTGTGATCTAATCTCAGCCTCCAAAGTAGTCTGAACCCAAATACGCAGGATTTTTCTAATTTTTCTTGGTTCGTGTAGGTTTTAATGGTTGTTTCCATTATGTTAAAATAAAATCAAAGGCCAGGGATGACGATCCCCCGAGCATTTATTTATGAAGAATATCATTCTGCAGGGTTCCGAATTATGTTTTATCAGTGCCTCATGAGCACTGATGCCATTTTAAAAACCCTCTGTCCGCTTGCACATCAATAAGACACAGAAAAACTAAATCAATCAAAGACTATCAATGTTAAAGGATCCAGTCACATAAGACATGAAGAATTGAAGATTTTTTATGCAGTTTTGAAGGATTAAGGCCCACTTTCAGCAAATAAAAAGCCTAAACATCTCGATTAAAAAAAGTTTGAAGGACAGAAGACAGAATTTGGGCCTAATTAAGCCTAACACATAGAATTAAAACAAATTAACAGTGTTTAAAGAAAATAAATAATATCTATCAGTCCGAGAAGCCTCCATTGCCACATCAGAGGCTAATTGAATCCTCTCAGCTACGAAAAGCCACCTGCAGCCTCAAAGCATTCAAAAGTGGCATAATTATCACCAGAACATAATATATTTGCCTAAGGATAGCTGAACAGTTATTTTGAATCAAAGAAACTAATTTAAACTATCAGCAGAGTTATTACAAAGATGAGAAAGAGTTCTAAAGTCAACAAACTCTGCTAAGAAGATCGAACACTTAATGTAAACCAATTAATACAAAGGAAATATCAGAGAGTTCCTCCATTGAGCCCCTCAAAGGCCGAGAAACATTAAACTGTATTAATTGAACCTAGAAGATCTTTTATCCCATACCACCTTCTCATTTCTTCTATAAATACTTATGTAGAAGATGAGATAATGTTGGTCACTGCATATCTGTTGCATGTAAATAGTTTACTAAAGCTGCTGTAAGATCTGTTTGTAATTGAAGATACCTAAGTTGAGATGAGAAGTTTGAAGCTATAGAGAAGCATTGGACTTGAAGATTGTAACTGGTTTGAAGTATCAAATACAAGTTGATTTATGGGATCCTGGTCTATGTCAACGGTGATGTTTTTCTTATTATAAATTGTTATTTTATTTTTGTTTCCATTCTGTCGATCTTTTCTGATAAAAAACAACAATTATAGAGTTAGGATTTACTGTCAAAGGTACCCTGCTCTTACTGATAAGATTTATCTTCATGTTTTCTTCCAAATTGTGTTGTTTGAGAATGATTTAATATAGTCCAAGCAGTTAGGAATGCAGGTGTTCCCTCGTCCTACTATCTAAACTAAACATTGTTCATGAATGTTATTTTCAGTTTCTGCAAAGTAAAGTTGAACTAGGGAAGTCTATGGTGAGCCTTGTCCTCTAGTTTTATCTCTAAAGGTTGTCTGAAAGTTTCCCTAAGAGTATATTGAAAGTAGGCTAGGTTCAAAGTCCTTACCTGATCTTAGACTATTCTTTGTTATCTTATGTGTTGTCTTGATAAGTTTTCTAAGTAAAACAGAGCTAGAGAAGTCTATGGTGAGCCCTATCCTCTAGTTTCTTCTCCAACAGTTGCTTTGAAAATTTTCCCTTAGAATATGCTGAGAGCAGGATAGGTTCAAAGTCCTTACTTGATCTTAAGCTATTATTTTTTTGTTTTAAGTGTTTTCTATTGAAAGTGCATCGAAAGTAGGCTAGTTTCAAAGTACTTACCTGATGTTATATTACTTTTATGTCTTTCTTAAGTGCATGCCGAAAGCAGGATAGTTTCAAAGTACTTACTTGAGATTAGGCTGTTCTTTGTTCTTCATTGGTTTAATTCCACTTCTCATTGTTCCATTCCATTCCATAAAATCAACTTTAAAGAGATCCTTAGACATAAATGACTTGCCCCATGGACCACTCTTGAACCTTGTTGTTTCAATTAAATCCTACTATGACTCCATAGCCCAATGGATTGAAGCTGTTTCTTGCCTATCGTCTTAGCTGAATCAATTTTTCACTTTCATTCACCTTCACCCTTCATTTAGACTTCCTTCACCTTCACACATCTCTGCCCAACCAAAAAAAAACAAAAACCTTGTTCTTTATAACTAGCCTAATATCGCATTTCAAGCCTTAAAAATAAATCAATATTTGCACTTATAGAGAGATCCCTCTCTGGATTCAGGAGGGCTAGATCCTAGAATCCCAAAGTGGTTCATATGTGGGCTTTGTAGTTTGTATTTTCCAATCTTGCAAATTACGGAGACCTAACATTCTGGCGACTCCACTGGGGATTTTGAGTGTTTTTCATCCTAGATACCTTTAAAGACATTAGATTACTGCTTGATTCAAGAATATTTGGTATATTTTCCAGTTGAGCCACCAAGCATAACATTTCTAGCGACTCTGCTGGAGACTAAGTCAAATTTCATCTTAGGTACCCTTAAGATCTCATAAAAACCCCTTGAGAACAAGTAGCCCTCTTCAAGTACTACCAAGCAAATGGTAATCATGATAAAACTTATTTGAGTCAGTGACAAACTAAGGAAACCTTAGGATTCTCATAAGAGCTTATCAAACCTTGAAGGATCAGCTAGCTTAGCCATAAGAGTATGCCTTTTTTGTCTCATCACTGTAGCTAAGTGTTGAAATAGATTTAGGAGACTCTTAGAACCCATAGGACTGAAATAAACTCAGAAAACCCAAAAATATTTCAGATTGGTATTCAAATAAACATGGTGGTGGACCATAAAACCTTTTACTTGCAAAAGAGCTAAAAATTTCCACCCGCTGACTCCACAATCCTAAACAAACCTTAAGGCTCCACTAGGAAGACCCATTATCATCTTAACATCATATAAACTTAGTTAGAGGACTTTAGGATTAAAGTTTTCCTGTTTAAAATATCAGTTAGCCTCTTAAAGATTGTCATATTTGGTTAAACTTTTCTTGTTCAGTTGGGTCTGAAAAACACAACATAGTGGCTCCTAGAAAGATTCATACTAGAGCTTACCCTGACCCAAACCCTCTTGAGATAGTTGATAACCCTGAAATAATTCTTAGGAAGTCTCCTGAGATTAAATCTTCAACTGTTTTCAGATCACCCCTTAGAGCTAATTCTGTTCCTGAAAAACTTGCAGCTCTACAACAATCACAAGTTGACTTGATAAATCCATTTAGAACTCGGTCACTTGACGATTTAGATCATCTAGATTCAGAGTCTTCACTTTCATCCCCTGATAGAAGTGAATATCATGGTATTAGAGAAAATACACCACTAGATTTACATTTCCTGCATAATTTTGGTTTCTCTCATCCAAGATCAGCTCAACAATTTATTGCTGGTCCATCCAATTCTGTTACCCATACACCCATTGTCCAAAACACTCCACTTCAACCCACTTTCCCTCTTGTTAATCCACCTCTTGTAAATACACCTCCACCCCCTATCATGGCAACATGGTATGCCCCGTTAGTTCTTCCTTTGCCATTAGTCAATCTTCCACAGGACTATCAGTCCAAGATACCATTGTATGATGCAAGTAATGCTACTACTGCTTCACAACATGTGGATAAGATGAATGACTACTTCGACGGAAATGAGATCGATGATGAAAATGTAAAAGTTAGATTATTTTCTCAGAGTTTAGGGGGAGAAGTAAGAAAATGGTTTAAAGGCTTAACCCCTCATAGTATTAAAGATCTCCAAGCCTTCGATCAGTTATTCTTAAACAAATGGGAAGTGAAGAAAAACCCTCTCCAAATACTATCGGAATACAAGAATCTCCACAGAAACACTGGGGAAAGTGTGCAAGCTTATTGCACTAGGTTTAATGGTGTTTATAACGTACTTTCCCCAAACTTAAAACCTCCACAAGGCTCAGCCTTAAACAAGTTTCCTGAAGGATTTGATCCTGAAATGGCCTATCCGTAGAGAGAGAGAGAGATCCTTTAACTCTTGAAGATATGAAAAAAGGAGCTCTTGCTGTGGAAGTAAATATAATGGAGAAAAGAGAACGAATGAAGAAGGAGAAGAGAGTTTCCTTTAGAGAGGAATATAAACCTTCCACATCTAGCTCAAAGATAGAAGGAATGATGGAGGAAATGATGAAAAATATGAGCATACTTGAGAGAGCACAAGCAAGTCAAAACCAAACAGCTCCTCAAAATAGAAATCAAAACCAAAATCACAATTTTAGGAGAGACTAGCCTCAAAATAGACCAAGGGAGGGTGATCAATAGATCACTCCTCCTTTTCATCAAACTATGTAAGTGAGGTTGAAGAAATAAGTGAACAAACAAATGAAGAGGAAATAAATATATTGGGAGTAGATAATGATGATTTTCAAGTTCATTACAATAGGAAACAAGGTCTATATACACCCTATGATGACAAAAGAGAAGAAGATGAATTTAATACCAAGAAATGGAAAATGTCATCATAGAAACCCCAAAGGAATATGACCTTAGAAGCAAGAAGAATCTGGAAACTCCCAACAACAAAACCTCTAAAAATTCTGCAAAAAACAGTCCTGTAAATAAACCCAAAGTTGCAAAACAGAAAGACAAAATAGTCGTTGGAAATTCTGATAAAAACAAAGAAAAAAGCACTAAAAGTATTGAAAAACAGAGTGGAGACCTTAGTAGCGTTAGCACCTCAGCTAGTGATCCTGTTAAAACCATTTTGACAAATGTAAATAGAGGAAATCAACAAACTGATTTTGCTGATAGAGTGGCGGTTAATAAGGCTGAAACAAGGACTTCAAAGAATCAGATGCCTTTTAGTTTGGAGTAGGAAATTGCCAGAATCAAAATCTCTATTCCTCTCATTGAATTAGTTGCCCTATATGTATATAGATCTCAAACTTTGAAGCCTTTTAACATAGAGGAAAATAATGACACTGTCAATCTTAACGATGACCAGCCAGAGCTCATATTCGGTCCTAAGATTGAAGGTAGATATCAAGAGGGACCAGTTCCTCCTTTTTATGTTAGTTTAAATGTTCATGACAAAATTTTGCACAATGCCATGCATGAATCAGGGGCCTCCCAAAATTTAATGCCCAAAGCTATAATGGAGAGTCTAGGCCTTGAGATCACTCGATCTTATAAAGATCTTTACTCTTTTGACTCAAGCAAAGTGAAATGTTTAGGATTAATCAAAGACCTCTGTGTAAACTTAGCCCAGATTCCAGCCAAGTGTTTAGTAATTGATATCGTTGTGGCTGATATACGCCCCAAGTATGGCATGTTGTTATCAAGATCATGGGGAACTAAGTTACAAGGAAAAATGCAGATGGATATGACTTATGCAACCATACCTGTTTTCAATCAGACTAGAAGACTTTACAGGGAAACTCACATGCAGTACATGGTTACCAGCCAAGATAGAACCGAAAACTCTCCTCTTTACTCAGTACACATAGGCATTTACTCATTCATACTCTTCAATCATGGAACCTTAGATGACCAAGAGACCTTAACTGAATTAATGGCCACACCTCAAAATAACATACTGGCACACCTAGATAAAGAGGAAGATAATACAGAAGCTTCAAAACAGTTTGTTGAATCTGAAAATCACAGCAAACCAATCACAAGTCTAGAGCTGCAAAACAGTCATCCATCAGTTGTAAACTTTGAGAGTCTTGAGAAGAATCCTCAACTAGAGGAAGAATATGAGGTTGAAACTAGAAGCACTTATTCAAAGGGGATCACACCTTGTCCTCAAGAAAAATAGACACAATCACTACAAGACATAAGCAACATGCAAAGCATGTATGATAAACGGAATTTCAAATCAGAAAATGAACTTGCATATTATTTTGAAGAAAGACTTGCTGAGAATCTAGTAGGCTCCACTGGTGATATTGCATATAATTCTGATTCTCCTAATTATGATCTCTATAATGATGATGATTTCCAAAAAAAAGATGATTTTTCAAGGTCATCATTAGTAGATTTGGGTGAGGAAGATCATGTCTATAAACTTCAAGAAAGTAATGATCCAAGTAAGGCTATTTATGATACTGAAGAGGAAAGTGATGAAAATCTAGTAGTAGATGAAGATTCATTCAATCATCACTCTACTTTATATCAGATCATCAGTAAAAGCTTCCGTCAAGGTGGAAATCAACAGCCTTTCAACTTAGAGGTTGAGGAAGAAATAAATGAAGAAACACTTTAGCAAGCTAAATACCCTGAACCTTGTCCTCAAAGGGTTGAGGTAATCGAAGAAACCCATACTAAAGAATATGTTATTCTTTTCACAGAGTTCGGACCACTCAAGCAAAACATATCAAGGTTATGAGAGGACAAAACTGCCAAATATGATGAGTCCTCTAGTTTAGATAATGATGAAGATGAGGAAGTTTTTCTTCCTCAAGAAGATCTTTGTCTTGAGCCAGTGGAGAAAGAAGAGGTGATCCCGGTTGAAACCTACCTTCCAAAAATTTTCAACCAGGCTAAAGATGATGATGCTTCCAAGGAACATACTGAAGATATAGTCCTCAAAGATGAAGTCTTGGAAGCAGATAATCTACAAAAAATGGAGGGCCAAAAAGAAGAGAATCTCCATCTTCTCTTTGTTGATCCTTTGGAAAAGTGTGTGGAAGTCCCAACTAGCTCAAATTATCAAGCATGGATCCTTTGCAAGAGCCAAAGACATGAAAAGCTGTCACCTTCTATGATAGCCTTGGTTTTGAAGATTAATCTTCAAAATGTACTGTGGATACCCCTGACAAATAGCCAGATTTTCTTCTTCTTTTTGACACTACTCAACTGGCTACATTGGCACTTTTGTATCATATGATAATATAAATACCTCGAATTAGAATAGGTTAGATAGAAATATTAGTAAAGATCAGTTTGAGAATTTAGATAGTTTTTGATTTTTGTCTTGAAAGAAAAAGAAAAATACAAAAACAATGAAAAGAGAAAAGAGGGCAGATTGTAAAAACAATAAAGGTACAACCCCATACCAAAAGGAGAAACAAAGTCTGAAAGTGTGCAAGCTCAAATGCCACTCCTAAGAAACACACTCCTAGTTATTCATACAGCCTAATCATGACTAATTATTTTTCAATTTACTACTAATAGGTTAGTGAATCAGATTTTCCAAACAACTTGATCTTGGCTTATCAGTTAGGTAGATTAGGATAGAAGAAAAAAGGTTCAAACAAGCTAAAAATCTGAACCTGTGAGTTTCAAAAAGATGCATGGCTCTCATTTTTTTTAATCTTGAGCCAAAGACACGAGCAAACTAGTTCTAATATGCCCAAAACTTGAACCAGAGAAGAAAGAAAGATAGCTCAAACAAAATTCAAAAACAGAGCTGAAGAGAAAGAAGGATGTGCTTAAAACTTTTAGATCTTAAGCCTTCACTATTTTGATTTAATTTTATGTAAAATAATCATCTATGTGTAGCTTTTTTTTATGCCATAGATTAGAAACAAGTTAGACTGTTCAATCCTAACTTGTATGATTTTAAATTTCTTGTTTCAGAATTTAGAGAATTAAAATATGTTAGACAGTCTAATCCTAACAGATAGTAGTTAGATAGAGAAGCTTATGAACTCAACTGTTTAATCTGACTTCATGGAGAAATAAGAAGTAGAATTACATTAGTTTTTTTCTTTCAAAATAATAAAATGTTTGTAAAAGAGTTTGCCAATCCAAGTGCACTCTGAAAGAAGAAAAAATGTTAGATCAGTAGGATTGGGTAGGTAGAAAGCTTTGTTTGATAGTATTCCATTGTTTTTTCATGGCTGCTAATATTATTAGAACAGAAGAAGATCATCCAAGTGAAAAAATTTGTAGCCCAATGGATGAGGCATTAATCAACCCCCCAAAGAATACAAGTCTGAAATTCTTGATGCCTTCAAGAAGGCACCATCCCCATGTGGAGCCAATGTTAGCCACCTATAAAATTTTTCGTATCGAATGGTGGCTAAATCATTTTTGAAGGCTTCAAGAAACAATTTTTATTGCCAAAATTGTTAGTTCTTGAAGTCTTATGAAGATTAATTATCCTTGAGTTAATCTTCACTGTTGTTTCCCTCTCAATTCTGAAAAATCTGCTGTTTTCCTGAAGAAAAGACGGCTGCAAAAAACTCCATTTTTCCCTCATTTTTACCCCTTCTTTCACTCATACTTAACCTCCATTTCATCCCATTTTCCTCATAAAATTCCTCTATTTTCCCTCATTTCCCTCCTTCCCTTCATGAAAACCCCTTTGATAAGGTTTAAAACTCCTTTTTTGCCTTATCGGAAGCTTTCAAAATCCTTAAAAATCCTTGAAAATCATAAAAAGGAAGCTTTTTGTGCTAAGGCCTTAAGCCCTTTTGGCCCTAGCCCAAAAACCATTTCCCCACCATATAACACGCGCCCAGGACCAAGATTTAAAGTCCTGAGCGCTAATCGTAATCGGATGTTTGTGATGGGCGCATTTCTTTGTTTAAAGGAAACACATGATGCGATTGGCTCCTCTTTTGTAACCCTCGATCCCTTTATCATTTCATATACCCAAAGGCCCTGCAATCGGGCACTAAACACCATATAAACCCGTCCCCGAAACAAATTTCCCTTTGTATTTTAATTAAAAACCCCATTTTTCATATTATAACGAAACCCGATGATTCATTGGTTGGGCGAATCCCGACCCTTGATCTAAAACAATCAAATGGTCTTTGGGATCTTGCATCGGAGATTTTTCATCGGGAAAATTTTAAATAGTCATTTCCCCATCCAATTGGCCACCTTCCGATGGCTTCTCAGCCATTGATCTCCCCTGCCAGGCTCAGATCTGATGGCCCACATCTCTCTTTTTCATAATCCCATCCCTCCAGCTTTGGACCTCCAATTCATTCCTAACCGTCGATCTGATCCTCAGATCAACGACCCTCGTTCAATCGCATCAGCGCTTTGATCCCTTTGCCCCCGCCGATCACAATATTCATATTGCATCTGGGTTGTCCCTTCTTCTAAATCTGACGGTCCAGATGAATCCTCATTTCCCTTTGTTATTCCTCAAGCCCCGCTGTACAATGTTTTCAATGGATCTCCGTCGTTGATCTCTGCAGATCAATGGCCCACAATGACGTGATCTCCGCCAACCCCTCACCTCATATTTTATTGCAATGGTCCCAAGATTGAATCTGGGTTGTTCATCCCCTGATCCGATGGTCCAGATTCAGCCTGATAGGCCCAACTCCTTTGGGTCCTACCTTCCCCAGATCAAATCTCCACCGTTCGTTCCTATGATCTAACGGTCTAGATCAATACTGCCTTGGCTCCGCCCCACCTTCTTCCGCCTGCGCAACTTGTTTTATTGCGCTCTCACCTCCACCGTTGGATCTACCTGTCTGAGATCTAATGGCCAAAACTCCATATCGCGTGATTTTTAAGCCCGAAGGTTAATTTTCAAAAGTTACGTGATGTAGGAAGTTTTAAAAGGCCACGTGTCGGCCAGTAATGCATATCACATTCAAAAATTTAAAACCGCCTTCCTTCCTTTTTATCGCGCGAAAACAATGGTTTCTATGACCGAAATCACTTTACCCCATTTGTATTGCATTCCATTGCGTTTAATCTCTACTGTTGATCTCTGCAGATCAACGGTCCCAGTTTAATAATCGCCCTCCACCCATCCTCAAAGGGGATTTTAAAGTAAATCTCCGTCGTTGATCTCTGTGGCTGATCTCATCCGACGGCCCAAAATTATTCCGAAAACCCAATTTCATTTTTAATCCTTTTTCCCTCCGCAAAAGGATTTTAGCCCATTTCCTTGGTTATTTCTTCCATTTCGCGATAATGTAGCCCCTCTACACTATATTTCCCCGATCGATCTTGATCGTTGATTGTTGCAGATCGACGACCCTATCTTAATATCCCCACCGTTTATTCAACCGCCTCCCATCTAACCTCTGTAAGAAAATGCTCATTGTTGGATGCTTTCATCCAACGACTGCGATATAATCTCAGCCTCCAAAGCAGTCTAAACCCAAATACACAGGATTTTTCTAATTTTTCTTGGTTTGTGTAGGTTTTAATGGTTTTTTCCATTATTTTAAAAGAAAATCAAAGGCCATGGATGACGATCCCCCAGGCCTTTATTTATGAAGAAGATCATTCTGCAGGGTTTTGAATTATGTTTTATCAGTGCCTCATGAGCACTGATGCCATTTTAAAAACCCTCTGCTCGCCTGCACATCAAAAAGACATAGGAAAACTAAATCAATCAAAGAGTATCAATTTTAAAGGATCTAATCACAACAGACATGAAGAATTGAATATTTTTTATGCAGTTTTGAAGGATTAAGGCCCACTTTCAGCAAATAAAAAGCCTAATCCTCTCGATTAAACATAGTTTGAAGGACAGAAGACAGAATTTAGGCCTAATTAAGCCTAACACACATAATTAAAACAAATTAACAGTGTTAAAATAAAAGAAATAATATCTATCAGTCTGAGAAGCCTCCACTACCACATCAGAGGCTAATTGAATCCTCTCAGCTACCAAAAGCCACATGTAGCCTCAAAGCATTCAAAAGAGGCATAATTATTACCAAAACGGAGGATATTTTCCTAAAGACAGCTGAAAAATTATTTTGAATCAAAGAAACTAATTTAAACTATGAGCAGAGTTATTACAAAGATGAGAAAGAGTTCTAAAGTCAACAAAATTTGCTAAGAATATCAAACACTTAATGTAAACCAATTAATATAGAGGAAATATCAGAGAGTTCCTCCATTGAGCCCCTCAAAGGCCGAGAAACATTAAACTATATTAATTGAGCCTATAAAATATTTTATCCCATCCCACCTCCTCATTTATTCTATAAATACTTCTATATAAGATGAGATAATGTTGGTCACTGCATATCTGTTGCCTGTAAATAGTTTACTGAAGCTACTGTAAGCTCTATTTTTAATTGAAGATACCTAAGTTGAGATGAGAAGTTTTAAGTTGTAGAGAACTATTGGACTTGAATATTGTAACTAGTTTGAAGTATCAAATACAAGCTGATTTATGGGATCCTGGTCTATGTCAACGGTGATGTTTTTCTTATTGTAAATTTTTATTTTATTTCTATTTCCATTCTGTCCATCTTCTCTGATAAAGAACAACAATTATAGAGTTAGGATTTACTGTCCAAGGTACCCTTCTCTTACTGATAAGCTTTATCTACATGTTTTCTTCCAAATTGCGTTATTTGAGAATGATTTAATACAGTTCAAGAAGTTAGGAATGTCGACGTTCCCTCGTCCTACTATCTAAAATAAACATTGTTCTTGAATGTTATTTTCAGTTTCTGCCAAGTAAAGTTGAACTAGGGATGTCTATGGTGAGCCCTGTCCTCTAGTTTTATCTCCAAAGGTTGTCTGAAAGTTTCCCTAAGAGTATGCTGAAAGAAGGCTAGGTGCAAAGTCATTTCCTAATCTTAGACTATTCTTTGTTATCTTACGTGTTGTCTTGATAATTTTGCGAAGTAAAGAAGAGCTAGGGAATTCTATGGTGAGCCCTGTCCTCTAGTTTCTTCTCCAACAATTGCTTTGAAAAGTTTCCCTTAGAATATGCTGAAAGCAGGATAGTTCAAGGTCCTTACTTGATCTTAAGCTATTATTTTTTTGTTTTAAGTGTTTTCTATTGAAAGTGCATCGAAAGTAGGCTAGTTTCAAAGTAATTGCCTGATCTTAGATTACCTTTATGTCTTTCTTAAGTGCATGCCGAAAGTAGGATAGTTTCAAAGTACTTACTTGATCTTAGGCTGTTCTTTGTTCTTCATTTGTTTAATTCCCCTTCTCATTGTTCCATTCCATTCCATAAAATCAACATTAAAGAGATCCTTAGACCTAGATGACTTGCCACATGGACCACTCTTGAACCTTGCTGTTTCAATTAAATCCTACTATGACTCCATAGCCCAATGGATTGAAGTTGTTTCTTGCCTATCGTCTTAGCTAAATCAATTTTTCACTTTCATTCACCTTCACCCTTAATTTAGACTTCCTTAACCTTCACATATCTCTACCCAACCAAAAAAAACAAAAACCTTGTTCTTTATAACTAGCCTAATATCACATTTCAAGCCTTAAAGATAAATCAATCTTTGCACTTATAGAGAGATCCCTCTCTGGATTCAGGAGGGCTAGATCCTAGAATCCAAAAGTGGTTCATATGTAGGTTTCGCGTTTTGTAATTGCCAATCTTGCAAATTACAGAGACCTAAAATTTTGGCAACTCCACTGGGGATTTTGAGTGTTTTTTATCCTAGATACCTTTAAAGACCTCAGATTACCCCTTGATTCAAGAATATTTGGTATATTTTCCAGTTGAGCCACTAGGCATAACATTTTTGGCGACTCCGCTGGGGACTGAGTCAAATTTCATCTTAGGTACCCTTAAGATCTCATAAAAACCCCTTGAGAACAAGTAGCCCTCTTCAAGCACTACCAAGAAAATGGTAATCATGATGAAACTTATTTGAGTTAGTGACAAACTAAGGAAACCTTAAAATTCTCATAAGAGCTTACCAAACCTTGAAGGATCAGCCAGCTTAGCCATAAGAGTAGACTTTCTCTGTCTCATCACCGTAGCTAAGTGTTGAAAAATATTTAGGAGACTCTTAGAACCCATAGGACTGAAATAAACTCAGAAAACCCAAAAATATTTCAGATTGGTATTCAAATAAACATGGTGGTGGACCATAAAACCTTTTACCTCCAAAAGAGCTCAAATATTCCACCTAGTGACTCCGCAATCCTAAACATACCTTAAGGCTCCTATGGGAAGACCCATTATCATCATAACATCATATAAACTCAGTTAGAGGACTTTAGGATTAAAGTTTTCCTGTTTAAAATATCAGTTCGCCTCTTAAAGATTGTCATATTTGGTTAAAATTTTCTTGTTCATTTGGGTCTGAAAAACAAAGCATAGTGGCTCCTAGAATGATTCATACTAGAGCTTACCTTGACCCAAACCCTCTTGAGATAGTTGATAACCCTGAAAGAATTTTTATGAAGTCTCCTATGATTAAATCTTCAACTGTTTTCAGATCACCCCTTAGAGATAATTATGTTCCTGAAAACCTTGCAGCTCTAAAAAAATCACAAGTTGACTTGAGAAATCCATTTAGAACTCGGTCACTTGATGATTTAGATTAGCTAGATTCAGAGTCTTCACTTTCATCCCCTGATAGAAGTGAACATCCTGGTAGTAGAGAAACTACACCACCAAATTTACATTTCCTGCATAATTTTGGTTTCTCTCATCCAAGATCAGCTCAACAAGTTATTGCTGATCCATCCACTTCTGTTACCCATACACCCATTGTCCAAAACACTCCACTTCAACTCACTTTCCCTCTTTTTAATCCACCTCCACCCCCTATCATGGCAACATGGTATGCCCTGTTGGTTCTTTCTTCACCATTAGTCAATCTTCCATAGGACTATCAGTCCAAGATACCATTGTATGATGCCAGTAATGCTACTACTACTTCACAGCATGTGGATAAGATGAATGACTACTTTGACAGAAATGAGATTGATGATGAAACTGTCAAACTTAGATTATTTGCTCAGAGTTTAGGGGGAGAAGTAAGAAAATGGTTTAAAGGCTTAACCCCTCATAGTATTAATGATCTGTAAGCCCTCCATCAGTTATTCTTAAACAAATGGGAAGTGAAGAAAAACCCTCTCCAAATACTCTCAGACTACAAGAATCTCCATAGAAACACTGCGGAAAGTGTACAAGCTTATTGCACTAGGTTTAACAGTGTTTATAATGCACTTCCCCCAGACTTAAAACCTCCACAAGGCTCAACCTTAAACAAGTTTCCTGTGAAAAGGCCTATCAGCTGAGAGAGAGAGATCCTTTAACTCTTGAAGATATGAAAAAAGGAGCTCTTGTTGTGGAAGTAAATCTAATGGAGAAAAGAGAAAGAATGCAGAATGAGAAGAGAGTGTCCTTTAGAGAGGAATCTACACCTTCCACATCTAGCTCAAAGATGGAGGAAATGATGAAAAAGATGAGCATACTTGAGAGAGCACAAGCAAGTCAAAACCAAACAGTTCCTCAAAATAGAAATCAAAACCAAAATCAGAATTTTAGGAGAAACCAGCCTCATAATAGACCAAGGGAGGATGATCAACAGATCGCTCCTCCTTTTCATCAAAACTATGTAAGTGAGGTTGAAGAAACAAGTGAACAAACAAAGGAAGATGACATAAATATGTTGGGAGTAGATAATGATGATTTTGAAGTTCATTACAATAGGAAACAAGGTCTATAGACACCCTATGATGATACTTGAGAGAGCACAAGCAAGTCAAAACCAAACAGTTCCTCAAAATAGAAATCAAAACCAAAATCAGAATTTTAGGAGAAACCAGCCTCAGAATAGACCAAGGGAGGATGATCAATAGATCACTCCTTCTTTTCATCAAAACTATGTAAGTGAGGTTGAAGAAACAAGTGAACAAACAGAGGAAGATGACATAAATATGTTGGGAGTAGATAATGATGATTTGGAAGGTCATTACAATAGGAAACAAGGTCTATAGACACCCTATGATGACAAAAGAGAAGAAGATGAATTTTACTACCAAGAAATGGAAAATGTCATCATAGAAACCCCAAAGGAATATGACCTTAGAAGTAAGAAGAATATGGAAACTCCCAACAACAAAACCTCTGAAAATTCTGCAAAAAACAACCCTGTAAATAAACCCAAAGTTGCAAAACAGAAAGACAAAAAGGGCATGGAAATTCTGATAAAAACAAAGAAAAAGGCACTCAAAGTATTGAAAAACATAGTGCAGACCTTAGTAGCGTTAGCACCTCAGCTCGTGCTCCTGTTAAAACCATTTTGACAAAAGTAAATAGAGGAAATCAACAAACTGATTTTGCTGATAGAGTGGTGGTTAATAAGGCTGACCAGCCAGAGCTCATATTCGGTCCTAACATTGAAGGTAGATATCAAGAGGGACCAGTTCCTCCTTTTTATGTTAGTTTAAATGTTCATGACAAAATTTTGCACAATGCAATGCATGACTCACGGGCCTCCCACAATTTACTGCCCAAAGCAATAATGGAGAGTCTAGGCCTTGAGATCACTCGACCTTATAAAGATCTTTACTCTTTTGACTCAAGCAGAGTAATGTTTAGGATTAATCAAAGACCTCTGTGTAAACTTAGCCCAAATTCCATCCAAGTGTATAGTAATGGATATTGTTGTGGCTGATGTACCCCCCAAGTATGGCATGTTGTTATCAAGATCGTGGGGAGCTAAGTTACAAGGAAAAATGCAGATGGATATGACTTATGCAACCATACATTTTTCCAATCAGACTAGAAGAATTTACAGGGAAACTCACATGCAATACATGGTTACCAGCCAAGATAGACCCGAAAAATCTCCTCTTTACTCTGTACACACAGGCCTTGACTCATCGATACTCTTTAATCGTGAAACCTTAGATGACCAAGAGACCTTCACTGAATTAATGGCCACACCTCAAAATAACATAATGGCACACCTAGATAAATAGGAAGATAAGACAGAAGCTTCAAAACAGTTTGCTGAATCTGAAAATCACAGCAAAGCAATCACAGGTCTAGAGCTACAAAACAGTTATCCATCGGTTGTAAACTTTGAGAGTCTTGAGAAGAATCCTCAACTAGAGGAAGAATATGAGGTTGAAACTAGAAGCACTTATTCAAAGGGGGTTACACCTTGTCCTCAAGAAAAAAAAACCACATCACTGCAAGACATAAGAAACATGCAAAATATGTATGATAAATAAGATTTCAAATCAAAAAATGAACTTTCATATTATTTTGAAGAAAGAATTGTTGAGAATCCAGTAGGCTCGACTGGTGATATTGCATATAATTCTGATTCTCCGAATTATGATCTCTATGATGATGATGATTTCCAAACAAAAGATGATTTTTCAGGGTCATCATCAGTATATTTGGGGGAGGAAGATCATTTCTATAAACTTCAAGAAAGTAATGAGCCAAGTCAGGCTATTTATGATATTGAAGAGGAAAGTGATGAAAATCTAGTAGAAGATGAATATTCATTCAATCATCTCTTTGCTTTATATCATATCATCAGTAAAATTTTCCGTCAAGGTAGAAATCAGCAGCCTTTCAGCTCAGAGGTTGAGGAAGAAAGAAATGAAGAAACTCTTGAGCAAGCTGAATACCCTAAACCTTGTCCTCAAAGGGTTGAGGTAATTGAAGAAAACCCTACTCAAGAATATGTTAGTCTTTTCACAGAGTTTAGACCACTCAAGAAGAACCTATCAGGGTTATGAGAGGACAACAAACCCAAACATGATGAGTCCTCTAGTTCAGATAATGATGAAGATGAGGAAGTTTTTCTTCCTAAAGAAGATCTTCATCTTGAGCCAGTGGAGATAGAAGAGGTGATCCCGGTTGAAACCCACCTTCCAAACAATTTAAACCAAGCTAAAGATGATGATGCTTCCAAGGAACATACTGAAGATATAGTCCTCAAAGCTGAAGTATTGGAAGCAAATAATATACTAGACATGGAGGGCCCAAAAGAAGAGAATATCCATCTTTTCTTTGTTGATCCTTTGGAAAAGTGTGTGGAAGTCCCAACTGGCTCAAATCATCAAGCATGGATCCTTTGCAAGAGCCAAAGACATGAAAAGTTGTCATCTTCTCTGATAGCCTTGCTTTTGAAGATTAATCTTCAAAATGTACTATGGATACCCCTGACAAATAGCCAGATTTTCTTCTTCTTTTTGACACTACTCAACTGGTTGCATTGGCACTTTTGTATCATATGATAATATAAATACTCCGAATTATAATAGGTTAGATAGAAATATCAATAAATCTCAGTTTGAGCATTTAGATAGTTGTTGAGTTTTTTCTTGAAAGAAAAACAAAAATGAAAAAACAATGAAAAGAGAAAAGAGGGTAGATTGTAAAAACAATAAAGGTACAACCCCATACCAAAAGTAGAAACAAAGTCTGAAAGTGTGCAAGCTCAAATGCCACTCCTAAGAAACACACTCCTAGTTATTCAAACAATCTAATCATGACTAATTGGTTTTCAATTTACTGCTGATAGGTTAGTGAATTAGATTTTCCAAACAGCTTGATCCTGGCTTATCAGTTAGGTAGATTAGGATAGAAGAAAAAAGGTTCAAACAAGCTAAAAATATGAACCTGTGAGTTTCAAAAAGATGCATGGCTCTAATCTGTTTTAATCTTGAAGCAAAGACACAAGCAAACTAGTTCTAATATGCCCAAAACTTGAACCAGAGAAGAAAGAAAGATAGCTCAAACAAAATTCAAAGACAGAGCTAAAGAGAAAGAAGGATGTGCTTAAAACTTTCAGATCTTAAGCCTTCACTATTTTGATTTAATTTTCTGTAAAATAATCATCTATGTGTAGCTTTTTTTTATGCCATAGATTAGCAACAAGTTAGACTGTTCAATCCTGACTTGTATGCTTTTAAATTTCTCATTTTAGAATTTAGAGAATTAAAATCTGTTAGACAGTCTAATCCTAACAGATAGTAGTTAGATAGAGAAGCTTATGAAATCAACTATTTAATATGAGTTCATGAAGAAATAAGAAGTAGAATTAGATTAGTTTTTTGCTTTCAAAATAATAAAATGTTTGTAAAAGAGTTTTCCAATCCAAGTGCACTCTAAAAGAAGAAAAAATGTTAGATCAGTACGATTGGGTAGGTATAAAGTTTGGTTTGATAGTATTCCATTGTTTTTTCATGGCTGCTAACATTATCAGAACAGAAGAAGATCATCCATTTGAAAAAAGTGGCAGCCCAATGGATAAGGCATTGATCAGCCCCTAAGAGAATACAAGTATGAAATTCTTGATGCCTTCAAGAAGGCACCATCCCAATGTGGAGCCACTATTAGCCACCTATACAAATTTTCATATCAAATGGTGGCTAAATCATTTTTGAAGGCTTCAAGAAACAAGTTTTATTGCCAAAATTTTTAGTTCTTGAAGTATTATGAAGATGACTTATCCTTGAGTTAATCTTCACTGCTGTTTCCCTCTCAATTCTGAAAAATCTGTTGTTTTCCTGAAGAAAAGAGCGCTGCAAAAAACTCCATTTTTCCCTCAATTTTACCCCTTCTTTCACTCATAATTAACCTCCATTTCATCCCCTTTTCCTAATAAAATTCCTCTATTTTCCCTCATTTCCCTACTTCCCTTCATGAAAACCCCTTTCATAAGGTTTAAATATCCTTTTTTGCCTCATCGGAAGCTTTCAAAATCCTTAAAAATTCTTGAAAACTCATAAAAAGGCAGCTTTTTGTGCTAAGGCCTTAAGCCCTTTTGGCCCTAGCCCCAAAACCAGTTCCCCACCATATAACCCACACCCAGAAGCAAGAGTTAAAGTCTCGAACGCTAATCGAAATCCGAGGTTTGCGATGGGCGCATTTCTTTGTTTAAAGGAAAGACCCGATGCGATTGGCTCCTCTTTTGTAACCCCCAATCCCTTTATCTTTTCATATACCCAAAGGCCCCGCAATCGGGTGCTAAACACCATATAAAACCCTCCCCGAAACAAATTTCCTTTTGTATTTTAATTAAAAACCCCTTTTTTCATATTATAATGAAACCTGACATTTCATTGGTTGGGCGAATCCCGACCGTTGATAAAAAATGATCAAACGGTCTTCGGGATCTCGCCTCGAAGATTTTTCGTCGGGCATATTTTAATTAGTCATTGCCCCCTCGGATTGGCCACCTTCTGATGGCTTCTCAGTCGTTGATCTCCCCCGCCAGGCTCAGATCCAACGGCCCACATCGCTCTTTTTCATAAGCCCATCCCTTCTCCTTTGGACCTCCGATTCATTCCTAACCGTCGATATGATCCTTAGATCAACGACCCTCATTCAATCGCATCGGCGCTTTGATCCCTTTGCCCCTACTAATCGCAATCTTCTGATTGCATCTGGGCTGATCATTCTTCTAAATCTGACGGTCCAGACGAATCCTCATTTCCCTTTGTTATTCCTCAAGCCCCACTGTATAATGTTTTCAGTGGATCTCCACCATTGATCTCTGGAGATCAGTGGCCCACAATGAATCGATTTATGCTAACCCCTCACTTCATATTTTATTGCAATGGTCCCAAGATTGAATCTGGGTCATTCATTCCCTGAACCGATGGTCCAAATTCAGCCCAATAGGCCCAACTCCTTCGGGTCCTACCTTCCCCCGGATCAAATCTTCACCGTTCATTCTTATGATCTAACGGTCTAGATCAATACTGCCTTAGCTCTGCCCCACCTTCCACCCGCACAACTTGTTGTATTGCGCTCTCACCTCCACCATTTGGATCTACCCATCTGAGATCTAACGGCCAAGACTCCATATCGCGTGATTTTTAAGCTCGAAGGTTAATTTTCGAAAGTTACGTGATATGGGCAGTTTTAAAAGGCCACATGTCAGCCAGTAACGCATATCACATTCAAAAATTTAAAACCGCCTTCCTTCCTTTTTATCGTGCGAAAACAATGGTTTCTATGACCGAAACCACTTTACCCCATTTGTATTGCATTCCATCACTTTTAATATTTTCCGTTGATCTCTGTAGATCAACGGTCCCAGTTTAATCATCGCCCTCCACCCATCCTCCAAGGGGCTTTTAAAGTAAATCTCTGCCGTTGATCTTTGTGGCGAATCTCATCCGACGGCCCAGAATTATTCTGAAACCCCAATTTCATTTTTAATCCTTTTTCCCTTCGCCAAAAGTTTTTAGCCCATTTCATTGGTTATTTCTTCCATTTTGCGATGATGTAGCCCCTCTACACTATATTTCCCCGATTGATCTTGACCATTGATAGTAGCAAATCGATGGCCCTGTCTTAATCTCCCCACCGTTTATTCAACCGCCTCCCATCCAACCTCTGCAAGCAAATGCTCGTCGTTGGATGCTTTCATCCAATGGCTGCGATCTAATTTCATCCTCCAAAGTAGTCTAAACCCAAATACGCAAGATTTTTCTAATTTTTCTTGGTTTGTGCAGGTTTTAATGGTTGTTTCCATTATGTTAAAATAAAATCAAAGGCCGGGGGTGAAAATCCCCCAAGCCTTTATTTATGAAGAATGTCATTCTGCAGGGTTCTGAATTATATTTTATCAATGCCTCATGAGCACTAATACCATTTTAAAAATCCTCTGCATGCCTGCACATAAATAAGACACAGCAAAACTAAATCAATCAAAGAGTATCAATGTTAAAGGATCCAGTCACAACAGACATGAAGAATTGAAGATTTTTTATGTAGTTTTGAAGGATTAAGGCCCACTTTTAGCAAATCAAAAGCCTAATCCTCTCGATTAAACATAGTTTGAAGGACAGAAGATAGAATTTAGGCCTAATTAATCCTAACACACAGAATTAAAACAAATTAACAGTGTTTAAAGAAAAGAAATAATATCTATCAGTTTGAGAAGCATCCACTGCCACATCAGAGGCTAATGGAATCCTCTCAGCTACCAAAAGCCACCTACAACCTTAAAGTATTCAAAAGAGGAATAATTGTTACCAGAACAGAAGATATTTGCCTAAAGACAGCTGAACAGTTATCTCAAATCAAAGAAACTAATTTAAAATATCAGCAGAGTTATTACAAAGATGAGAAAGATTTCTAAAGTCAAAAAACTCTGCTAAGAAGATCGAACACTTAATGTAAACCAATTAATACAGAGGAAATATCAGAGAGTTCCTCCATTGAGCCCCTCAAAGGCCGAGAAACATTAAACTGTATTAATTGAACCTAGAAGATCTTTTATCCCATCCCACCTCCTCATTTCTTCTATAAATACTTCTATATAAGATGAGATAATGTTGGTCACTGCATATCTGTTGCCTGTAAATAGTTTACTAAAGTTGTTGTAAGCTTTGTTTGTAATTGAAGATACCTAAGTTGAGATGAGAAGTTTGAAGCTCTAGAGAACCATTGGACTTGAAGATTGTAACTGGTTTGAAGTATCAAATACAGGTTGATTTATGGGATCCTGGTCTATGTCAACGGTGATGTTTTTCTTATTGTAAATTGTTATTTTATTTTTGTTTCCATTCTTTCCATCTTCTCTGATAAAGAACAACAATTATAGACTTAGGATTTACTGTCAAAGGTACCCTGCTCTTACTGATAAGCTTTATCTACATGTTTTCTTCGAAATTGTGTTGTTTTATAATGATTTAATATAGTCCAAGAATTTAGGAATGCTAGCGTTCCCTCGTCCTACTGTCTAAACTAAACATTGTTCTTGAATGTTATTTTTAGTTTTTGCCAAGTAAATTTGAACTAGGGTTGTCTATGGTGAGCCATGTCCTCTAGTTTTATCTCCAAAGGTTATCTGAAAGTTTCCCTAAGAGTTTGTTGAAAGCAAGATAGGTTCAAAGTCCTTACCTGATCTTAGACTATTCTTTGTTATCTTATGTGTTGTCTTGATAAGTTTGCTAAGTAAAGTAGAGCTAGGGAAGTCTATGGTGAGCCCTGTCCTCTAGTTTCTTCTCCAATAGTTGCTTTGAAAAGTTTCCCTTAGAATATGCTGAAAGCAGGATAGGTTCAAAGTCCTTACTTGATCTTAAGCTATTCTTTTTGTGTTTTAAGTGTTTTCTATTGAAAGTGCATCGAAAGCAGGCTAGTTTCAAAGTACTTACCTGATCTTAGATTAATTTTATGTCTTTCTTAAGTGCATGCTGAAAGCATGATAGTTTCAAAGTACCTACTTGATCTTAGGCTGTTCTTTGTTCTTCATTTGTTTAATTCCCCTTCTCATTGTTCCATTCCTTTCCATAAAATCAACTTTAAAGAGATCCTTAGACATAGATGACTTTCCCCATGGACCACTCTTGAACGTTGCTGTTTCAATTAAATCCTACTATGACTCCATAGCCCAATGGATTGAAGCTGTTTCCTGCCTATCGTCTTAGCTGAATCAATTTTTCACTTTCATTCACCTTCACCCTTCATTTAGACTTCCTTCACCTTCACATATCTCTACCCAACCAAAACAAACAAAAACCTTGTTCTTTATAATTAGCCTAATATCACATTTCAAGCCTTAAAGATAAATCAATCTTTACACTTATAGAGAGATCCCTCTTTTGATTCAGGAGGGCTAGATCATAGATTCCAAAAGTGGTTCATATGTAGGCTTTGCAGTTTGTATTTGCCAATATTGCAAAATTATAGAGACCTAACATTCTGGTGACTCCACTGGGGATTTTGAGTGTTTTTCATCCTAGATACCTTTAAATACCTCATATTACACCTTGATTCAAGAATATTTGGTATATTTTCCAGTTGAGCCACCAGGCATAACATTTCTGGCGACTCCGCTGGGGACTGAGTCGAATTTCATCTTAGGTACCCTTAAGATCTCATAGAAACCCCTTGAGAACAAGTAGCCCTCTTCAAGCACTACCAAGCAAATGGTAATCATGATAAAACTTATTTGAGTCAGTGATAAACTAACGAAACCTTAGGATTCTCATAAGAGCTTATCAAACCTTGAAGGATCAACTAGCTTAGCCATAAGAGTAGACTTTCTCTGTCTCATCACCATAGCTAAGTGTTGAAACAGATTTAGGAGACTCTTAGAGTCCATAGGACTGAAATAAACTCAAAAAACCCAAAAATATTTCAGATTGGTATTCAAATAAACATGGTGGTGGACCATAAAACCTTTTACCTCCAAAAGAGCTAAAAATTTCCACCTGGTGACTCCACAATCCTAAAAAGACCTTAAAGCTCCACTGGGAAGACCCATTATCATCATAACATCATATAAACTCAGTTAGAGTACTTTAGGATTAAATTTTTCTTGTTTAAAATATCAGTTAGCCTCTTAAAGATTGTCATATTTGGTTAAAATTTTCTTGTTCAGTTGGGTCTGAAAAACACAGCATAGTGGCGCCTAGAAAGATTCATACTAGAGCTTACCCTGACCCAAACTCTCCTAAAATATTTGATAACCCTGAAAGAATTCATAGGAAGTCTCTTGAGATTAAATCTTCAACTGTTTTCAGATAACCCCTTAGAGCTAATTCTGTTCCTGAAACCTTGCAGCTCTACAACAATCACAAGTTGACTTGAGAAATCCATTTAGAACTCGGTCACTTGATGATTTAGATCAGATAGATTCATAGTCTTCACTTTCATCCCCTGATAGAAGTGAACATATTGGTAGTAGAGAAACTACACCACCAGATTTACATTTCCTGCATAATTTTGGTTTCTCTCATCCAAGATCATCTCAACAATTTATTGCTGGTCCATCCACTTCTGTTACCCATACACCCATTGTCGAAAACACTCCACTTCAGCCCACTTTCCCTCTTGTTAATCCACCTCTTGTAAATCCACCTCCACCCCCTATCATGGCAACATGGTATGCCCCGTTGGTTCTTCCTTTGCCATTAGTCAATCTTCCATAGGACTATCAGTCCAAGATACCATTGTATGATGCCAGTAATGCTACTACTGCTTCACAACATGTGGATAATATGAATGACTACTTTGAAAGAAATTAGATCGATGATGAAACTATCAAACTTAGATTATTTTTTTCAGATTTTAGGGGGAGAAGTAAGAAAATGGTTTAAAGGCTTAACCCCTCACAGTATTAATGATCTGCAAGCCTTCCATTAGTTATTCTTAAACAAATGGAAAGTGAAGAAAAACCCTCTCCAAATACTCTCGGACTACAAGAATCTCCACAGAAACACTGGGGAAAGTGTACAAGTTTATTGCACTAGGTTTAACAGTGTTTATAATGCACTTCCCCCAGACTTAAAACCTCCACAAGGCTCAGCCTTAAACAAGTTTCCTGAAGGATTTGATCCTAAAATGGCTTATCATCTGAGAGAGAGAGATCCTTTAACTCTTGAAGATATGAAAAAAGGAGCTCTTGTTGTGGAAGTAAATCTTATGGAGAAAAGAGAAAGAATGAAGAATGAGAAGAGAGTTTCCTTTAGAGAGGAATCTACACCTTCCACATCTAGCTCAAAGATGGAAAGAATGATGGAGGAAGTGATGAAAAAGATGAGCATACTTGAGAGAGCACAAGCAAGTCAAAACCAAACAGCTCCTCAAAATAGAAATAAAAACCAAAATCATAATTTTAGGAGAAACCAGCCTCAGAATAGACCAAGGGAGGATGATCAATAGATCACTCCTCATTTTCATCAAAACTATGTAAGTGATGTTGAAGAAATAAGTGAACAAACATAGGAAGAGGACATAAATATGTTGGGATTAGATAATGATGATTTTGAAGTTCATTAAAATAGGAAACAAGGTCTATATACACCCTATGATGAAAAAAGAGCAGAAGATGAATTTTACTACCAAGAAATGGAAAATTTCATCATAGAAACCCCAAAGGAATATGACCTTAGAAGTAAGAAGAATCTGGAAACTCCCAACAGCAAAACCTCTGAAAATTCTGTAAAAAACAGCCTTGTATATAAACCCAAATTTGAAAAATAGAAAGACAAAACAATGGCTAGAAATTCTGATAAAAACAAATAAAAAGGCACTCAAAGTATTGAAAAACAGAGTGCAAACCTTAGTAGCGTTATCACCTCAGCTAGTGCTCATGTTAAAACCATTTTTACAAAAGTAAATAGAGGAAATCAACAAACTGATTTTGCTGATAGAGTGGTAGATAATAAGGCTGAAACAAGCACTTCAAAGAATCATATGCCTTTTAGTTTGGAGCAGGAAATTGCCAGAATAAAAATCTTTGTTCCTCTCACTGAATTAGCTTCCCAAGATGTATATAGATCTCAAATTTTGAAGGCTTTTAACATAGAGGAAAATAATGACACTGTCAATCTTAACGATGACCAGCCAGAGCTCATATTCGGTCCTAAGATTGAAGGTAGATATCAAGAGGGAAAAAATTTTGCACAACGCCATGCATGACTTAGGGGCCTCCCACAATTTAATTCTCAAAGCTGTAATGGAGATTCTAGGCCTTCAGATCACTCGAACTTATAAAGATCTTTACTCTTTTGACTCAAGCAGAGTGAAATATTTAGGATTAATCAAAGACCTCTGTGTAAACTTAGCCCAAATTCCAGCCAATTGTTTAGTAGTGGATATCGTTGTGGCTGATGTACCCCCAAGTATGGCATGTTGTTATCAAGATCATGGGGAGATAAGTTACAAGGAACAATGCAGATGGATATGACTTATGCAACCATACCTATTTTCAATCAGACTAGAATACTTTACAGGGAAACTCACATGCAGTACATGGTTACCAACCAGGATAGACCCGAAAACTCTCCTCTTTACTCTGTACACATAGGCCTTGACTCATTCATACTCTTCAATCATGAAACCTTAGATGACCAAGAGACCTTAACTGAAATAATGGCCACACCTCAAAATAACATACTGGCACACCTAGATAAAGAGGAAGATAAGAAAGAAGCTTCAAAACAGTTTGCTGAATCTGAAAATCACAACAATCGAATCACAGGTCTAGAGCTGCAAAACAATAACCATCGGTTGTAAACTTTGAGAGTCTTGAGAAGAATCCTCAACTAGAGGAATAATATGAGGTTGAAACTAGAGGCACTTATTCAAAGGGGATCACACCTTGTCCTAAAGAAAAACAAACCACATCACTGCAAGACATAAGCCACATGCAAAGCATGTATGATAAACGAGATTTCAAATTAGAAAATGAACTTGCATATTATTTTGAAGAAAGACTTGATGAGAATCCAGTAGGCTCGACTGGTGATATTGCATATAATTTTTATTCTCCTAATTATGATCTCTATGATGATGATGATTTCCAAACAAAATATTATTTTGCAGGGTCATCATCAGTAGATTTGGGGGAGGAAGATCATGTCTATCAACTTCAAGAAAGTAATGAGCCAAGTCAGGCTATTTATGATACTGAAGAGGAAAGTGATGAAAATCTAGTAGCATATGAAGATTCATTCAATTATCACTCTGCTTTATATCAGATCATCAGTAAAAGTTTCCATCAAGGTGAAAATCAGCAGCCTTTCAGGTTAGAGGTTGAGGAAGAAAGAAATGAAGAAACTCTTGAGCAAGCTAAATACCCCGAACCTTGTCCTCAAAGGGTTGAGGTAATCTAAGAAACCCCTAGTCAAGAATATGTTAGTCTTTTCAAAGAGTTCAGACCACTCAAGAAGAACCTATCAGGGTTACGAGAGCACAACACTACCAAATATGATGAGTCCTCTAGTTCAGATAATGATGAAGATGAGGAAGTTTTTCTTCCTCGAGAAGATCTTCATCTTGAGCCAGTGGGGAAAGAAGAGGTGATCCTGGCTGAAACCGACCTTCCAAAAGTTTTCAACCAGGCTAAATATGATGACGCTTCCAAGGAACATACTGAAGATATAGTCCTCAAAGCTGAAGTCTTCGAAGCAGATAATCGATCAGACATGGAGGGCCAAAAAGAAGAGAATCTCCATCTTTTCTTTGTTGATCCTTTGGAAAAGTGTGTAGAAGTCCCAACTGGCTCAAATTATCAAGCATGGATGCTTTGCAAGAGACAAAGACATGAAAATTTGTCACCTTCTGTGATAACCTTGGTTTTGAAGATTAATCTTCAAAATGTACTATGGATACCCCTGACAAATAGCCATATTTTCTTCTTCTTCTTGACACTAAACTGGCTACATTGGCACTTTTGTATCATATGATAATATAAATAATCCAAATTAGAATAGGTTAGATAGAAATATCAATAAAGCTCAGTTTGATCATTTAGATAGTTGTTGATTTTTGTCTTGAAAGAAAAATAAAAATACAAAAACAATGAAAAGAGAAAAGAGGGCAGATTGTCAAAACAATAAAGGTACAACCCCATACCAAAAGGAGAAACAAAGTCTAAAAGTGTGCAAGCTCAAATGCCACTCCTAAGAAACACACTCCTAGTTAGTCATATAGCCTAATCATGACTAATTAGTTTTGAATTTACTGCTGATAGGTTAGTGAATCATATTTTTTAAACAGCTTAATCTTGGCTTATCAGTTAGGTAGATTAGGATAGAAGAAAAAAGGTTGAAACAAGCTAAAAATATGAACCTGTGAGTTTCAAAAATATGCATGGCTCTAATATTTTTTAATCTTGAGCCAAAGACACAAGAAAATTGGTTCTAATATGCCAAAAACTTGAACCAGAGAAGAAAGAAATACATCTCAAACAAAATTCAAAAACAGAGTTGAAGAGAAAGAAGGATGTGCTTAAAACTTTCAGATCTTAAGCCTTCACTATTTTGATTTAATTTTCTATAAAATAATAATCTATGTGCAGCTTGTTTTTATGCCATAGATTAGCAACAAGTTAGACTGTTCAAATTTAACTTGTATGCTTTTAAATTTCTTATTTCAGAATTTAGAGAATTAAAATATGTTAGATAGTCTAATCCTAACAGATAGCAGTTAGATAGAGAAGCTTATGAACTCAACTATTTAATCTGAGTTCGTGGAGAAATCAGAAGTAGACTTAGATTAGTTTTTTTCTTTCAAAAGAATAAAATGTTTATAAAAGAGTTTGCTAATCCAAGTGCACTCTGAAAGAAGAAAAAATGTTAGATCAATAGGATTGGGTAGGTAGAAAGTTTGGTTTGATAGTATTCCATTGTTTTTTCACGGCTACTAACATTATTAGAATAGAAGAAGATCATCCATGTGAAAAAATTTGCAGCCCAATGGATGAGGCATTGATCAGCCTCCCAGAGAATACAAGTCTAAAATTCTTGATGCCTTCAAGAAGACACCATCCCCATGTGGAGCCACTTTTAGCCACCTATAAAAATTTTCATATAAAATGGTGGCTAAATCATTTTTGAAGCCTTCAAGAAACAATTTTTATTTCCAAAATTGTTAGTTCTTGAAGTCTTATGAAGATGACTTATCCTTGAGTTAATCTTCACTGCTGTTTCCCTCTCAATTTTGAAAAATCTACTGTTTTCCTGAAGAAAAGACCGCTGCAGAAAACTCCATTTTTCTCTCATTTTTACCCCTTCTTTCACTCATACTTAACCTCCATTTCATCCCCTTTTCCTCATAAAATTCCTCTATTTTCCCTCATTTCCCTCCTTCCCTTCATGAAAACCCCTTTGATAAGGTTTAAAACTCCTTTTTTGCCTTATCGGAAGCTTTCAAAATCCTTAAAAATCCTTGAAAAATCATAAAAAGGTAGCTTTTTCTACTAAGGCCTTAAGCCCTTTTGGCCCTAGCCCAAAACCACTTCCCCACCATATAACCTGTGCCCAGGACCAAGAGTTAAAGTCCTGAGTGCTAATCGCAATTGGAGGTTTGATATGGGCACATTTCTTTGTTTAAAGGAAAGACCCGATGCGATTAGCTCCTCTTTTGTAACCCCCGATCACTTTATATTTTCATATACCCAAAGGCCTCGCAATCGAGCTCTAAGCACCATATAAACCCCTCCCCGAAATAAATTTCCCTTTGTATTTTAATTAAAAACTACATTTTTCATATTATTACGAAACCCGATGGTTCATTGGTTGGGCAAATCTCGGTTGTTGATCTAAAATGATCAAACGGTCTTCAGGATCTTGCATCAAATATTTTTCGTCAGGCATATTTTAAATACTCATTGCCCCCTCTAATTTTCCACCTTCTGATGGCATCTCAGCCGTTGATCTCCCCCGCTAGGCTCAGATCTGACAACCGACATCGCTCTTTTTCATAAGCCCATCCCTCCGCCTTTGGGCCTCTGATTAATTCCTAACCATCGATCTGATCCTCGAATCAACGACCCTTGTTCAATCGCATCAACGCTTTAATTCCTTTGCCCCCGCTAATTGCAATCTTACGATTGCATCTGGGCCATCCATTCTTCTAAACCCGACAGTCCAGATGAATCCTCATTTCCCTTTGTTATTCCTCAAGCCGCACTATATAATGTTTTTAGTGGATCTTCATCATTGATATCTGCAGATCAATGGCCCACAATGACCCGATCTCCGCCGACCCCTCACCTCATATTTTATTGCAATGGTCCCAAGATTGAATCTGGGTCGTTCATTCCCTGATCCGATGGTCCAGATTTAGCTCGATAGGCCCAACTCCTTTGGGTCCTACCTTCCCCTAGATCAAATATCCACCATTCATTCCTATGATCTGACGGTCCAGATCAATACTGCCTTGGCTCTGCCCCACCTTCTTCCACCCGCGTAACTTGTTTTATCGTGCTCTCACCTCCACCGTTGGATCCACCCGTCTAAGATCTAAAGGCCAAGACTGAATATCGCGTGATTTTTAATCCCGAAGGTTAATTTTCCAAAGTTATGCGATATGGGTGGTTTTAAAAGGCCACGTGTCAGCCAGTAACGCATATCGCGTTCAAAAAGTTAAAACCGCCTTCCTTCCTTTTTATCGCGCAAAAACAGTGGTTTCTATGACTGAAACCAAATTACCCCATTTGTATTGCATTCCATCGAGTTTAATCTCTGCCATTGATCTCTGTAGATCAATGGTCCCAGTTTAATCATCGCCCTCCACCCATCCTCCAAGGGGCTTTTAAAGTAAATATCCATCGTTGATCTCTATGGCCGATCTCATCCGATGACCCAGAATTATTTTGAAACCCCAATTTCATTTTTAATCCTTTTTCCCTCTGCCAAAGGTTTTTAGCCCATTTCCTTGGTTATTTCTTCCATTTCGTGATAAGGTAGCCCCTCTACACTATATTTCCCCTATTGATTTTGACCGTTGATCATCGCAGATCGACGACCTTGTCTTAATCTCCCCACCGTTTATTCAACTGCCTCCCATCTAACCTCTGCAAGAAAATGCTCATCATTGGATGCTTTCATCCAATGGCTGCGATCTAATCTTAGCCTCCAAAGCAGTCTGAACCCAAATACACAGGAATTTTCTAATTTTTCTTGGTTTGTGCAGGTTTTAATGGTTGTTTCCATTATGTTAAAAGAAAATCAAAGGCCGCGGATGACGATCCCCCAGGCCTTTATTTATGAAGAATATCATTCTACAGGGTTCCAAATTATGTTTTATCAGTGCCTCATGAGCATTGATGCCATTTTAAAAACCCTCTGCCCGCCTGCACTCCACAAGACACAACAAAACTAAATCAATCAAAGAGTATTTATGTTAAAGGATCCAGTCACAAGAGACATGAAGAATTGAAGATTTTTTATGCAGTTTTGAAGGATTAAGGCCCAATTTTAGCAAATCAAAAGCCTAATCCTCTCGATTAAACAAAGTTTGAAGGACAGAAGATAGAATTTAGGCCTAATTAAGCCTAACACACAGAATTAAAACAAATTAACAGTGTTTAAAGAAAAGCAATAATATATACCAGTCCGAGAAGCCTCCACTGCCACATCAGAGGCTAATTGAATCCTCTCAGCTACCAAAAGCCACCTGCAGCCTCAAAGCATTCAAAAGAGGCATAATTATTACTAGAATGGAAGATATTTGTGTAAAGACAGCTAAACAGTTATTTCGAATCAAAGAAACTAATTTAAACTATCAGCAGAGTTATTACAAAGATGAGAAAGAGTTCTAAAGTCAACCAACTCTGCTAAGAAGATCAACCACTTAATTTAAACCAATTAATACAGAGGAAATATCAGAGATTTCCTGCATTTAGCCCCTCAAAGGCCGAGAAACATTAAACTGTATTAATTGAACCTAGAAGATCTTTTATCTCATCCCACCTCCTCATTTCTTTTATAAATACTTCTATAGAAGATGAGATAATGTTGGTAACTGCATATCTGTTGCCTATAAATAGTTTACTGAAGCTGCTGTAACCTCTGTTTGTAATTGAAGATACCTAAGTTGAGATGCGAAGTTTGAAGCACTAGAGAACCATTGGACTTGAAGATTGTAACTGGTTTGAAGTATCAAATACAAGTTGATTTATGGGATCCTAGTCTATGTCAACGGTGATGATTTTCTTATTGTAAATTGTTATTTTATTTTTGTTTCCATTCTGTCCATCTTCTCTAATAAAGAACAACAATTATAGAGTTAGGATTTACTGTCAAAGGTACCCTGCTCTTACTGATAAGCTTTATCTACATGTTTTCTTTGAAATTGTGTTGTTTGAGAATGATTTAATACAGTCCAAGTAGTTATGAATGCCGGCGTTCACTCGTCCTACTCTCTAAACTAAACATTGTTCTTGAATGTTATTTTTATTTTCTGCCAAGTAATGTTGAACTCGGGAAGTCTATGGTGAGCCCTGTCCTCTAGTTTTATCTCCAAAGGTTGTCTGAAAGTTTCCCTAAGAATATGTTGAAAGTAGGCTAGGTTGAAAGTCCTTACCTGAGCTTAGAATATTCTTTGTTATCTTATGTGTTGTCTTGATAGGTTTGCTAAGTAAAGTAGAGCTAGGGAAGTCTATGGTGAGTCGTGTCCTCTAGTTTCTTCTCCAACAATTTCTTTGAAAAGTTTCCCTTAGAATATGCTGAAATTAGGATAGGTTCAAAGTCCTTACTTGATCTCAAGCTATTATTTTTGTGTTTTAAGTGTTTTATATTGAAATTTCATCGAAAGTAGGCTAGCTTCAAAGTACTTACCTGATCTTAGATTACTTTTATGTCTTTCTTAAGTGCATGCCGAAAGAAGGATAGTTTCAAAGTACTTACTTGATCTTAGGCTGTTCTTTGTTCTTCATTTGTTTAATTCCCCTTCTCATTGTTCCATTCCATTCCATAAAATCAACTTTAAAGAGATCCTTAGACATAGATGACTTGCGCCATGGACCACTCTTGAACCTTGTTGTTTCAATTAAATCCTACTATGACTCCATAGCCCAACGGATTGAAGTTTTTTCTTGCCTATCATCTTAGCTAAATCAATTTTTCACTTTCATTCACCTTCACCCTTCATTTAGACTTCCTTCACCTACACATATCTCTGCCCAACCAAAACAAACAAAAACCTTGTTCTTTATAACTAGCATAATATCACATTTCAAGCCTTAAAGATAAATCAATCTTTGCACTTATAGAGAGATCCCTCTCTGGATTCAAGAGGGCTAGATCCTAGAATCCAAAAGTGGTTCATATGTAGCCTTTGCAGTTTGTATTTTCTAATATTGCAAACTACAGAGACCTAACAAGACCCACCACCTCTTGGAATGCAAAATAGGGTTGCTACGGGCAAAATAGGGTTGATGCAAGCACACAATTTGCTATAGGAAAACAAAATTTTCTACAAGACAAATTTTGTTGATCAAAGGCGATTTTCCTCCTCTCTTATCTCTCTCCTCTACTTCCACACTCCATGGAAAACTCTAGCATTCACCCATTCACTCATTTCACCTTTCAAGTATGTAGAAAACCCATTTTTACTCTTGACTGTAATTGCTATAGAAAGTCCTAGTAGCTACAAGATTCCTGTAGCACTACAGGAAAACCTGTAAATGCTATAGGAAAATTATTTTAAAGAAAAGTAGCTCCCTTAAAGGTTTCTAAACTTCAAAAATAGCATAATAATTTATTTTTTCCTATACCTACCATACCATACCCTCACTTCACTCCATGCACAAGGATTCACTCCCTAAACCCTATGTTTTCCCACTAGCAGCTAGATCACCTATACCTTCGCATGGTACCTCTCCCCTTATCTATCCATCACTCCAATCATTCCATCACTCCATCCATAACCTCCATAAACCATTTCCTTACATCTCTAAGAAATCTGAAGCCTCAAGAAGCAAAGAGAAGACTACTATAGGAATTTGAAAATTTTCCTGTAGAACTTATGTATATGGCACAACAAGGTCAAAATATAAGGATAAGATAATGAATGTGGCTTCAAAGGACCTTCAGCAGACTCCAGGAGGATGAATAGGTTGCTCAGAGGACGATCAACAGTTTCAATAGGCGAGTATGATGGGACTCTAAATTAGACATAAATTAAGTCCCATATAACCTTTCTTAGGAACATAAAATATATATTAAAACTATCCTTCTACAATAAATAATGTTTTTTAATGCCTTAATATGTTGTTAGGAAGGTTTAGATATAATTTCATATTTGTGCTTAATGTTATTTATTTTTGAAGTATATTGTGAGAATATTGGTAGATTATGGAGATCCGGAGAAAGAGATAATCTAGGGACTTTATCCATACTACTAGATGATCAATATTGGAGAATAAATGAAAAAATTATCATGAGATTATTGAGAAATTTTGGAGAAATTTTGGAACTCCGATGATTGAGAAAATCTAGGAATGTGTTCCTTGTCATTTATTGCAAATCCTAGTGTTGGGAACCAGATCCACTATTTGAGGGATTTTGGAGGGGAAATCGTCCTCCTTTCAAGGAGAATTATTCCTCATCATTTTTTATAAGTGCCAATTCGAATTGGCCTTGAGGGGCATGTATTGTTTAGTCTTATTGTGGATAAAACTTGTTTTCTGGAAGATCCACTTTCTTTTCTTGTAGGGATGTACTTGGACTGATTCAATAATGAATATTAGTGCCACTTTTAGGTTCTAAAGCTTGGTTTCTTCCATAGTAATCAGGGTCATCCTTTGTCTTGGCCATCCCAGGAGCCTCAGAGCCCTCTTGCACAATTTATTTATGCTCTTTTCACTTCTTATTCACACCCATCTCATTTCTAATTTGCATATTTTTGTAATTATTATTGTTTAATTTCTTGCTGTAGGATTGAGTTAAATGGTTGAAGTGAGCTATTTTGCAGGTTTTTTAAAGGTTAAAAATAATTATTCATCCTTGGAATAACTTTTAAAGGTCATATTAATCATTAAGCTACCTGGATTTGATTACCAGTTCACGAATATAAGATTTCTGGAAATGCCTTGTAGTGAAATAGTAGTAAATTTATTATATTTTTTAGAATGGTTTAATTAGTTTAAATTGACTTGATTCCACTTTAATTAGTTCATAATAACGTTAAATTTAATAAAAAAAATCAGCCCATTTCATTTTCACTTGATTAGGTTAGGCATTTGATAGATTAACTAGCTCACTAGTTCTTGAATTTCCAGATTTTAGAGTAGTAGTTTTCTGTTTTTTTTAGCACATGTGAACAAGGGTATTTTGGAATGATTCCAACTGGAATGGAGACCTAAGACATCATACCTAATCAAAAAATTTGTCCCATCCCATTTTAATTTTATTTACTTAGTCATTCAATTAGTTATTTCCAAAACAAACTTTCCTGTAGCAAAAACATAGTTTCCTGTAGCATTCTTGTAGCATGTGTAAACTCAACCAGATTTTCTCCAAAGGTTGGTTTTTATCTCTTAGGATTGAATCATGACCCCTAGGATCTAAATACATGATTTAAGAAGAGTAAAAACCACTTATGACATTTATTTTCGCAAATTAGATTAGGAATTTTTATTTGAATTCACGCACTTAGGATTTCAATAACAAATTCTTGTTCTTTCCTAGGATTAATTTATTTTCTAAGAAACACTTCCATTTATTAAATTAGTTTATGATTTTATTTCATGAAATTCAATCCATTACATCATATAAAAAATATAAGGACACATTTTATGCCGCACATATAGTGTCGATAACTGTTAAGTTTGTACATACCTCGGGTTGATAATTAAAGTTTGTAGCCTCGGTAGTTGCAACATTATTGTTGCAATACTGAGGCTGATAAAGGCGCTCTGAGGGTCATTTTTCCCCTATACCCCTAAGAAGGAGTGTAGTATACAGATACTATTCACGATGAATACTTCGATGCGTATATTTATAATGTCTACAAGCACATGACTAAATAGCAAGACTAGGTCAATCCCACTACAGAAGAAAGGATAAGTTGGGAAATAGACAACTCATGCATTTCAGATTCCAATGAAGAACTGGAGAACTGGTGATGTATATGTAAATCATCTCCGTGGACGAAGACAATCCCTATATCCCTAAAGTGGGTCTAGCAATAAAGGAAACAAGCTAACACCTAATTTCCTAGATTATAAATGAAACATAGATCGAAGGAGATGGCCTACCTCGATATGATGTTGTGATAGTGCTCTTCGTTGAAAATCATCGATCCTTTACTGTTGAGAGCTTGATCTATGCTGATACAAGCATTCAATTACCTACATAAGTGACCAAGTAACAAAAATAAGCATACAAATACAACATGCATATACAGATATAACCTATCTGACAGATCAAGGAATGTCAAAATTATCAATCATAAACATGAAAAAGAATGGAAAATAAATACAAGTTGTATCATATTATTAAAATAAGTGGAGTTACAACCTACACCTTGATGTCGAAGCTCTCCTTTAGCGGGTCCGAGTCCAGGCACGTCTCCAAAGAACTCATTTTAAACTTGGCGTGAGAAGCCTAAGGGCTAAAATCTCTCCTTCAAACCTTATGGAAATCTTCAAACCTACAAATCCCTCTGTCGTCAGAAAACCTGCAGATCAAGTGCATATATATAATTGTAATCTATGAGATAAATACATGAGAAAAAGGCATGGATGTAACCATCTGTAAAAGAGATCATGTAATAGGATCGATGGCATGGGCACGACCATGCAACAATAAGAAGGATCACAAACATGGAATTAGGTATGGTCGCATCCATCCAGCTAGAAGAGTCACATATACAGTCATGAATAACTCATATTGCCTCACAAATTGGACTTTATCAGACAAAATCTAGGATCTTGCGCTCCGTCATGACCCGATCAAGTACAAATTCAGGCATGTGAATGAGTGAGCTGAAGTCAAACATGTAAGAAAATCACCTGATTACCAGTCAAGGATGTAAAATGTTAACAGGCGCGAGAGAGACCACCAATAATGATGATGGCTCCCAAGGTACTAGCAGTACAATCCATGAGATGTGAATAAGGAATTGATGTCAAACACTTGTGAAATCATCTGATCGAAGGCTAATGAGGTGAACCTGCCATCAAATGCAAAAAACCTGCCATTAGGGCATGCAGGCTCTAAGGTACTGAAATGAGTCTCTAGATCAAGTTCTTGGATAATGAGCTAAGGTTGACAGGAAGTGATCCATCGAAGGAGGGCCATGATGTATCCCACATCATCGACACGAGACAAAAGAAGAATATGGTTGTGAATCAAGATTGAGTAGAGAATGAGGTAATAAAAAACTACAGAAGGAACTACTCTTGAACATATCGGCAACACGACTCTGGAGTTTGGTAGTATTTGACTCAAATTGAATCAGAGTTCATGTTGACAAAATTGGTAATTGAATGAGAGGCAATATATTTCCGAAACCTATGGAGGCGAAGTGAAAAATTTAGGATGTCCCCAACCTAACATGAACTAGAGACAAGTGTCATGTTCAAGAGCAACATACTGCTGACGCAATCGATAAATACTTCTATTCACCCCCCCCCCCCCCCCACCATTTCTAGCGAGTACCCTAAGTTTTTTTTAATACAATATTGAAGGGGATAGCATATGCTTGTCATATAACTTTTTCCTTTGGACAAATCCACCTTAGTACATTTTACAAGCCCTAGGAAGGAGGAAATCGGTAGTGTCATGATGATAATTCCAATTTCATTTAATTTTAACGAGTTCAACCAAGGTGAAACTCGACGAATTTTCATGTTTAGAAAGTTTGAAAAGAGGTTGAAAAGAAAAATCCATCAGGCCATTTTTGTAGATAGTCCATTGAATCTGAAAAGGTAGAAAAAAAAGTTCGAGAGAGCTTATTAGTCATGATTGACTAAGGTATTCCTTTTTTGTAAATATTTTATCCTAGCTTGAAAAAGGGGTAAATGTATACTGGGTAAAAGAATTTTTTTTAACTTTAACAAGTTCAAAATGACAAATTATCGGCAATATTTCATTTTTTGAGAGTCAGAAAAGAGCTCAAAGGTTAATCCTCCTGCAGGAACGAGTGGTATAAAGGTTACGAACAGGTTCCAGTTATGGTGGAACTGCTCAGAACAAGTAAAGGTCAAGAGGTTGGCTAACAAGACCACTCATTGCAGTGGTTCCTCAGGAATGAGTAAAAAACCAAGTGAATGCGTATGATCATCCAAGAAAATGGTGACGATGGAAGGAGAAAACCAAGGCTCATCTCACAAAACAAGTTGATAAAAATGGCAATCACGAGAGGTAAAATGAGAATGGTTTCATTTTTACAAAAGATTGAAAACATGGAAAATTATGCTTGGAATTGGTTTCATTTTTCGATAAGCTTGAAACAGAGATAAACTATGCTTGACACTGGTTTCATTTTTACACAAGCTTGAAATAGAGACAAACTATGCTTGAAAAAATTTCACATGCCCCCAGCATGGTGACTTAATTTGAGGTGGATTCCCCCAAGCTTCAGTTCATTCACTTGGGTAGAATGTTGGTTACTAATTGGTGAATGGAGTGAAGCTTAAATTACGAGATCAAGTGAAAGACTTGACTCGGATTTTATGAGATCTAATTAAAAGCTTGAATTTAAAGGGAACTTGTTTCATTTTTTAACGAGGCTGACAGAGTAAAGGAACTATCCTTATGAGACCAAATTCATTTTTTAACGAGGTTGAAATAGTAAAAGAACTATCCTCATGACACCTTGTTTCATTTTTTAAGGAGCTTAACACAAGAAAAGGAACTATGCTCAAAGGGCTTGTTTCATTTTTTAAGGAGCTTGACATAAGAAAAGGAACTATGCTCTGAAACTTGATCATGACATATAAGAGGTCATAGCTTCCAAGAGGGTCTCATTCGATGGGAGATCAACACTTTGGAAATCGGGATCCAATGCACCCATAACACGGTACAAGACATCACTAATAACACTATCACTAGATGCATGCATGGAACAGGTGGCCACATAATTAACCTGTCGCGGGCAAGATACCACCTATGTAGAAGGCCCATTAAGGGATGATGGTGGACTAGGTGTCATATTAGGACCAATGAATTAAATCTGATCAATGATCACAATTCGACCTTCATGTGGAAAATAGATCACACAAAAGAGGAAAGAGACAAGCGCTCTCATGACATAAGTATAGTCATTCCCCAACAGTAAGTTAAAATCCAAGGGGCCTTTGACAACCATCACATCTATATAGAAAATCTTTCCTCCCAAAGTAATAGGAAACTTCAGAAGGATCCCTAATGGTTGATTGCTTCCTCTATTAAAATCCAATAGATTCTGAGTAACAGACAAAAGCTGTAGAGTATATAAATCTTTCCAGGTAGTTGAAGACAAAATACTAAGAGATGTGCCTTCATCTATAATTTTGCTGGGTACAACCACAATATTATCCTGTACCCTGATCTCAAAGGGAACGTAAGAAGGAAGATTATTTCCTACCAGTTGACTCCAATCAAAGGAAGGGGACCAAACTACATGGAAGGGGTGCCACAGGAATGGGAGGAATATCCGCTTGCATTACGGGAGCAAGAGGATCACCCTCCTGGATCGTGAGAACTGGAGGAACCCCCTCCAATCCCGGGGAATTTGAAGAAACAAAAAGAACCTACGTGGTATGAGATCCACTCTCTATGGAAAAGATCTCATGAACCGTAGGTGGAATCAAGTCGACCTTTTCCTCAACCAATTGTTGGTTGGGAACAGACTCATGAGATTGAATTTCGAAGGGAGAAGAATTGAATAGAGATGAATATCGATCAATCACTTGATCAACCAGAAGATGAATTGAAGAAAACTTCTAGTAACCAACTAGAAGACATGACTTAGAAGCCGTAAGGGTATCCAACACTTTAGAGGCTTCGTCCATATGAGGATAGAGGTGAATGGGATGGCACCCTTCACATAACCTATATGGAAATTTTACCTTTCCCTGTTTCTTATGAGTCTTATTAGCTCTATCTGAGGGTTCATCACGAACATGATATTGATCAGGAGTTCATAAATTTTTGCTCAAAATTCAAGGTTACAGGATTGGGTGGAAACTAGGATGGTTGCGTAGATCTCGTCTTCCTGATTTGGGTTTCGTGAAAAGTTCGAAAAATCGTTGTTGTATGGAGAAGATATTGTATTCCAATCGAAATTTCAAACATGTAAAATTACGAAAATTTGAATAGGTTTGACTGGGATGCACGGTCAACAAAGTGGATGTATAGCCAGAAAAAAACAAAATATTCCTTAGAATATTCCTTTCTCAGGACCAATCGTTGGATGTCAAGCGTTAGGTTTTTATTTGTGGTACGGGGTTGGATGAGCCAATTACATGGTGCCACGTGGCTATCCCTGAGGCCGCCATGTGGTCCTAAAACCGAATTGTAAAATTTTTTTGGAGGTCGTAGGGCTCGACCCCCTAAGTTCCCTCTGGGCACGTGCACACTTCACCATCCCCACTACGCATTGTCACTTAACCATGTCAAGTGACGGGTTGTACTTAAGGTTTATTACAAATGTATTTGGGGTTGGGAACCGTTGATGGTCCCAAACCGCAAAAAGTCTTGATGTATAGTCACATGGAATACATTAAACGTCAACAAAACTCCACCTGGTCTATGCATTAACCCGACATCTCAACCATGGTTCAAACAGTTAACCAGAGTTCCTACCGCGAGTTCCACTAATGTCCTATCCTCTAGCGGTTTGGGGTTGTGCATGTGGCCACCAATCAACCGTAAACATTAAATGCACAATTTAATTAGTGGAGAAGTTAGGTGCGCACCTATATTGGTGGCTAACCCAGATTTAGCTGTAGGTAACTGGAGTTCTCCACTTTTAGTGGAGTTTTCCTAGGAGATACTGGGCAAAAGTGTATGAGGCCCAATTTTCGACCATTTGGAGTGTATGAAGAGTCATTTTTTGACTAATTGGAGCATTTTGAAGCCCTTGGTGTATAGAAAACAACCATAAGAGCACTTTAACTACATTTAATAGAAAAATTTTGAGCAGAATTAAAGATGGACAAGCCATTGGGAGCTGGACCAACAGATGTAGCCTAGGAGGGGTGAACTGCTTCATCATGCTTTCTGTGTAAATTTCATGTGGTGAATTATTTCTTTGTTTTACACTATTGTTCAGTGTTATTTATGCTTATTTTATGCTTCTAATTCACTAAAAATCATCTACAAATCATGGAAAAGCTCATTAATCCTTATGCAAACGAATGAGACAATTATGCACATGTTTTTAAACTGAAATACACTTAGCACAACAAAACTAATACAGTCATTTCAGATCAGATTGGTATCAGAGCTAGAGTTGTTTCTTTGGTGTTGTTTAGTGCAAATAATTTTTTATCTGTTTAAAAGTTTTAGATGTTTACAAGGCTCAAGCTCAAAAGGGGAAAAGGAAAACCGGTGGATGTAGGAGGGTCTCAAAAGGAGATAAATAAAAGGAGAGAAAAATTGCCAAAATCTCCACCACCTAGTTCACCTCCTAAAGAAGCAAAAGCTCCATTAAGCATGCCTTGTGTGGAAGGAGAAATTCTTGAAGAAGTTGACCCTAAGGAGGAAGAAAGAGTTTCTAGGAAAGAATTCCTTGACATGACTGAGATGGTCAGAATTCTTTATCAAGAAAGGAATGAGATACTAGAAGGAGAAGGATCTAAAATTCAAAAGGAAGGACAAGGATCTTCAGGAGGTAAACATTATGAAGACAATTCAAAGAAGGAAAATAGAGGCAATGGAGAGCCACCATATTCACCCTTATCATCATCATCGTCATCCTCTACTTCTTCTTCAGTACATCAGCCACACAAGTCGAAGAGCACTGGTAAATCTCATTTATTAAAACTTGATGTTAAGTTCGAATTGCCAATGTTTAATGGTGAAGTAAATGCAGACAATCTAGATAATTGGATTCGACAATTGGAGGTCTATTTGAGAATACAAAACCCTCAAGATGATGATACAAAAATTTAATTAGCTTCTTTGAGAATCGAAGATGCAACACTTTTTGGTGGGAAGCCAAGACAAAGGAGAAAATCAAGAAACATGGTAAGATTATTCTATCATGGTCAAATTTTATTTCTTCTATTAAATAACAATTTTATTCATTAGCTCAAATGCAGAAAGCCATCATGAACTGGCAGAAATTTAGGCAATTAAAGGGACAAAATGTGAAAGAATACACCCAAGAATTTAGGAGAAGATCTCTCTTATTAGGGGTGGATTTGCAAAGCCAAAAACTTTGCTAAAGTACATAGGAGGCTTACATATCTACCTAAAACATACTATTCTCATGTTTAACCCCACCAGTCTAGATGAAGTTTGTGTTCAGGCCACACATCTAGAAGCTAGAGTGAAGAACATTTCTGAAGAGGGTAGGAAGCAACCTTTTTATGGTAAAGCCAAGGAAATACCTCAAAAGGTAAAAACAAATAGAATGCATCTATTAAGAAAGAGGGAGAAAAGGTGACTTGTAAACATTGTTCAAAAGAAGGCCATGATGAAACTCAATGCTGGAAATTAAATCCTGAATTGAAGCCAAAGAAACTCAATACCAGAGGGAAACAAAAAAATATTGCTACAACTCAACATGATTTAGGATCTGATTCTGGTGATGAAACTAAAATTAAAACCATGGGATTGAAGAACATGAAGGGAAAGGAAATTGAAACTAAACCCAGTACTAGTACATCAAACTGTCGCATAAACACTCCAAATGGAGAAGAAAGAATATAATTGTTTCATGTGAGGGTCATATCCAAGCATACCAAGATTGACACACTGTTTGATAGTGGGTCATAAGAAAACTTAATCTCTGAAGATTTGTTCAAAAAAATTAACCTTGAGACCATACCACATCCAAAACCATATCCATTGGGTTGGATTTGTAAGGATGCAAATCTACAGGTTTCAAAGAAAAGTATATTGAGGTTTGCAATCACTGCAAGATTTGTTGACACATCTGAATTAGATGTGGTTCCGCTTGACATAACTGGTATTATATTAGGGAGTCCTTACTTGTATGACAGGAAAGAGATATTCTATCGCCATGAGAAAAAGTATCATTTATTCAAATATGTCAAGGAGTTCATTGTTAGAGCACATCGCAAGAAGACAAACATTGCTTTGGTAAATGATGGACAGGTAAAGTGGCTGATAAATTCCGGTAAGAATTTTGTTCTTCTTATGATTAAGCCTAAATCTAATATTAATCATGAATATTTTGAGGGATGTGATCCTAAGTTGAAACCATATTTATATGATGTGGTTAATGGAAATCATGAGATGTTTCAGGAGCCAACATGATTGCCTCCAAAAAGAGAAATTCAACATGAGATTCAGTTGTAGCAAGATTGTCCTCTTCCAAACATCGGTATGTACCACATGTAGATAATGGAGAATAATAAAATAAAGAGGAAAATCAAAGAGATTTTGGATAAAGGAATCATAAGGCCAAGCACCTCACCATGCGGTTCACCCATAGTATTGATACCAAAGAAAGATGGGACTTGGTGCGTGCGTGTAGATTTTCGAGCTTTGAAACAAATTATGGTAAAAAATCCTTAACCACTCCCAAGAATAGATGATTTTATTGATCAACTGAAAGAAGCAAAGTTTTTCACTAAGCTATATTTACGAAGTGGATATCATAAAGTAAGCATTGAAAAAAGTGATTTATGGAAAACTGCATTCAAAACCAAACAAGGACTCTTTGAGTGTCAAGTTAAGCCTTTTGGTTTATGTAATTCACCATAAAATTTTATGCGAGTTATGGATAATGTTTTGCGACCATTCCCTGATGACTTTGTTATTGTTTACTTAGACGAAATTTTAATTTTCAGCAAAAAAAAAGAATATCATGTCTAGCATGTAAATATATTTTGAAGAAATAGAAATTGTTTCTTAAGATGTCAAAATGTGAGTTTGGAAAGACTTCTTTGGTATATTTGGGACACATTGTAGGAGTAGGAGAATTGAGGATTGATCCTTATAAAGTGGAGGCCATTGTGAATTGGCCCACACCCAAAATAGTTACTAAGGTAAGAAGTTTCTTAGGTGCAACTCAATATTAGAGGAATTTTATTGCTAACTTTTCTTCCATCACGGTTCCTATGCATGCAGTGACAAGTGTGAAGAAAGGCTTCCAATGGGGAGGCAAAAAATAGCAATCTTTCGAACATTTAAAAGACATATCAGTTCAGCTCCAGTCCTTGCATTACCAAATTTGAGACAACCATTCGAGATACAAACTGATGCTAGTGATTATGCCATGGGCACAGTTCTTTTGAAGCATGGTAAGCCTATCACCTTTCATTTATAAAATTTTAATGGTGTTGTGACTAATTATCCTACATATGACAAAGAAATATATGCATTGGTATAAAGTGTCAAGAAGTGGAAACACTACTTGATGGGTAAAGGGACTATTGTACACACCGATCACCAACCATTACAGTACTTGCAGTCACAAACAAAATTGCAAAAATGAAGACATTTCAGGTGGATGGGATTTCTTCAACAATTTCACTTGGTTATAAGGTACAAAAAAGTTATATTCAATAAAGTTGCAGAAATGCTTTCGAGACCAATAATTAGTGCTTCTACTTTACTCAAAAATGATTCTGTTGTACATGGGAGTTACATAGAACAATATGCACATGCCATTGATTTCCAAGATGTGTATGCTAGTTTGGGTAAACGGAATAAAGTTGAAGAAAAATATTATCACATTCATAACAATTTGTTTTTTCATTTGGGAAAGATATGTATTCCACAAGGAGAGAGGCTGAGTGTCATGATAGAATCTCATTCTTCTTCTATTGCTGACACTTTGGGTTAAGCAAAATAGTGGCGCATCTACAGAGCTATTGTTATTATCCTTGCATGATAGATAGTGGGTCACGTTTCATAAGAGGTTGTTCTATGTGTGTAACAAGTAAGCCTAGTAATAAGAAGCTTGGATTGTACACGCCACTATCGGTACCATCAAGGCCATGGGAGAGCATCTCCATGGAATTTTTTGGAGGTATACATATATCAAGAAAGCAACATGATTATCTTTATGTAGTTGTGGAAATATTCAGTAAAACGTGTATAATTATGCCATGTAAGAAAACCATTACTACTGAACAAACTGCTGAACTTTATTTTCAAAATGTTTGGGTTCATTTTGAATTTCCAACTTCTATTGTTAGTGACAGGGATTCTAGGTTCATTGGGAATTTTTGGTCAAATCTATGGAGAATGATGGACACAAAATTGAAAAAGAGTACCGCTTTTCATCCAAAAACAGATGGACAAACCGAAGTGGTGAACATAACAGTTGTGCATATATTGAGAGGATGTTGCAGCAAACATCCTAAGTTGTGGGATCAACAATTGCATTACATTCATTACGCTTACAATCGGACAAATCACTCTTCAACACAAACCTCACCTTTTGAAGTATTCTTTGGGTATTTTCCAAAATCGCCATTAGACTTCATCTTTGGGAAGGATGTTGCAGTTTATGGCCATAGTGATATTGATAAGGCTTGAACGTTCATTGAGAAAATTCAGATGATACATCAACAAGTTCAAGAACAACTTGATAAAAGTCAAAACACATACAAAGAGAGCCATGACAAAAAACAGGATTATCACAAGTTTCAAGAGGGATATGAGGTATGGTTTCACATTAGCAAAGAAAGGATGCAAGGGGAAGGTAAAAATATCCAACCCATTCGCTATGGTCCTTTCAATATCATAAAGAAATTTGGTAACAATGCATTCCAACTTGATTTTCCTTCTTACATGCAAATGTATTCAGTTGATAATGTTGAAAACTTATGCTTGTATGAGCCTCCTCTGATTGATTATCAAGGAATTGATGTTAAACTACCTTCTATTGAGGATTTCTCCCTAGAATTTCTAGATGAGCTCAATGAAAATACAATTCTTGACAAGAGGAAAAGAGCATAAAAGAGGGGAAGTGTTGACTACCTTCAAGTTGGGCTTAAAGGCACTAAACCAAGCAAGGAAAAATGGATGGAGATTGGAAAGGTGAGGGAGTTGTACCCTCATCTACTAAATATGCAATTAATTATTTTGGGGTCCAAAAGTTTCCCAATGGGGAGAAATGATTAGGAGTTCATAAATTTTTCTCAAAATTGAAAATTATAGGATTGGGTTGAAACTAGGATGGTTGCGTAGATCTCGCCTTCCTAATTCTAGCGCCATGAACGATTCGAAAAATCAATATCGTATGAAGAAGATATTGCGTTATGATAAAAATGTCACGTGGGTAAAATTACGACTGTTTGACCAGGTTTGACTGTGATGCACAATCAGAAAAGTGGATGTACAGTCAACAAAAAATAAAATATTCCTTTCTCAGGACCAATCATTAGATGACAAGTGTCAGATTTTATTTTTGGTACGGGGTTAAATGAGCCAATTACAGGGTGCCACGTGGCCAGCCCTGAGGCCACCATGTGGCCCTAAAACCACATTTTAAAATTTTGTTGGAGGCCAGAGGGCTCGACCCCCTGACCTCCCTTTGGGCACGCGCATAGTTTACCATCCCCGCTATGCATTGTCACTTAACCGTGTTAGGTGATGAGTTATACTTAAGGTTTATTGCAAATGTATTTGGTGGTTGGGAACTGCTGACGGTCTTGGTGTATAGTCACATGGAATACATTAAACATCAATAAAACCATATGCAGTCTATGCATTAACCCGACAGCTCAACCACAGTTCAAACAGTTAACCGGGATTCCTACTACGAGTTCCGCTAACGGTCCTATCCTCTAGCAGTTTGGGGGTGCGCATGTGGCCACCACCCAACTGAAAACATTAAATTCATGGTTTAATCAGCGGAGAATTTAGGGGTGCACCTAAATTTGCGCATAACCCATTTTTAGTTCCAATTATCTAAAGTTCTCCACTTTTAGTGGATTTTCCTAGGAGATACTGGGCAAAAGTGTAGGAGGCCTAAGTTTCGACCATTCTGAGTGAATGAAGAGTCATTTTTTGACTAATTGGAACATTCTGAAGCCATTGGTGGAAATAAAAAAACCATTAGAGCAATGTAACTACATGTAATAGCAAAATTTTGAGCATAATGAAAGATGGACAAGCCATTGGGAGGTGGACCAGTAGATGTAGTTGAGGAGAGGTGAAATGCGTCATTATTCCTGTTGTGTAAATTTCATGTGGTGACTTATTTCTATGTTTTGCACTGTTTTTTAGTGTTATTTATGCTTATTTTATGCTTCTAATGCACTAAAAATAATCTACAAATCATGGAAAAACTCCATAATCCTTATGCAAACTAATGAGACAATTATGCACTTGTTTTTAAAACTGAAAGAGACTTAGCACAAAAAAACTAATACAATCATTTTAGATCAAATATCCAGGGGTTGATGAATAAGGATGGTTCAGGTGAGTGGACCACACTTCTAAAACCCTGGGAATACCAGGACACTCTCTAAGAAGGTGGTCACCCTTACATAGCTTGCAAGGGAATTTGACTTTATGGGATGAAGTGGGAGGTTTTTCAATATTAGTCATATGAGTAGCAATGGCCACTGGGTTACCCCATTTATTAGTTCATTTCTTCTTCTTCGACTTATTCTTCTTCTTCTTCTTCTTCTTCTTAGTGACCTAGGTACTAGAAACCAAAATTTCACCAAGTGAGGAGGAAGAATGAGGTGAAGAAATGGGTGAAGAAGGCGAGGGGTCAACTTTAAGGTAAAAATAGGGTTTCCATTGTTTAAGGGGAGGAGAAATTGTCTGAGAAGTGATTTGGACATTCCAAACCATGGGGGTCGAAAATAACCAAACTAGCAGATCAATCGTTAATCCCATGAGGGAAAACGTTGCCATATAAGGAGCACCAAAATTTCCAAAAGAAGGAAACGAGCTAGTATTCCCATCTAAGGGGATTCCTTGGAGGGTAAACTGAGGAACTGTTGCCATTAATCTCAACCTAAGATCAACTAAGGAGATGAGCACAGGTGATATGTTGTTGCAGACAATAAATTTTAGAAATTAAACACAAAATAAACTAAAAAAAGGGGCAAACAAGGCAAGAGGGTTTATGAAGTATCCATGAACTTCAATATACACATTAGAAAATAAATTTACCAAGGAATTAATGTACGAAAACCAATCTCCCCGAATTTTGTGTTCGGTGTATCACGTTTACAAGGCACAAAACTCGGTTTCCTATGGAAGGTTTACAACCTAATGGTGTCCCAAAAAATATACGTGATAATATGTGGGAGTCCAATCCATAGTAGTGTTGTCTAATGCATAATTCTTCAAATAGAGTGCCCCTAATATACTTATCATACATCAATATACTTTCATACGTGGGATGGGATAGCACCCTCGGATTGTAAGGTGGACCATTAACGATAGCTCCTACGTTTAAAGAAGTCGGAACACATCTCTAGCCTAGACCTATAAATGTTTTGCGTTAGGTTCCAAATGCTCCTTAGGTTAACTAAGGTCATTTTAAGTTGATATTGATTATAGTTTCAATTTCAAGGGTCAAAACGATTGTTACCTAAACACCTATAATGCAACTAATATGAGAAAATGATTCTTTCAATTCGAAGAATTCTATCTATATTAGGGAAGAGTTTCAAACAGTGAAGTAACAATAAAAAGTGTAGCAAACAAAACTTTTACAAACTAGATCACTCACAATATCCCAATCTGAAATAAAATATTCAAGGATTTATACCATGCAATGTAATCTATGCAATTTTTTCGAAAACTATGCAATTGTAATCTATGCGCAATTTCCTTTTCTTTCGATGAATGAGAAATGCACTCAATGCACGTTCTAGCTTTCAACCATTAATAAATGTAATGTACGTTCAATTATATATATAAAAAATTATTTCTCAATGCAACTTATGTAATGCACTTTCAATGAAATACAAATTTTGAGACGAAAACAAATGAATGCAAAAAATTCTTTTTGTTTGTATGAACTAAATGCAAAAAGAACAAAATGGAAGAACACAAACACTTTTTTTGAGAATTCCAAACGAATTCCTCCAAATTCCACAAAACTTAAATAGTCGAAGAACTTCAAAATATATTTTGAATCAGTGGCTCAAACCAAAGAATGTTCACTTTTCGCACTGACAAACACACAAAGAAGGATCCTTTAGTTGCAAACAAGCAATGTGATCTATGCTTGTGATGGAAAAGAGAGAATTAAATGCACACGAGATGGACACTTGAAAACCCTAATCACAGAAACCAACTAAAAAACCAAAACAACCAAATCAAAAGGTTGGGGATAGACGATAAAACTGACCCAACAACAGGTCTAGAACTCAACGAATCATGAAACTAATCAAATTTCTTGAAGTACCTAGAAACCCTAGGATAAAAAAGATGAAACATTAGATATAAATAAGACCAAAGATGAAATGATTGAGAAAATAAAGTCACTAAACATAATACAATAAGAGAAAATGGAACAGAGAAAATAATCTGGATGGGTAAGACACACTAGAACTTCAATGAAGATAAACCCTACAAAAAATCACACAGAAATCAGCGCACCTGTGAGGATGCACATCGCACTGGAAGGAAATAAGCGTGATTATGTTAAAACATTTAGCGTTGATCATCGCATGTGTCTAGGAAAGAAAACTGCTGATCAAGGGAAATGTTAAAAAAGAAAAGGGTTTGTCTAAATCAAGCCCAACTTATCACTTTAGAATACAGATGGATGACTGTAAGAAATCATAAAATCCAGAAACAAAGGAGAGATGGGTATTCGGAAAAATATGGGAGAAAAACAAAAAAACTCAAGGAGTGAAAAGAGACAAAAGGCAATGACTCCACAGTGGAGTCACCAACTTGTTGCATAGGTAAATCCTCTCTGCAGATAGAGATGATCCCTCTAGCCCTAGAGTGGGTGTAAAAAGAATGGAAACAAGCTAACACATGCTTTCCTAGATTATCAATGAAACATAGATAGAAGGATATGGTCTACCTTGATCTGATGATGTGATGTTGCTCTTTGTCGAAGCTCCTTGATCCTTTGCTTTTCAAAGCTTTATCTCTGCTGCTACCAACGTTTAATTACCTGCACAAGTGACCAAGAAACAACAAGAAGCATACAAATACAACAAGCCTATATAATTGATCAAGGAATTTCATAATTCTCAATCACAAACATTAAAAAGAATGGAAAAAATATATCAGCTGTATCATATTATTAGTAGAAGAGGAGTTACAACCCGTGCCTTGATTTCAAAGCTCTCCTTTAGTGGGTCTGAGTCCAGGCACGTCTCCAAAGCACTCAATTTCAACTTGGTGTGTGAAGGATAAGGGCTCAGCTCTCTCCTTCAAAGCTTATGGAAATCCTTAAACCTCTCTCTATTATGCTCTATTATGTTCTAACTAGGAGAGGCATTGGAGGATGATGAATTTATAGAGATGGAGGAGGGGACATGGATCCACTTATGATGGGAACATGGCTTATCTCTTTGGGAGGTTTCTCTTTTGTAGGAACAAGAGGCCCAAGGGAGGAAGCTCGACCATATCCTCACCAAAAAGCATCCAGATCTCTGATCTCGAAGCTTCTAGGCCATGAAGCTTCGTTAACATTTAAAAAAATCTTCCAGAAGTGGATCGATGCGGGTATGAGGTCCATAATAGCACTGATTAGCGCTGGTAACTAGCTAAGGCTGGGTCATTAACACGAGTGAGACACAAAAGGGTCACGTTGCTCCAAAAAAGTGGGCTTTTAGGGAGCTACTCCAAGAATGATCAAGAGAGAGATTGTTCTTCAGACTGTAAGGGATAAAAAGGCATATTTTCATGATGTAAAAAGTACACGAGGATCACTGTAGAGGTTCTCCAGGATCTAGGGACATGGAGTACAGGGACATTGAGAAAATATTGTGTAACATATGGCATAATAGTTTGCATGACGTTTCTAGTAAGCGATGCAGCAAAATTACAAGATCACTTTGCTGCATCACTACATAGGTATGAAATTTACCTTACTATGATGTGATAGGAGATGCCAATCCAGTTCTTGATGAATTTTCACAAGAAGCACCCGAAGAACAAAGGTTTCAAGCTATGGATGTAGCGTTGATATCTACACCTGCTAGATGGTGGGGTACTCGTAAGGGAGATATTGGAAGTTGGAGAGAATAATGCAGATTGATGAAGATCATATTTGGTCCCGTAAATACTAGAATCCAAGTAAAATATGATGGAAATGATTACCCTTGATGGAATATTTTTTTCTTGAATATGATCATGTGGGACGAAGATCTAGCACCAGAATGGGTACATACATTCTTTCACACATTAGGTGTAGTACCTATGAATTGGTATGTTGAAATTGACTTGCGACATGGAACAATGAATTGGGAAGAACTGGTCGAAGGATTTCTAATGAATTTAGTTGTGAAGATTACTTTAAGCTCATAGACGAAGATCTTCAAGCATTCATAGAAAGGATTTTCAAGCCTACGACTGCATTAACCTAGACACAGCCTGATTGGGCCATGCAGTTGGAGCAGGTAGTATAATTATATAATGTGACAATGGATGAGGATGAGGAGGATCCTTGCAACATTAATATCCTTGATTTAGGAGGAAAACGCGAGGTTTCTAGAATAGAACTTGAGATCATTGACATATCGCAACTGGTGAAGACACTGAAGGTGAATATAGGGACAAAAGAGGAGCCAAAATTCATGCTAATTGGGGATTATTGGGATGCAGATACAGTAAACAAGGTTGCAAATTTGTTGCATGAATATCAAGATCTCTTTCCCACAAAGTTTTCTTAACTAAAGGGAATAGTAGGAGACCTCGGATTTATGAGGATCACTCTAAAACCAGATGTGGAGTGTGTAAAGTAGCGACCCTATAGATTCAACCCTAATTACAAGGAAAAGGTAAAGGAGGAATTCGAAAAGATGCTTAAAGCTGGAATAGTTGAATGATGAACCTGTGGAGGAATTTGAATGGGTAAGTCCTATTGTTGTTCATGAGAAGAAGAAAAAGGGTGAAATAGGAATTTGTGATGATTTAAGGAAGTTTAATGATGCATGTGTGCATGAACCATTTCGCACACATTTTACAGATGAAGTATTAGATAATGTTGTAGGACAGGAGGCTTACTCTTTTATAAATTGGTTTTCAGGTTACCATCAGATTATAATTGCAACAGAAGATAGAAGTAAGACCACTTTTTCCACTGAACGAGGATATTTTCATTATAGAGTCATGCCTTTTAGATTAAAGAATTTTCCTACAATATTCCATAGAGTAGTAGTCACAACTTTTAAGGAGTACATGAACAATTTTTTTGAAGTTTATTTTGATGATTGGATAGCCTTTCGACTGTTGAAGAACCATGTTGTGAAATTAAGGCTGATGTTGGATACCTACAGACAGTATCAAATATCATTGAACTTGAAGAAATTTATATTTTGTGTAAATTTTGGGATACTATTAGGGCATGTGGTTTCACTAGGACAAAATGGCTAATTCGTTACTAAAAAAACGACTAAAATTTTCATATAAACAACTATTTTTCAGTCGGTGATCAATAGTAGCTAATTTACAGTATCTTATAATGCGACCAACTTTTGGTCATTTCTAGCTTAGTCATTAATTGGTTATCTCAATTTTGTTATCTAGTTGTATATTTGGTCATTGATTTGGTCATTAAATGTCACAATTAATTACCAAATATACAACAAAATATATTACTATATGATCACCTGAGAAAACCAATTAATGACCAAAGAACTATGACCAACATGTTGGTCGTGTTATAAGATACTGTAAATTAGCTACTAATAGTCATATATATGCAAATTTTAGTCATTTTTTGAAACCAATTAATGACCGAAGAAATGTGACTAAATTTTAGTCGTGTTATAACATACTGTAAATTAGCTACTAATAGTCGTATATATGAAAAATTTAGTCATCATTTGTAGTCACAAATTTATCATTTGCAGTAGCCATTTATTCATTATATAAACGACTAATTTAGTAGTTTATATTCATTTAATTAATAATCATTCTAAATGACTAATTTAGTTGCATATTCATTTTATTTGTGTTCATTATTAATCAACATAAATTAATTTGTATGATTTAAAAAATGTCATACAATGTGCATGTTCATCTAATATGAAAACACAAAGTCTCATATTTTAATTACAATACTAAACAACATCAATTGCAACTATAAATAATTTCAACCACATAAATTATATTATATGAAATGTTAAAATATTACAATATGAGTTTCCAACTTTATATTAGTTGGACTACAATTTACACATGAAATGATGTTTCATCACTTCAAAACATTATCGTTGTGCTGTCAAGGCATTACAGGTGAATTCACCAACTCTGAATACTTGATCATCAGTATTTATATGTGTGTCTTATGCGAGATACTGGTTCTAAAGGTATCACCAAACCAGTTCTCCTCTCTCTTTTTGCATTTGTCACTCCAATGTTATTGCTCTTCTCTTTTTTCAATTCATGCTTCTTACCATCAATACTGATTTCATTTTCTGAAAACAAACGAAAATACAATGCACTGTAAGAAATGAAAGACAATGAACACTAGAATATAACATAAATTAGACTATAAATAGTTTATACAACATATACCTTCACATCAACGATGTCAAAGAAATTTTCCTTCAACATCAATTTCTGTAAAATAAATGTCACGTTATTATTTCCCATTTCTCAACATGCTACATACGATAAATTGAAAATCACATAAAACCAAGAGCAAACCCTTTTCTAACCAAAATAAACAAACAAACAGTGCCTCTAATAAAACTTCATTATAATATTAGCAAATGAAAAGAGAGCTAGTGGACCATTTGTGTTGTTTGACTTTGCCTATTTTTGTTATAAAGTTCTCAAGCTTCAGGAACCAAAAAATGTGAGCACGAGCTAAAAGCTAACCATCCATTCAGTAGTCAACATGAGAGATCACAAATAAACCACAAAATTGATCAGGCATTAAAATTGTGAGCATATTTCCTTGAAACTTTCTTCTTGAGAAATAACTCAAAATACCCTCGTTTCTAATAAGCTTCCTGGCTATGTACCTCGATCCTTTATTTCCCTTGTTATATCTTGAATAAAGAATATCCATTCAACAACCAATTTTGCGAGAATCCTACCAAGTAACTCAAGAGCCTTGTGCACATCAATAGTAGCATCCTCCAATGAAAATAGTACAATCTCCAACCTAGAAACATCAAAATTATATATAGTTATAATGTTGAAGAGTGTAACTAGGTAGGTCTTCCTTATGATGACTATGTAACTAGCATTTGCACCGAGAGGTGAAAATTAACGCCGGGGAGTGGGGAAAACAATAATTAAGTGAAATATATGGAAACTTTAGCTCCTATATATCTTTCAAAGAATGTAATAGGAGGTTAAAATTTAAAAGAAAGTTACACTAACATAAAGGAACACTAATATAATTATCCCAGAATAATGGCATAGTAATGATGGTATCGAAGATCCTTCAATAGTGGCTCCAAGGAGATTGCTCTAGCTCTTCAAATGATTCAAATAACTGTTGAAACTAAATATTCAAACCTGCTCTAAATCCATCATCAAAAGTTTTTCAATGTGCTAGAAAGGGGTATTTAAAGGTTTTTTTAAAAAAACTCTCAATTGCTGCTACAAGACTGTTTTAAAGCTGGTCCAAAACTACCTTCTAACAACTTTAAAAGATGTCATACAAACACCTTCAATAAACTGCTATACAAATACACTCTATGAATTAATCCATATAGAGAACACACTAATAGCCCAGAAGAGGAAAATGAAAATTTTATCTGCAGTTACATTTTACTCTAAAAAATATTCATATCAAAATCTGTTAACGTCAAACCAAAATTTTGTAATTTTCAAGATCCTAAGTTCAGTACCAACTACCCAATAGCCTAGAAAACTTGACAAGAAGACCCTAACTGTTCTAGTACGCTATAAGACAAGATGGTAAACAATGTCATGAGTTATAGCAAGCACCTACAATTGTTTCAGCATGTCTTATCTTTTTAACTGATCCATCATCTTAAATCTATCTAGCATTCTCTCAATTGTTAAAATAAGCATTGTCAAGCTTTAAAAATATAGCATTCACTCCAATCTAGAAACAAAAATATGCATTCACAACTCAACTTACCCAGTATTCTGCTGGCCTCATTCTTAAGTTGTAAGTTGATGCCATACTCATGCAGTAAGCTCCCGCGTCATGGACCACCTTTCCTGCTCACTGAAAGAGGATGGCCACTCAAAGTTAAGCTAGAAGTGTATGCCTTCAAAGAAGCATAACAAAATAATTCTAGAAACAATTAAATATCATATTGGAAAATGAATTCCTTCTCATCATGCATGTATATTAGGTGTGATAATTATTGTCCTGTAACTAATCACCATTTCTGGAGTTGGAAGTTCCCTGTCCTTTCCTAAAATGTCTGCAGACTCAGAGACAGGCCCCACAACATCAAAAGTTTGAACTTTTTCCTTTGGGGTAGGTGGGGAAATTAGCACAATGTGCTGTGTATCAAGAATAATATCAATTAGAAACATCTCAAAATCTCAAAATCATTTTATGATTCATATCACAACTTTCATACTGTGTGCCTGTCATGAGAAATAATGGTATATTTAGTATCTAGGAATCTCAATACCAGTAATATTTCCTGTCAACAAGGAAACTACAAAAGTAGGAAAAATTATCCCTTCTATATTCATTTGGAAATGATCATCCCTTCAATCATGCATCATCAAAAAAAGTTGGGTTTTCCCCAAGTCAAATTTATGTACCAACTTGGTAAGCTCCATAAAGGCTAGGTCTAATAAGCTTTGTCATGCTTCCATCAATTACAATGAAGTTCTTATTACCATTTTTCTTGAATCCAACAACTCGACTCAGAAGAACACCAGAGTTTGCAACAAGAGATCTCCCAGGCTCAACAATGAGTGTAAGATTTCCAAATAATACCAGCTCTCTTACCTGAGGAAACAACCAATGGTGCAAATATACATATTTAAAGTGTCTATATATATTCTCAAAATAGTTGTAATAAGGCCAGCATAGTAACTTGGGTAGAAAAAGAGTGTAAGTTTGAATAAAAAGTAACTTAGCTTAAGCCAATGCTTAAAAGCTTTAAGGAATTATAGAATTTATAAGATCCTTAGGGGTAGGAAGCGCTTCACCCTTGTGATAGTAATCAATGCCTCAACCTCCTCCAATATTTAGATACCTAATTTCAAATCCTTCACCACGTATTTGGTCAATATACTGGATCATTAGAACTGCAGAATCCTTAAATATGTTCACCTACAAAACCAAAGTAATATTAAAGAAAAATAATGTGCACCTGCTTACAGTTAACAAACTGGGAAAATCTCTTTACACATAAAACATTTCAAGCAACAAAATTATCACTTCAGTCTCATACAGGAGTTAAATATTACATAATAAAACCAGAATATACTTTTAACTATCGTTTTGTACAGGACAATGCAGTCTTTGGGTTTGTTAAAACCTTCATCATCTAAGCTAATGCATTAGACTTGGACAATAGACGTAAAATAATAATACTTGTTTAAACAACAGTGGCATATGTCTGGTTGGTCCATCTGATCACAAAATGAAATTCCACAATAGAATGAATTTCCCATGGTTAAATCAGAAAATTCTGACTGACTGGGTAACAAAAAAATCATGATTACAAGTTATTTTACACTTCTTTTAAGTTTTAGTGTCATCATTATGGCCTTTTTCATCAACTTTTAGGAATTATGTAGAACTCGTTAATATGGAATATTACACAACAAGGCAATAGTCCAGTGTTTTAGCTTTGGTTTTAATCTTATTCTTTTAGCTTAATTGTCAATGGTACACAGAACTTAACATTCTAACTTATAGCCTAAGTCTAATAAATCTGGAACTAAATTATCTTTGAAACTTCATCTCCATGTGAATGTACTATAAGTGCAAGTTGGCACAAGAAATTTCTTATAATATCAGCACATGAAAACACCTTGTCTGATGTAGCTTCATATCTTCCTCTACTGCTTTAGACATCCTACTTCTGTATTGAATCAATATAGCAAGCAAGGAAAACCAAACAGTTGATGCTGATTTTTATTTTATCCACCATGGAGAGAAAGCATGACACTGTTAGAAGATAATTCAAGTAGGGAAAAGTTGGATCCAACATCAAGTATACATGCTGAAGAAAATAGTTTTGACATGCAAATATTTTTACAAAAATGAATAGGTCAAACCCCTGATCAGAAATACCCACCATAAGGCCATCCTCACAGTCGCTGGCTTCATATAGGAAATAGAAATCTAACAAGATAATCAATGACTTTCAATGACTCGTTAAAACAGTTGATATTGACCTATCATAATTTTAGAACTTCAGCCAATCATTGGATTATAATCTAAGAGATTTTGCAAACTAACTTGCATTAAGCCAAAAACATTGAAGTAGAAAGCAATACCAGTAAAATAGTCATCCATAATTATGGAGCTTTTAGAAAGTGAAAAATCAGAAATTAGCATTCCAGTAATTTTAAGAGATATTTAAAAATTTTAATACAAAATATTAATTGATCTCGAACAATAAATAATAATAGAACTAGAATTTGCACCGAGAGGTGAAAATTAAACGCCGGAAGTGAAAACAGTAGTAAAGTTAGGGAAAATTTATCACTTTATTACTATTTTTCACATTACAGAGGATAACGGAGATCACAATTATCCACAAAGAATGGCAGAACAAAAATCTGAGGAACAGGAAGACAAAGGAAATTGTTTGACAGCCCAGAGAGATAATATATTTAAATTAGCCAAGATTGGTCCATCTTTTGCTGAGGAGACAAGATGTAAAGTAACCACAGTTCTTGAAGAGCATATGGAACATGAAGCTGTGCAGATAAACTGTAAAGTAATCAGAGTTCCTGAAGAGCTTATGGAATGTGAGGTTGCAGGGACAAATTGTGACGTAACCAAAGTCCCTCAAGAGCCTAGGGAGCATGAAGCTGTGCAGAATCAATCTCTAAATACCCATCTCAATTCCCTTGAGTTTAAATATGAGCCTAGAGACAGTTGTTAGGACTCGGGATCTGTACACCTAGGATTAGGAGAGTGTTCAGTCACTGAAGTTCTTACTGAATCCAAAGGAAAATTTTGAGTAAGAACTATGCTAAGTGATATACCTTTAATAAGGTGGTAGCTAGTGATAGACCACTTCTCAACAAAAGACATGTCACAAATACCAGGGGGTAACTCCTCTAAATCACAGCAGTGGTCCAAGTTAAAATCTCGCATTATGGGAAGCTTTAGGCTTGACTGGGAGCTATTGAACCTGGACATATTTCTAAGCCCTTCACATAATGTCAGAGATATCTTCTCCAATTTTTTAAATACTTTACTGTGCTCTTGAAGTGGAGGCACATTCAACTTCTCCAAGTGAATAGTCTTAAGCTGAGTAAGTGAAGGTAAGGTTGGTAGACCGTTCACTGTGGCTTTCTTGTACCCATAATTAAACACTATGAGGACTTTCAGTTTCTTTATGTAACTAAAAAATGCTGGAAGAAAGTATTTGGTTGTAGAAAAGAGTAATACCAAAGCCTCTGCCTCACCAAAATTCATCTGACACTACTAATCGTCTTCCATTGCACCTACATAGGTGAACCATAGAATCCAAGCTAGATTAGAACATTATAGGTTATTGCATATATTTTCTAAGAACTTTTGAATCAATGATCAAAACCTAGATATAATTAAAGTTCTATGGTCTATCGAAATAGGAAAATTTATTAAAGTTCTCACTGTCCTCCTTTTTAGGCATAAGCAACCTCTTCCTACCAACTATGCTACCTCGGAATGCTAAATATAGGGCCAAGTCTCGCATTACATCATGTTGAGAAGAGTACAGCTCAGAGGCACTGCCATAATTGATTGCTTGGCTCCTACTACATCCAATTACCAAGAAAACACAATTGATAAGACAGAGGAAGCTATGATCAAATGATATTGAGCACACAACAGTTAGAAATGAAGGCGCTTACTTGAGATTGCTTGTTAAATTCAACAGATTTCTTCTTGCAAGATCTAACAAGATGAAAAAAGTATCGTGCCACTCCATCTTTAGCACATAAATCCAAATATCCAATAATGCATCCACTGATATCTTTCTATCCTCTGGAAATGACCCCAAGTCTAAGAACCACTCTCGTGCTTCCTCATCTAGGGCATCAATACTGGTCTCCAAGCATCTAAGAAGCCCTTATTTTTGATAATATGATATTGATTCCCCTTTTAAGAGTTTGTTCTTGGCACCCTCCCAGGCTGGATGAGGCTAACCATGCAAAGAGCTTCTGATCACCTTCAGAGCAAGTGGCAGACCTTTACATTCCGCTTGCACCTATGATTCATACATTAGCAACACTAGTGAAAATTATGTAGGTGGAAACCAATCAAATACCAAAAACAAAAATTTGTTGAAAGCATGAATAGTTGCCTGATAAGTATAAAGTTCATTCACAGGTTTTTTTTTTATTGTTTATGAAGATGAATATACAATTGAGTATATGGCTAGAATCTATTTTAATGGATTACCGATACCATTGTTAAGAGCATAGTAAGTATTAATATGGAATTATGTAAAAATATAATGATATCCTGATATGATATTCCACTGTAGTAATTTCTTGTAATTAGGGACATTTAGGAGAACACTGTGTCACAATCATTAAATTGAACCAAACTTAGTACTTAGTAAAATAATATATTTCATATAAATTGCATTACCTGCTTGACTAGCTAGTTGTCCGCATTACTTGGAATTGATTTCTGTCCAAAAGCCCAAAATCAGAAAAGGGGCAGAGCATCGGCATTATCTAGCAATGGCAATTCAAAAAGCTTGGTAGAGGTTGCTATGCGGATGATAGAACAATATCGGGTTGTCACAAGGGTCTTATAACGTTCACCTGTAAATGACAATTTTTCCAAAATTGCCATAGACCAGACATCATCCGACACCACAAGAGTTCACTTGGCTCGCCTAAGCAGCTACTGTTGCAACTGTCTATGTGCATCTTCGATATTCTAAAAAATCAGGTTTCTACCTCCGAACAATCTTCTCCCACATGGTCTCTAAAATTTCCCTTAGGTTTGGGGATTGAGAAACTGTAACGAAAATCACATTGTTTTGAAAAACACCTGCCATACGTAAAAATCAATTTGTTAGGATTGAAATTCCATAAATTGAACAAAAATATAAATTAAGTGCAAAAATATAACCTTTCAGGAGATGAAAATGGTTTGAATAAATAAAATACCCAATTACCTTTAACTTCTTGATCATTTCAGAGGGACAATGCCATAGTTGTTTTGCCAACGCCCCCCATACCTTGCACCACCACAAGCAACACCACTTTCTGGAATAGAATCCTCTTCAAATTCTAGATATTATTTTCTAGTCCCACTACAAAATCAGACTTCACTGAGCCACTACAATTAGAAGTAGAAGAATCTTCGTCAAAAGCTCCATCAAACATAGCATGTGAACCCATTTGTTGTAACATCATGGCATTCTCATCGGGATCATTGGTGAACCTGGGAACGATTGTTTCATTCAGGTTTCTCTCATCCATTGCCTCTAACTCATACAAATGGCGAAGACACTTGAACTCCAATATGATATTCTTCAACTCAAGAGATAATTGGTCAGGCATCTAGTACAGAACGAAGTCACAGATGTCCTTTTCTAGCTGGTGGATTTCAGAAGTATATCTCAGTTTCTGGAGAGTATTAAGAGGGCTGGTTTTCTCGTACATTTTCACCAATTGAACACCTCTATTGAGGATGCTCAGGGACTTCAAGTAGATGGGATTTTGTTCAGTCTCAGTTTTTTGTATGTTCCACAAACAGAGGTAGCCAGTTGTTTGAATAAGGCCTGTCAGCAACGCTTCTAATCGACAGCATAGCCCCTTGCAATTTAATGTCACCATCTTGTAAGGGATGTTTCCTTCAATGGAGATTGTAAAGGGAAAAGTTATTAAAAAAATTTAAATGGGTACCAATGGTGTATAGAGATGGAGTTGATAACATGGAGCAAATTAGCCTTTTGGATGCTTTACTGTGAGGGAGGCACATTTTATAAGGAAAACACACGTTCGAAACGTGCGTGGACGGGCAGACACGATACAATTGACACGTTTGGGAAAAACAAGATAAATTAATGGTTTTTGGTCAACAGAAAGGATTTTAAAGACATTATCGTCCAGTGTCTGAATTTATTGTGGAAGATATTACTTCATAGATCTCTTGATTTAAGCGTTAGTGCTTCCAAGTTAGGGAAAATTTTGTTGGATTTCGATGCAGAGATTTTCTAGCCTTTTCACTATGTTTTGAAAATAGAGAAAGACAAGTACTTTTAATAGTTTTTTGTTGGTGAAAGGGTTTTAATGGAGTTTCTGGGCAGTATTTTAAAGAACATAATGGCAGAAATTAGCTGACAAGTGATAATATTTGTGCATATTTCAACTTTTGCTGTTATTTGGAATTGGTCTTAATTTAATTTATTAATGTCTGGTTGAGGTTGCAATATTAATTATATGTTTTTATGGTGGATCTCAGGAATATGTACCAAATTTTTTGATAACTTCAGTGCAAATGTTGTGGTGGATGGCAACACGGTGAACCTTGGTCTGTGGGGTACAATAAGTACTAATGGTGGAATCAGAGTTCTTATCCAATATTTTCTTGTTCTTCGGTAGTCTTTGTTTAAAGACATTCTATATTTCATGTTAAATTGTAGGATGCATTTATTTTCCTAGATGTGTTTCCTTGGGTTTAAAGTTCTTAAACAGTCATTTTATGTGCATTTCTATTTATTTCAAAGAGTAACCATTATAGGAGTTTAGATTTTAGGCCCTCTCTAAAAATTTGGTGGAACAGGTCAAGAGGACTACAATAGATTAAGAGCTCTGAGCTACAGGGGAGTAGATCTTTTTATTCTGGAATTTTCTCTTATTAGCAAGGCAAGCTATGAGAATATTACCAAAAAGGTTTGTTTTATGTGGATTTTGCTTTATGAAATCTTATTTTGGGTTCTATTTGAAATAACTTGTGAGAAGACACATTTTTTCCACCCAAAAAAATACAATATCTTGAAAGTTTGATGTGAGGATGTCTTGTTTACTAAAATGGTTGTCTAACATAAGTTCCACAATGACTGTGCAGTGGCTTCCTAAGCTGAGGCATTTTGCACCTAGTGTTCCAATAGTTCTTGTTGGAACTAAAAGGTAAACGATCCTTTCCTTTGTTACATATTTGTAATTCAAAACATTTCCAAGCTAGAAAAAGGTTTCCAGCAGGTTTTTCCTGCTTTACTTCAGTAAGTGTTTGAATCCAGATTTTCCATTCTTATAGAATGTTGTAAAATTTACACCAAATGACAAGAATATGTGCATAAATTGATATCCTATAACTTAGAATAGTATTTTATTAACTATCTGACTTCTAAGCAAAGCCTGCCACTATTTTCTCATAACATAATTTTTCAAGATTACATGTATGTCAGATATCAGTTGAGTTGGGATTCGGGAGCATTGGATGTTTTCAACATTTATGTTATTTTAATTTGTATCTCAATGAGTCTTTGGTTGGTCATATGTTTGTCAAATAGAGTATGTAGATGCCATAATACCATAGATATGGTATAAAATCATGACTTTTTTACTGTTTCGCGCACAACTCATATTCAACAATTTTAGGTTAGCTTACAGTCCCTTTTTGGTATTTAGAACATTTGGAGATGACTCACAGTTTTGATGTCAACTGCATTTTAGTGCATATGTTTTAACTTGAAGCCTCAAAAAAATATCAACACATGGGAAAAGCAAACTCAAAACAACCCTAAATTAGGGAATGCCTTGTTTCCATGCGAGGATTGATGTCAATGATATCCCAATATTATCAGTTAGGAATAGCACCCTAAAGCTTTCACTTAACAAGAATCAAGTAGAATGAAAATACATGAAAGGAGATAAAAAAATATTGCTGTGTCAAACAGTGAAAAATGGAAACCCATGCAATTATTGCTAACAAAATCACTGCAAGCTTAAAAAACAAATGCTCCAAGATAGGAGGCATAACATTTGGCACAATGCAGAGTAAAAGGATCTCTTTGGCATAGATCTTGGGGAAATATTAATTGTTGATGTTGATCTTGTGGGTTTTCTGGAGAATGACTGAATTCTGCTATTTGGAGATGTTTCCTGTTTCCTTGTTCCTTGTCAATTTACCATGCTCACAGTGCTTGTTATTTTGTTTTCCTAAAAATGCAGATTGAATGGTGTTAGACCCCATAAACTTTTGACAAGCAAACATGGGGCTAAAATGTTTTTGAGCCTTCAAGGAATGCATTTCCCCTGAAAACACATCATCCTAGAAGCCTCATTTTCCCTTTGGTCCTTTGATAAAATCCCCTTTGCTGATTCCCATTATAAAGCCTCTCTGTTTGTGAAGAAATGCCAAAAGGCCTATTTTCCCTCTTATTTCATTCCCTCTAAGACTTTGTTTCCATCCTCTTTCTTTCCCCTTCTAATTTCCCCACTTACCTTTCAAGTCCTCCTAAATCTTCCCAAAATCCCCTTTAAATACTACCCTTACCCTTTGTTAGGCAACATACCCCTTTTTCCCCCTTTCCAATTATAAATTAGCATTATAAATCGCTTTATATACAAATGCGATTTATATGTTAACCACTTCCCCGAACATACCCCTTAGAACTTTGTTTTAAACAAATATCAAAGTTTATTATAAAGTCCCCGCCCCTTAACCACTTCCACTTTCCATAACCTGTAAACTTTATTATAAAGTTTCATACGATATATATCTCCACCGCAATCGCAACCCTTCCAATCGCAATGTTTGTTTGAAGTCCTCCGATCGGCTCATCACAAATATTTGTGATGCGATTGATTGCATCGCAAGTCTTCCCACGATCACTTCGATCCTCTGATTGCTCCGATCCTCTGATTCACCCAATCGCTCTGCTCCCCCAATCGCGTCCCATCCTCCGATTGACCCGATCGCTCCGATCCCCTGATTGCTCCAACCCTCCGATTTCTTCTCTCCTCCGATTGATCACATCGCAACTTTTTTCTCTCGATTGCGATTGCGATTATCCCCATTCCCGATCTCCGATTGCGATTGACCTGCCGAGCCCACCGTACCATACTTCCACCTATTCATATAATATAAGGCCTTTGCCTTTGTAAATTGGAAATTAGTATTATTTTCATTCTTACAAAGAGTTTTCCCCAATCGCATCGGAAGTTTTGTGTTTACCACTCCGCCCTACTCCTGACTCCGATTTCCGATTGCGATTGTAACCCCCGGTCCCACCACTAAAGTCCTCTGCCATTAATAACAAAAACCCATTTTTCTTTTGTAAAGTTTAAAATTCATTCATTTTACTATTACAAAGGTTTTTCCTCCCAATCCCAATCGCAAACTTCTATTGCGCCACCGTCCCTCCGAGCCTCCGGAGCATTCCTCTGCCACCACTGCCCGGGTTTGTAACAGGTTTATTTTATTATGAAGATAGAACATAGATGGCCACTTCAGCATTTTCTAGCGAACCAGCAGAAGAGATTCAAAGGGGGTTAATTCATATTATTGATGTAATTAATGTTTAACTCCGCATTCAAAGGAAAGGACGTAGTCGAAGACCAGAGCGCACGAAACATAGCTGTATTTGTGTTTAATGTCATGCAGAGCGTCATTTCTCCAAAAGGACACCTCCTACAGAAGTCTCCATGCCTCCTCGAGCCCTTAAATATATTTTATGGAAAGAAGCTTCTTTAATACTGTCAGACAATAGTTATGACGGTATGGAGAGGTCGGCAGTTCCTTCAATCCAAGTCACCGATTCCAGAATGGAAGAAAAAAGGGCCTAATAGCCAGAGAGGTACTTCATGAAACACCAGAGGTCAAAATCGACCTGACAGAGATCTCCAAACCGGTCTACAGAGTACTTACAGCGATGCAGGTGCTATTAAGTAGAGTGGGCTCGGGCTCTTCCACCACTCTGTCTTAATGACCACATTTAATTTGTATCGACTCCTGTTATTTCTCTTCTCCTGTAAAATCCCCAGGAAAATATTGTAATGGTGGTTGTTTGGCTGCTGCCGTTGCTGTTAGAGGGATTCATTCTGACTGTTAGAACAGTTTTGGGAGGGATTAGCAAAGTAGTTGTATGTAGTAGGCTGGGAGGAGAAGTTTGGATTGTAACAGCCATTGAGCTCAGTGTATGTGATTGGTTTTGTATCAATTAATCAAAGCACATATCACAGGATCTTGGTCTATTACTATTTGTGATTTTTTCCTAATTCTGTTTATTACATTTTCATATTGTTTCATTTTCTTCTGGCTTGCATCAGAAATATGGCATAGGATTTACCCTTGTTAGGTACCCTCTGTCTCCGCTCTCCTTGCCTTAAATGTTGCTCTGCTAAATGTGATTTTCTAAGGGCTGATCTCAATTAATTTAACCATTGTGGTAGTTCCTTATGCTGCTAGCTGATGTATGAGTTAAATGGAATCTGTCTTTAGTTGTTATTGCTGGGTTTAAGTTGGAATATTTTGGAACACTGGGGATTAGAGTTAGCCCTGTCCACTAGGATCCTTGTGCGACTAGCTGGCCTTTCTAAGATCTCTCTGTTAAAATCATTCTCTATTTTTCCCTTGGAGTATGCTAAAGCTGACCTGGAGTTAGATGACCTCTGGTCCGATCTATAAGCTTCCCCTTTGCCTCTCCATCAAAATCCACCTCTGAGTATGTCCAAGCAGGTCTGGAGTTAAATGACCTCTGATCTGATCTATATACAGAAATTAGGTTGCTTTCCTTCTTTCACTTTCAATCCTTAATGTTCCATCCCACCATCTAATCTAAAAAGATCCTTTAGTATTAGATGACTTGCCGTTTGGAAGCCTTGGCTAGTTGTTGCAAGTAATCCCCTTTCATGACTCCATAGCCCAATGGATGGCATTTTCTTGACCTATCCTCTTTGCTGAAACATCCTGCTGTTTTGTTCCTTTATCCCATTACTTTCTCAGTCCAAGATCTCATGACCAACCCAGCAACCAACCAACCAAATCATTTAAAACGCCCCCCTTTCCCCCCTTGTGCTTCATACCTAGCCTAATACCTCATCTTGAGCTTCAAATATATACCATTCTTTGTTTCGTTGGAGAGATCCCTCTTCGGGTCTAGGAGGGCTAGATCCTAGGGCCCCAAAGTGTTTTGATGTTGTCTTATCTTTTGGTATTTCCAAATCTGCCAAAACATAGGAACCCCAACATAATGGCGACTCCACTAGGGAACGAGACCAATCAACCTGATTTGGTAAATCATTGTGGTGGACAGTACAATCCTGAATCATCCACCTGGCGACTCCATAGATCCTAAATGATAAAAGACTCCACTGGTGATCAGTAGGCCACTGATTATCTGTGTGTTCATAAGACTCCACTGGGAGACCATGTCGCAGTACAACATCATCCATGCCAAAGATCCAGTCACTTCATTAATGGAAGACTCTGAACAATTTGCAAAAATGCATGCGAGCCTCATAACAGAGTTTCAGTATGGAGTAGAAAGTGTACTAGCAGAAATTGAATGGGAGGACCTTCCAAGGATTGTCCTTCTCAGCTCAATACTCGATTCTCAACCTGTGCTTAATAAATGTTTCTAGATTTTTTGACTGAGAGATATGAAGCTGAGATCGAAATTTTGAGCTCACAGGAAAGACCATATCAGTTCAGAGACCCCAGAGCATTTTTGGAAGGTTTCCCGCCCCCTAAAAAAGAAGAAATTCCACTGCTTTCCTAAGTACAAGAAGAAGATGATCTAGATCTCAAGAGCCACACTGAAGATGCAGTGGATGATGCACTAATTGAAGCTACCCAGGATATAGAAAACCTACCAGTCATGGCAGGCCTGAAAGAAGAAAGTGTGCATCATCTGTTCATTGATCCTGTGGCAGAGTATATCGAGGCCCTGATCAGTCTGAATGCTCCAGGATTGATCCTTCACAAAATCCAGATTCATCAGGAGCGGTCATCATTGATGGTAGCCGCAGTTTTGAAGAACCACACGCATAGCACCCTGTGGTTATCTATGGCGGGCAGTCAATGCTCATATCCTTTTTTGCTACTACTCGACTGGCTACATTGGCATTATTGTATCACCTAGAATATCAGAGATTTCCAAGTTAGAGTAGAGTAGGTAGGAAGTCTGAAATAAAGCTCAGCCTGTGAGCATGTAGTTAGATGTTTTAATTTCTGCAAATTCTAGCAAGTTAGACAGTCTAATCCTAGCTTGAATGTTTTCAATTTCTGTCTTATAATGTAGAGAAGAAGTCTGCTAGACATTTTAATCCTAGCAGACATTAGTTCAGGTAGAGAAGCTATGAGACCAACAATCTAATCTGGCCTCATGGAGTAATAAGGGTAGAAGTAGAATAGGTTTATTTCCCTTCTGGTGAAAATTTATGATATAAAGGGTCTGTAAGTCCAAATGCACCCTAGAAGAAAAAATGTTAGGACTTTAGTGTGGGTAGGTAGTTGTTTGGGAGAATTTTACTGCTGATAAAATGTGTTCAAGATTTGTGGCAGCTGATCCAAGAAAGAAAGGGATGTGCCAAGTAGCAGGCATCTGGCCTACACCAAATATCATTTTCTAAATTCTTGACTCCTTCAAGAAGAAGCCATCTCCATGTGGAGCTACTGTTAGCCCTCCATAAATTTTTGACAAGAAAATAGGGGGCTAAAATGTTTTTGAGCCTTCAAGGAATGCATTTCCCCTAAAAACACATCATCCTTGAAGCCTCCTTTTTCCTTTGGTCCTTTGATAAAATCCCCTCTTCTGATTCCCATTATAAAGCCTCTCTGTTTGTGAAGAAATTCCCAAAGACCTATTTTCCCTCTTATTTCATTCCCTCTAAGCCTTTGTTTCCATCCTCTTTCTTTCCCCTTCTAATTTCCCCACTTACCTTTCAAGTCCTCCTAAATCTTCCCAAAATCCTCTTTAAATTCTACCCTTACCTTTTGTTAGGCAACATACCCCTTTTTCCCCCTTTCTGATTATAAATTAGCATTATAAATCGCTTTATATACAAACGCGATTTATATGTTAACCACTTCCCCGACCATACCCCTTAGAACTTTATTTTAAACAAATATCAAAGTTTATTATAAAGTCCCTGCCCCTTAACCCCTTCCCCTTTCCATAACCCATAAACTTTATTATAAAGTTTCATACGATATATATCTCCACCGAAATCGCAACCCTTCTAATCACAATGTTTGTTTGAAGTCCTCCGATCGGCTCATCGCAAATATTTGCAATGTGATTGATCACATCGCAAGTCTTCCCACGATTGCTCCGATCCTCCGATTGACCTGATCTCTCTGATCCCCTGATCACGTCTCGTCCTCCAATTGACCCGATCGCTCCGATCCCCCGATTTCTTCGACCCTCCAATCGCTTCTCTCCTGCGATTGGTCGCATCGCAACTTTGTTCTCCCGATTGTGATTGCGATTATCCCCGCTCCCGATCTTCGATTGCGATTGACCTGCCGGGCCCACCGTACCATACTTCCACCTATTCATATAATATAAGGCCTTTCCCTTTGTAAATTGGAAATTCATATTATTTTCATTCTTACAAAGAGTTTTCCCCAATCGCATCGGAAGTTTTTTGTTTACCACTCTGCCCTACTCCTGACTCTGATTTCTGACTGTGATTGTAACCCCTATTCCCAACACTAAATTCCTCCACCATTCACAAAAAAAAACCCCTTTTTCCTTTGTAAAGTTTAAAATTCATTCGTTTTACTATTACAAAGGTTTTTCCTCCCAATCGCAATCACAAACTTCTGTTGCTTGATCGTCCCTCCGAGCCTCCGGAGCATTTCTCCGCCACCACTGCCCGAGTTTGTAACAGGTTTATTTTATTATGCAGATAACTAGAGATGGCCACTTCAGCATTTTCCAGCGAACCAACAGAAGAGATTTAAAGGGGGTTAATGCCTATTATTGATGTAATTAATGTTTAACCCCACATTCAAAGGAAAGGACGTAGTTGAAGACCACAGTGCACGAAACAGAGCTGTATTTGTGTTTAATGTCATGCAGAGCGTTGTTTCTCCAAAAGAACACCTCCTATAGAAGTCTACATGCCTCGTCGAGCCCTTAAATATATTTTATGGACAGAAGCTTCTTTAAGACTGTCAGACAGTAGTTATGGAGGTATGGAGAGGTCGGCAGTTCCTTCAATCCAAGTCACCGATTCCAGAATGGAAGAACAAAGGGCCTAACAGCCAGAGAGGTACTTCACAAAACACCAGAGGTCAAAATCGACCTGACAGAGATCTCCAAACCAGTCTACAGAGTACTTATAGCGATGCAGGTGCTATTAAGAAGAGTGGGCTCGGGCTCTTCCACCACTCTGTCTTAATGACCACATTTAATTTGTATCGACTCCTGTTATTTCTCTTCTCCTATAAAATCCCCAGGAACATATTGTAATGGTGGTTGTTCGACTGCTGCCGTTGCTGTTAGAGGGATTCATTATAACTGTTAGAACAGTTTTGGGAGGGATTAGCAGAGTAGTTGTATGTAGTAGGCTGGGAGGAGAAGTTTGGATTGTAACAACCATTGAGCTCAGTGTATGTGACTGGTTTTGTATCAATTAATCAAAGCACATTTCACAGGATCCTGGTCTATTACTATTGGTGATGTTTTCCTAAATATGTTTATTACATTTTCATATTGTTTCATTTTCTGCTGGCTTGCATCAGAAATATGGCATAGGATTTACCCTTGTTAGGTACCCTCTGTCTCTGTTCTCCTTGCCTTAAATTTTGCTCTGCTAAATGTGATTGTATAAGGGCTGATCTCAGTTAATTTAACCAGTGTAGTAGTTCCTTATGCTGCTAGCTGATGTATGAGTTAAATGGAATCTGTCTTTAGTTGTTCTTGTTGGGTTTAAGTTGGAAGATTTGGGAACACTGGGGATTAGAGTTAGCCCTGTCCACTAGGATCCTTGTGCGACCAGCTGGCCTTTCTAAGATATCTCTGTTAAACTCATTCTCTGTTTTTCCCTTGGAGTATGCTAAAGCTGACCTGGAGTTAGATGACCTCTGGTCCGATCTATAAGCTGCCCCTTTGTCTCTCCATCAAAAGATGCCTCTGAGTATGTCCAAGCAGGTCTAGAGTTAAATGACCTCTGATCTGATCTATAGACAGAAATTAGGTTGCCTCCTTTCTTTCACTTTCAATCCTTAATGTTCCATCCCACCATCTAATCTAAAAATATCCTTTAGTATTAGATGACTTTCCGTTTGGAAGCCTTGGCTAGTTGTTGCAAGCAATCCCATTTCATGACTCCATAGCCCAATGGATGGCATTTTCTTGACCTATCCTCTTTGCTGAAACATCCTATTGTTTTGTTCCTTTCGCCCATTACTTTCTCAGTCCATGATCTCATGACCAACCCAGCAACCAACCAACCAACCAAATCATTTTACACCCCCCCCCCCCCCTTGTGCTTCATACCTAGCCTAATACCTCATCTTGAGCTTCAAAGATATACCATTCTTTGTTTCGTTGGAGAGATCCCTCTCTGGGTCCAGGAGGGCTAGATCCTAGGGCCCCAAAGTGGTTTGATGTTGTCTTATCTTTTGGTATTGCCAAATATACCAAAACATAGGAACCCCAACAAATGGAATCCATCTCATCCTCACAAGATGAAATTGAAGATCCCTTACTTTGGGAGCTGAAATGATCATGATCATGGCTCTTCGAAGAGCTCACACTTCTAGAAAATTTTGGGGAAACAACCTATTGCCTTGATCTATTTCCAGCCTCACTTCGAGGCCTTGATGCAAGAGACAACCCACACCTTGCTGCAAGTGATGAACCTCTTGTCTGTGATATGCGGTGATCACTTATTGATGTAAGAAGATTTGAAGGTGGCTCTGCTATGAAATCATCGCCCGAATTCTGCAAGAAACTATCTTTTTCCTTTGTCTGCATATCCTCGAACAGAGCAAGCTCAACATCATATCCCTATCCATAACATGTGGGGTGATCTGCAGATTTCGTCCCCTTTTTTTTCGTTCCACTTGGCGGTCCCTTGCAGGTGAACACCTTAGAGTCGGGGAAGGAGGAATTTTCTCCACACTATTTCACAGGTCAGAATTTAACTAGTGAAAGAATTCCCCAAGGACTTTCATGACCAGGAGTTTAAACTCTGCATTGTCTTTGCTTGGAGGCTCTGCAGAAGTTAACTGCGCCCAGTTTTCTTGTCTATTGAACACAACAACAGAAAATTTCCGATCAGCTGGGTATGAAAACGAAGCACAAAGCAGGACAGGGGATGAGCACGAAGCCCAAAGAAGGACAATTCATTACTATTATCGCAGGATGAATGGTTACACTTGTCAACTTTTTACTCGACAGAAAGGCAATGGGGAAATGTTTTGATTGGGTGGGGTGAACAGTGTTTGCTCACCCCACTCTAGAAAATATAATGCCTCCGACATAATTATTTACAACTTAACTAGTGTAATAAAAAAAATAAACAGAAACCATTCTACATGCCTATGTCAAAAAATTTAGTCAATTCAAAAACCAAAGGAAAATTGATAATCAACAATGGAACACTTGAAAATGTGAACAAAAAACACCATTGTTCCCTTTACTTTGTTGGATTCTACAAATGAAAAATTAAATCAAAAGAGGAAATTGATTAATTAGAGTGCCAAGAAGATAGATGGAACCTGTAATTGATCACCGATGTTGATAACAAAATAATTAGGAATTGGATTGGCAGAAATCTAGTGTCCATTATTGAGCACTTGTAAATCAGGCACCTTATCCTGAAGAAGAAGAGTGAGTACAGTGGGGTCTGAATGGGATGGTAAACTGAATGTAAGTTCAGGATTGGGGCACTTAGGATAGTAGTTTATAGCCATTTTTTTCTCGTGCTTTCCCAATGCTTTGTTAGCTAGGAAGTTAGCTTCCACTCCCAGGCTCTCAGATATTGCCTCCAGCAATCTCAGAGCAAGTGCCCTTACTTCTCTGCAATAGATACTGGCACATTCTCTGCCATACTCATCAAAATTACACACACATATCTAACAAACGAAAGAAACAAAATATTAACCTATAATTAGCAGGTTTTGAAGGCCAAGTATGAACATGGTCTTCTAACGGATAACAATGATGTCTCAAGTAGTCCCTCCAGTTGAACACTTGATCTTTGTGGACGTTGAAGCTGGTAGACAAACATGTTTTACTGAATGGATCGTCGAAATAGTATTCCATTCGGTCTTCCACATGCATAGTGAAAAAATCCTCTGCCACTTCCACCATCTTGTTGCCCACCACATCTGGAATGCCATGATTGATTATCTGTTTGTACATGCAATAATAACAATAAGGTGAACACCAAGTCAATCTCTCCCAGAATAGTCATTCCATCATTTCCATTGAAGGGAGCCCATCCATCCATCACATTTGTTGGGCTAACAGATTGATTTCCCCCAATTTGGAGAGGGTTTGGATCAGAGTGTTCGATGAAGATATGATTCACAAGCCAAGGATAGCTATTAGTTAATGGACCAATACTTATCGATGTCAAAGATTTAGTATTTTGAGGATCCAAGGCACTTTTAACAATAGAGGAAGGCTTTCTCGAAGCATGATAGGTTGCATATGCGATGAAGGTTAATATCAGAACATAAGTTCTGTATGCACTGCAGCTCAGTTTTGATTGAAAACACTATAACCGATCACAAAAATTACTCTCTTTAAAAAATATATATATGAAGAAGATTTTTTTGAGAAAATACTGCAAACTCCATTTACAAGCATAAAACAGAGCGTCCGAGGAAAGATCCCTGGAGTAGCCCCTTAAACAGCATCATAGGATGTTAAGCTACATCCCCAAAAAATTAACAGAAGGCAGGCTCTGCGCAGCCAACAACCTACAATCTGCCAAAATATATGTTCAACTTATTTTCCATGGAAAAATAAAGAGGGTCGACATCATTGTCCTCACAAAAACTCACTATCACTTTGCACTACAGCTCAGCAGACATCAACTTGTAAAAATTTATGATTAGGTCTACCCATCTTCATCTGTACGGTCCCCAGGTTTAGTAATTCCTTTCCCCATGGAAAACTGGGCCATGCAACACTATTCTCATGGCTCCGAGAAAAAACCATTCAAGTCCCCAACTTATACAAATATGAAAAAAAATAAAAAATTACGAATTCATTAAAGGATCAATACCTGCGAATGAAGAAAAACGTACAACCCTGAATCCATTAATCCCTCGTTCACCCAACCGACATCTGGCGACTCTGCTGATGAAGAATAGTCTTGATCGAGATTTTCTCTGGTAAGCTATAAATATTCCCTAAAAATTGGTTTTCATTTAACACAACCATCTGGCTCAAATCATAGTAAGACAATCCAATAATTAAGCTAGGTGCAAGTTCACAAGAAAGGTCAATCTCTGTCACTATGAAAAGAAGGATCTCGGTAACATCTCAATCTCAATGACATCACAGTGTTGAAATTACCTTTGCCTCAATTCAGTACTACTCTTATAAGACTATTTCGATACCACAGTAGTGAGGAGAATGAGTTATAAAGGTGTATTTACAGTTAAGGCTCGGTGTGACAAAAAGATATCAGTATAATCCGTAATACAGTGAAGATCTTCAGTGTTATAATCAGTATAATCACAGGTCAACTATAGTCTCGTTATAATCAAACACATGATAAGTATGACACTACAATTTGGAACTACCACAGTAAAAAATCTATCACTGTTTCATGCTACCACAGTGAGAAAGGTCTCACTGGTTTGGTGCCATCACAGCTTGATGAGAAGTATGCCATTTCAGTTTAATTGTATCAGATAGGGTCTCACAGAAATGGTCAACAAAAGTTATAGACATGTACAGTGAAGTACTTACAATTGAAGCACAAAATAAGGTCAAAACAGTAATAGTATACACAGTGAAATAGTACATTCGAGGATCTCGGAATAGCTTCTTACATTGAGTTTGAAAGAATCTGAATTCTTTCCTATGAAGTTGACAGTTCAAGAACCAACTAAAAGAAAGAACTAGTTTGAAGGTATAACAAATCAGATCTAACTATGTAACTAGGTAGGTATTCATTATAATGACTATGTAATTATGTACTTATGTAAAGATGAAGTCAATAATAATAAAATGAATCTTTGGTTTACTTGCTTCATGGGTTTGACACCAGCTTGGAGAGGAATTTATAATATTTTAAATGAGTGCTCATACACATCCTAATTCATTTTCATTGAATAAAAAATATTTTTTTAAGATCAAACATGAAAGACTACTAACTTACATACGTAGGCATGACATGCCTCTCCAATAATCATTTACCTCCATTGTGGAAGACAAATATATAAGAACCAATGTTCAAATCGAATAAGCATCAATTAATATCATATTATCTTGGTGAAGAGAAGCTAAAGAGTAGTGTAGGAGAGAAAATAAACGAGACATATTTTTAGACCCCTGGATGGAATTTTTGGACCTATATTTTTTCTAACCTGTAGACCTGTAGTAAGCACATTAATCTCTAAATTTAGGCCAATATAGCATCCACAATTTTGGCCTATTTCAGGCTTGAAATTCAGCCCTATGGCCATTGTAATTTTGGCCTATTTTAGGTGTAGGATACATATAGACTCATATCAACATTCTACAAGGACCTATGTGTAGGATACATATAGACTCCTATCAAAATTCTACAAGGAACTATTTGAGGTGAATTCAAAATTCTAAAAGGACCTATGTCAAAAATTTTGGTTTTGAACGCAGATCTATCAGCATTACAACAAAATGTTTTGGTAAATATATTAGCATTCTTAAGGGAAAAACCCTTGCGGACATTTTTAAACATTCATTACATTAGCAGTGAGGAGAAGAACACGCCAATGGGAGTTTCCTTAGCAACAAATAGGATGCATCACTCAGCTAAAGGGGAGGCACTTGGAAATGATGAAGTCACAGTTACTAGTAGTGAACTCTCTCCTTTAAAGCCTATTTCTGACATGTTCCCAGTGCTCATTCCTAGAAAATGAGGGCACTCCAATTGAGGGAGTAAATTACCTATTCATGGTGGCATGACAAGTTACAAATTATCACCTTTTTGGCACTTGAAGGGAATACATTCTGTTTTTGGCCACTTGCATTGAGGGCACATTAATGAATGATTTACACCACATTCTCTCCTTATTCCTAGCATGCAAGAGGGTACATTATTTAAAGATTTAAATTACTTTTATAAGCTTGAAGAAGTTCACCCTAGTAGAAAATATGCCTTTGGAGTCATATTTTTTATTCCTATCTTCATCTATAATTATGTGACTGATATTTGATACTCATTCAAGACCTTCACAAGTTGTAATAATATTACCTAGGTTAAAATTTCCCTTAATAAACTCCAGTTGATCAAGAAAAATGGTTCAGGCTGCCATATTCTTGATTATAAGACACATTACAAAGTGTGATAGGATGACAATTTCTCACTATGTTTATCTTGTTGTCTATCTTGAAACTGTTAATCAAGGTTGTCATTGATGTCAATGTGGCACTGACTAAGATGTCAATATTCTTGAGATGCCTAGACCCAGTATGATGTCAAGATGACATGGTTGATGGAGGACCATTTGATGACAGGAACAATATCTATGGACATGACATGAAGAACACTTGAGGACTTAATGACATGGATATGACTATACTTGATAACATAGATGTCATGGACAATCATGGAAAATTGTTGGAGGGCACTCTTGAAATTATAACAAAAATGATCTAATTTCAGGAACAGTCACAAGAAAAATATTTGTTATCACCTTGGAGGCATCCTTTCACATTGGCTCCTTCTCCATCTTAAAGAGGACTCTTTTCTCTTTCCAACAAGCCCTCACTCAGCTCCTAACTCCAAATACTCTAAGAGAAATTGATTTTTGAAGTTTACATCATAGTTATTAAAACTAGAACTGGTGACCGGACCGATGGACCTAATGAACTGGGTTTCGAACCGGAACTGGTCTAACCGGTAGTGGTCAGATCTCAATGAACTAGTTTTAAAAAAAAAAAATTAAATAATTTTTTTTTAATAAAAAAAACTATTTTTAAGATTTGCAACCATGATTCCAAGCCAATAGAGACAAAATATGCAAAGTTTGCTCATTTATATACCATGCAAAGGTGAATATATCAAAATGGCACCGAGTGCAATTGGAAATCCTAGTGCTACTCAATGTGTTGAGGAGGTGCAGGCAGGAAATGCCTTGTATGCTTGTGGGATGCGAGTTTAGGTGCCAAGGAGGAGCTTTGCTGGAGTAAGCAGCTTTGGTTAAGAGTGATTCCTAGCTAGGAGTTGGTGAGTAGGGTTTTCCATGTTTTCTCTAGTTATGGTTTGAAGAGATTGACTTGTATCGGCTTGTAATAAGATGTTGGTATGTAGATGTAATTCATCTCTTATATATAAATGAAGTGTTTAAGATGTCCAAATACTTGCATCACTTTCAACTTGTATTATATTCTTGTTTAGGGGATTCCAACACTATTGTTCAAGCTGATTTCACCTATGATATTGTTGAAATTGCTGTGATTTAATACACATCATAGAACATAAAGGAGCATATTTTCTTCTGTAATAAAGGTATTTCAGATATTTTATATGCTTGACAAAGTGTGCCCTTCATGTTAGACATTGTTGGCAGTGAAGTCCACGTATATGGTATTTATTCTCTTGAGCTTCCTGGTGATTTGGGTTGAAGTGAATTTAAGTATTTGCTGCTATAATTGAATATTTCTGATTGGCCCCAAGACTGAAAGTTCACAGGGAATAGATCTAAGAAACATCATGTTTTAGGTGAAATTATTGAATTTGCATTATAGCCCAGATTCATGAAATTCCTACCGTGACTGCTGGAATGATGTGATGTTCATCTGTTCATCGGGAATAGATCTAAGAAACATCATGTTTTAGGTGAAATTACTGAATTTGAATTATAGCCTAGATTCATGAAATTCCTACCGTGACTGCTAGAATGACGTGATGTTCATCTGTTCATTGAAGATTATTTCAGGAATGCAGAACAACAAGACAATAGGTCGAGGAGGAAGAGTCTGATTTGAATTTGTTACAAGGTAGATTTCCTGTAGAATTCGTACTACTATACAAACCCCTTGGAGACACAATTGTGAGGGCTCAGATTACAATCCTGTGGTAGTAAATTGTGGATAGTCATCTGGTTAGAAATTTGGATTGCAGAGATTACAAACTTGTGGACAACTTGGCTTAAGGTTGGAAGTCCCTCACATGCATATATACCCTCGGACCTTAACTCATTCCTCAGGCCTGTGATATTACAATCCGCAACAGGAGCTTTAGTCCTTGCGTAGTCATGTAGCTTATTTCTATGGAAAATCACCTATGGTAAGCATATTTGTGGAAGTATCACAGCTCAGATCTGAAGCTTGAAGGGTCAAGCTTGTAGACTGAACTTTGAACTAATGAACTGAGGCTATCTGGTTATATGTGCTAAGGTTCGGTACTAGACTTACACCTTGAACCTGTGACTGTATTAGACTTGGAAATGAGCAAGAAATAAACTCAGACATGTTGTGAAGAGACATTTGGACTGATCTTGTGTAGACTTCAGACCTGTTGCTGCTGCACCCAAATTGCAGACCTCTATATTTTCAGACCTTTGTGAAGACTCCAAAAATCTAAATTGTGATCATCTATTCATCTCGAATCTGTGGCATACTCCTTTAAGTTAGTGTGAAAGTGGACATTCTGAGGAAAAATAAAGGGCATATTTGTCCCTTATTGTATATGGGATACAAGACCAAGAACACCATTGAAGCTTATTGAATTGTATTACAGTGAATCCCCTTGTGTAGGTTTGGTTGGTAAAATGGAAGCACTATATTAAAGGTTGAAAGCACAATATTGAATTTGTTTTGAAGATCCAGAATTGAGAAGAAGCAGCCTCTGAAGAGTTTATGTACAACCGTCTTAATGCAGGGTTGAAGCCTTTTTAAAGGAGATCTAAGATCAGGTCTAATATTAGGATCAGAAAACATAAGAAACTTGACTTGATGCCTAATGATGGCCTAATAAACTTTTAGGAAGTAATTAAAAAAATCCATTGTTGATCTTCAGTCTCTTGTAGTCCCAACCTACGGTAGCCTTCCATAGATAATTTTTCTAAGGTTTACATGAACTGTCAAATGAAATTACGAAATGGAACTCAGTGAGATACATTGTTTTCAATTGAAACTAAGTAATTCAAGCTCCTTTTATGGTGAACATCACAGTTTCCTATTGCTTCTTTAACAGAAGCTTGACTTGATGCCTAATGATGGCCTAATAAACTTTTAGGAAGTAATTAAAAAAATCCATTGTTGATCTTCAATCTCTTGTAGTCCCAACCTACAGTAGCCTTCCATAGATAAGTTTTCTAAGGTTTACATGAACTGTCAAACGAAACTATGAAATTGAACTCAGTGTGATACATTGTTTTCAATTGAAAGTAACTAAGTCAAGCTCCTTCTATGGTAAACATCACATTTTCCCGTTGCTTCTTTAACAGAAGCTTGACTTGATGCCTAATGATGGCCTAATAAAATTTTAGGAAGTAATTAAAAAATCCCATTGTTGATCTTCAATCTCTTGTAGTCCCAACCTACAGTAGCCTTCCTTAGATAATTTTTCTAAGGTTTACATGAACTGTCAAACGAAACTACGAAACGGAACTCAGTGTGATACATTGTTTTCAATTGAAACTAAGTCAATCAAGCTCCTTTTATGGTAAACATCATATTTTCCCATTGCTTCTTTAATAGAAGCTTGACTTGATGCCTAATGATGGCCTAATAAAATTTTAGGAAGTAATTGAAAAAATCCATTGTTGATATTCAGTCCCTTGTAGTCCCAACCTATAGTAGCCTTCCATAGATAAGTTTTCTAAGGTTTACATGAACTGTCAAACGAAACTATGAAATGGAACTCAGTGTGATACATTGTTTTCAATTGAAACTAAGTAAGTCAAGCTCCTTTTATGGCAAACATAACAGTTTCCCATTGCTTCTTTAAAAGAAGCTTGAATTGATGCCTAATGATGGCCTAATAAACTTTTAGGAAGTAATTGAAAAAATCCATTGTTGATATTCAGTCCCTTGTAGTCCCAACCTACAGTAGCCTTCCATAGATAAGTTTTCTAAGGTTTACATGAACTGTCAAACGAAACTATGAAATGGAACTCAGTGTGATACATTATTTTCAATTGAAACTAAGTAAGTCAAGCTCCTTTTATGGAAAACATAACAGTTTCCCATTACTTCTTTAAAAGAAGCTTGAATTGATGCCTAATGATGGCCTAATAAACTTTTAGGAAGTAATTAAAAAAATCCATTGTTGATCTTCAGTCTCTTGTAGTCCCAACCTATAGTAGGCTTCCATAGATAAGTTTTCTAAGGTTTACATGAACTGTCAAACGAAACTACGAAATGGAACTCAGTGTGATACATTGTTTTCAATCGAAACTAAGTAAGTCAAGCTCCTTTTATGGTAAACATCACAGTTTCCCTTTGCTTCTTTAACATAAGCTTGATTTGATGCCTGATGATGGCTTAATAAACTTTTAGGAAGTATTAAAAAAAATCCATTGTTGATCTTCAGTCTCTTATAGTCCCAACCTACAATAGCCTTCCATAGATAAGTTTTCTAAGGTTTACATGAACTGACAAACGAAACTATGAAATGGAACTCAGTGTGATGCATTGTTTTCAATTGAAACTAAGTCAAGCTCCTTTTATGGCAAACATCACATTTTTCCATTGCTTCTTTAACAGAAGCTTGACTTGATGCCTAATGATGGCCTAATAAAATTTTAGGAAGTAATTAAAAAAATCCATTGTTGATATTCAGTCTCTTGTAGTCCCAACCTATAGTAGCCTTCCATAGATAAGTTTTCTAAGGTTTACATGAACTGTCAAACGAAACTACGAAATGGAACTCAATGTGATACATTTTTTTCAATCGAAACTAAGTAAGTCAAGCTCCTTTTATGGTAAACATCACAGTTTCCTATTGCTTCTTTAACATAAGCTTGACTTTATGCCTAATGATGGCCTAATAAAATTTTAGGAAGTAATTAAAAAAATCCATTGTTGATCTTCAGTCTGTTGTAGTCCCAATCTACAGTAGCCTTCCATAGATAAGTTTTCTAAGGTTTACATGAACTGTCAAACAAAACTACGATACATTGATGAACTGTCAAACGAAACTACGATACATGGATAATGAGATATCAAATGAATGGATTAATAAATCAGGGTTGGATTGGTTTAAGTAGAATAAATGTAAGTAAAATCCCCCCATATCCTGTTATCTGATGTAGCTTTATCTCCACATCATTGAAGGATAATTCAATGAGGTATCAAAAATTATTTTCAGTCATGACCATAACACAGGTGCCATAGGAAGGTCCGAAGCCATGTGTTGATAATGAGCCATGCAAAATTAATGATCTCTGTTATGTGAGGATACACTTTTGTGCTAATCCATGCAAATTTGGTGAAGATGACATATGTCATAAGCAGAATTTGAGATCAAACTGAACCATACGAGCCTTAGGAACTGTACATGTTTTTATTTAAAATTTTCACCCCAGATCAGAAACTGTACATTTCTTAGATTGAAACATATACAGTGAGCGAATAAGGGCAATAGAAACTGGTTTGGAGGCTTACAAATAAGTGAAAAATATCAGTTTTGAAGGCAGAAGTGGACCAACGTTGACCCCTTGAAATCCATGATCCTTACCCAAAAAAAATCGTATGAATCAACAATATCTTAAAACAAACAGAGCAGATAAAAATCCAGGAAATAGAAAAATATTAAATCCGACTAACTTGTGACTCTGGGTATGCAAACTTCAATTGTGAATTTGCTGCTGCCCGCCTCTTCAAAAACCTCCAAGTTCTGTCTAATGTGTTTTTATCCATCTTAAAACCTCTGATTATATAGCAATTCGCAGCCCTAAAATAACCCTCTCTCCAACAACAAATTCCTCTCGCCAAGAGCAAAACTTTGGCGCCAAATAATCAGCATGGTCAGTTTTCATCGAGTTTTTATCTAAATTTGAGAACCAACTACATGGCGCTGGCTAAGAACAACCAATTTTCCTCTATTCTTGGGCTTTCATACTGGTGAAATCAACCATGACCTCTCCGCACTTCAAATTTTGACGAACTTCGAATGTGGCATGCCCTCAAAACCTCGTCTTTCCTCGACTTCAACTTTGACAAACTTTAGCATGCCCCCAAAAGCTAGTTTTCCTGAACCAGTTAAACAATTCGAACAATGAGTTTCAAAGTCAGGTTTCATACCAATATTTTTGATGAAATCAATGCATGCCAATGAAAATGTTCCACTTCGACTTAATTTCAGAAGCCCATCTCCCAGAACCAGTGGCATGCCAATGTTTGACATCGACTTAGTTTCAGAAGCCCGTCTCCCTGAACCAGTCGAACAACGAGTATGAAATAAATGCTTCGACTTGCTTCCACTTTTGTTAAGTGGAAACTTATCGATTAAAAAGATGGAGCGATTATGGTCAATATTTTTTTAATGAAATAAAGGCATTAGTTCAACTTAATTCCACTTTTGTTGTGGACACTCCTTGATTAAAGAGGTGAATTACTATTTGGTCAAATGCATGTGTGTGATTGAATAAAGTGGGAGGGAAGAAAGTGAGAGTATAAAAATCAAGTCACATTAATTTTCACTTAATATTTTCATCAAAAATGGTTGGTATATTGTAATATCAATTCTCAATTAATATCTCCATTAAAAATGGTTGGTTTGTTTCTTTTTATCATATACAATTTGGAAAAGAGTTAGACATTGACTTAATCGATAAGTGAATGAATCTTGTTAAAAAGAGATTTATTTTAAAATTTTATTATATCATTCTAAGTTGTTAAATAAATGGATAGCTTTAAATGGATGACCCACTTTTCGAATGCTGCATGCCTATTTTCACTTTTCGAATGCAGCATGCTAATGTTCGACTTACTTTAAAAACCCCATCTTCTAGTCGAACAACGAATTTTCAAAGTCAATAGTTTTTATAAAATCAACACAGGACTTACTCATGCCTATTTCCACTTTTCGAATGCGGCATGCCATTTTTACAAAGCTTCAAACAATTTTTTTTAAATAATTGAAACTTACTTACACTTTTTGAATGTGGCATGCCTACTTCCACTTTTCGAATGCGACATGCCATTTTTGCAATGGTTCAAACAATTTTTTTTAAATAATTAAAATATTAATATTTATTATTTTAATTATTAATTAAATATAAAATCACACTATATTTAAAAATTAATTTTATATAATATAATTAAAACAAATAAAATATAAATATTGATAATTAATATTTTAATAAATTCAATAAAATATAAATAATGATATTTATTATTTTAATAAATTAATAAAGGTTCATATCAAATAATATATATATGTTAAGTTGGTGTCACGCAATACATGTATGTTAAACATATTATAAATAAATTATATATGTGTGTGAGGTTTGAGTAGGTTTAATGGTTAAGGGTATGTGTTTCCTCCTAAGAGTTCATAGGTTCAAAACCAGAGGGGGCAGAGTATGTATGTCTTCATAAATGTAGCAGTCAAATCGCTACGCGGAGGTGGATCCCTTGTCCCACAAACAAGGGGGTCTCATACACCAATTTGGTGTTTGGCTTGGTCGACCTAACCTTAAAATTAAATTATTATTATTATTATAAGTATAACAAAGATTCATGCACTCTCCAATGGGAGTGAGGTTTGAGCAACGTCATGTGGAAGGCGTCTCGCATGAGTAAATACAAGTGGAGCGAGGATGAGGGAGTGTCACACCCTCAAGTTAGTGTTATGACGACCAAGTGGTGGGGGCGCAATGGGAACCCAACTTGGGTATAATGTGCGACAACGATGTACAATATTGGGCACGCGCATATTGGAAAATGCCCACATTAGGTGCGTCGTGTAGCGGTGGGCAGAGTCGTGCGATTTGGTAGACATGATGAGTGGCAATGTCAAACGGGTGTGTGCCCCATAGCGGGCAGATGAGTTAAAGGTGTCAGGCGAAGTCGTGTTTGTGAGCACGTTCGGTGTTACGGGAGCGTTGTGTAGTGATTGGGTGAGCTGGGCAGGACAGGGCGTGGGCAGCCAATTGACAGTCATTGGGGCAAATCAGGAACTCATGGTGGCAAGGGGAATCTTGGGTATAATATTGATCGCTCTGAGGTAAATGAGGGGTAGGGTATCCAAAATTAATGTTTCTTGGAGAACTGTCATCCAGTAATTATCAAAAACCTAGTGGAAAGAGTATTGGACACAACTGAGATAATTTTAACAGTACTGCAGATGGATTCAGAGAATCTTGTATAAGTGGAATGTAACACTTTGATATCAAAATTGCAATTTTCCATTTATGGTGTGACACAATTAAAAATTATTGACATAAATGACTAATTCATATACTTGTTGTACTAGTCATATTTTTATTCTTGGACTATAATAGTGATTTACATTAATCATTATTAATTTAGTCATATATTTTAATCCTAGGCTAAATTAGTCATTTAAGTTAGTCGCTTTTAGTTTAGTCACTTATTATCTAGTCATATATTTATCCTTAGACTAAATTAGTCATTTAAGTTAGTCGTTTTTAGTTTAGTCACTTATTATCTAGTCGTATATTTTATTCCTAGACTAAATTAGTCATTTAAGTTAGCTTTTTTAGTTCGGTTACTTAAACTTACTCAAATTTAGTAGTAATTCACTTGAAATAATAGCGGTGACTAACTTTTTTAGTCACCTGGTCATTAATTTCATCATTTTTTACTAGTGTTTGCAGACAAGGATTGATGGTAGACCTTGTGAATATTTCTATTATTGTGAACCTGGAACCACCTAAGACAGTGAAGCAACTGCTCACAACACTAGGACATACTGGCTACTGCAAGAAGCTTATCAAGGCATATGCGCAGATAATTGTGTTGATGGAAAAGCTATTAAAGAAGGATGTTACTTATTTTTGGGATGAATAATGACAATGAAGCCTTGACATATTAAAGGAGAAAATGGTAACTGCGTTGATTCTAGTCTTTTCAGACTGGAACAAGGAGTTTCACCTTCATGTTAATGCATCTTCAATAGCATTGGGCTTAGTATTGACACAACTAGGGGATGGAGATATTTATCACCCCATATCTTTTGAAAGAAATAATTTGTCCAGGGTAGAGAATAATTATTATACAACAAAAATCAAAGGATTGGCTATCGTATATGCAATGTAGAAATCTAGGCTTTATTTATTAGGAGCACACTTCAAGATGTTCACAGATCACTCCATACTGTAGTATTTGGTGAACAAGCTTGTTTTGGGAGGGAAGATATTTAGGTGGTTGTTGCTGTTTTGGAAGTATGAATTTGAAGTTATGCTTAGGCTGAGAAGATTGAATGCGGGACCTGATCATATGTCAAGGATACAGACTAGAAAAGAACCCACAAGCATTGAAGAGAACTTGCCAGATGCGTAATCAATTTGCAATAAAGGTTTCATATTATCACGTCACAGACATTATTTGGTTTTTGAATACAAGGATGGCACTTATGGAGTATACCGCGCAATATAAAAAGGAGCTCATAGTCAAGGAAACTATTTTTTCTTTGATTGCAGGGCATTTGTATAAAATGGGGTTGGATGAAATACTTCACAGATATGTCTCTGAGCATCAAAGACAAATAATTTTGGAATAAGCTCACGGCAGAGTTGCCGGAGGAAATTATGTAGGAAAATCCATTGCGCAAAAGGTTTTGAGAGCTAGATTGTGGTGGCCTACATTACACAAGGAAAAAGAATATTGTAGTTCCTATGATGCTTGTCAAAGAAAAGGAAGACCATCTAGAAGATATGAAATGCCCTTTATTCCAGGGGTGACATTGAAGGCATTTGATAAGTGGGAAATAGAATTTTTTTGGACCGATTAATCCACCAAGGAAGAATACTAGCACGAGGTATATCATCAATGCCATTAATTCTTTGACTAGGTGGGCCAAAGCTAAGCTAGTGAAGGATTACAATGCATATACTACTGAAAAGTTTATATTTGAATACATTCTATCCAAATTTGGGTGCCCAAAGATTTTGATGAGTGATAGAGGGTCACATTTCTTGCATATAACCATTCAGGCATAACTGAATAATTCCAAGTTCATATTCAGAAGAGCACACCTTATCACCCTCAGGAAAATGGAATAGTTGAAGATTTTAACAAGATTTTGGAGAATTCTCTCACTAAAGTATGCAATGTCAACATGAATGATTTTGATTTGAGAATTATAGTAGTATTATGGGCATATAGAACAAACTGTAAGAAGCTGACAGTACATACACCTTTTAGGATGGTTTATGGACATGAAACAATTATGCCTATGGAATATATTGTGCCTAGTCTAAGAATTGCAACAGTAATAGATATGGAAGATAGTGATATCATGGAAGAAAGACTACAACAATTGCTTGCTCTTATGGAATATAGATTCATTACAAGATATCATCAGCAAGTACAAAAATAATGGGAAAAATTATGGCATGAGAGACATATCAAGCATAAAATATTCAAGGAAGGAGACCTGGTGCTGATGTATGATAGTAAGTTCATGAAGTTCCTAGGAAAGTTCCAAACACATTGGTTGGGATGGTATATTATCAGACACGTCTTGGAGGGAGGCAGAATTCAAAATGCAAAGTTGGATGGTCATATGATGCCATGACAAGTGAATGAAGTATATTAAAGATATACATGGATGACTCTATCCTTGGAACTTCACGCTGACTATATGAAAGGAAAACCATATTAGTGCCACATGCAGGTGAAAGGGGGCATGGAACTATAAACTACTTCGTCGAAGAAGGACTTCGTCGAAGATGGATTAGTGCGTGAAACTTATTAAGATATCAAATTTCGAGGGAGCTGTGATAAGGGAGGAATAAATACCCTATAAAGGAGGGTCCATCAAAGTTCACCAGAAATATGACCATTATAAGTGAAACAGTTGGTTTGATAGGAAATTTTGCATTAAAAGGAGTGGGAAAACGCATTTAATGAGCACAACTAGGAAAATATGCTGCCAAATATGCATTTACGAAGTGAATTTGAAGACAATCATAGGGTCAAAAATTCAAAATTGTTATAAATATTGTATCATGCTCCGCATTTTGACACTTTTCTCACTAAGAGTTAGAATTTTGATTTTGCGCCTAAGTTTGAGCTGAGTGTTCAGATGCATGTTTAAGAAGAGTTTTGAGGATATTGTAAGAGATTTTATCTAGAGAGGGCTATGTAGAATCATGGATGCTACATCGTGACTTGTGATAGGCCGAGGTCACCTAGGAAGCAGTCTGTTGCAGGAGAAGCGTAGACAAAGAAACCAAAGAAGCCTGCATTCAGATAGTTTCCAAGGAAGAATATTACTAAGGAACAATGAACTGAGGAGTGGATTGATAAGTGGAAGCAACAAATGGAAATCCAGGAGAGTGATGAGGAGAAAATTTCCGTAGATATCCCTCAATAAATTATGGCAAAGGAAGTTAAGCCCATTTTCAGGTTTCCATCGTATGTTTTGCCGAGAAAATCGACTGCAAAAATGACGAAGGACCCAGACATCGCCAAATTTACTGTGTTTACACCATTACTCCCGGATGAAGTACCATTTGAGGGATATTTGTTGCTGAAGGTACCACAATTTTTAATTGAGGATTGAGATTTCAATGACAGGAGAAAGTATCCCCAATTCGAGCCCATCTGATACTCACAGTGTATTATGAGGAGAATGATGTTACAATATTAGTGCCACATAGGTGGGCTACGGGGATCTAGCAGGTCTAGTTGCTGAATATCGTATATGTTCCACATTTAGGGCATAACAACATCGACATGATTTGTGTGCACCAAATTTTGGCATTAGTGCATGATGGATGTCTCTGGTTGGGTGGCAGAATCCACATTGATGATATGCTCATTAAATGAATAACTGTGCTACTATGCCAAGGCTTGAACCCTACAAACAAATTTGTAGGGAAAATCCAGGATAAGGCTATTGTAGAGGTGATGAAGGAAACCTATGGAATCATAAATAATTCTCAGGGGTAGGATATCAATACAATCAATGACCAAGTTGTGTGCTTCACCGTACACATTTTGGCAGGAAAAATAATGAGGAAGTGCCGCAAAAATGAGGTACCGAAACTAGTAGTTTATTTGGTTGCGTAATGCAGGAAAGGATTCTAGAATAAATGTGTTGGATATCTATGCAAGGAATTTCTAGATGATTTCCAGGGTGCGCAAGAGAATGGACAACAATTCCACTACACGTGGTTATTTATGTTGATAGCATTGATGGCATGGAAAGAACTTGAGGAGTCTCAATTCACTGTTGTGGATCTAGACATATGTGAAGCTACGAGGTACTCTTCACTGTGGTTCTCTAAGGACCTTGATCAGGAAAAAGAAAATAAGTTATTTTTGGTGTTTGTAGAGATGGATTTACGGACTGTGGTGAGTAAGAGACCTAGGCTCTCACTCGTAGTGTTTGAATATTATCACATGATTGTAGCCTTTAAGGCATCTTTTCATCACATCTATATCAATGCACGCAAGTATCCTAAAGAGAAGTGGTACATGTTGTCCAATTTGGTCACAGAGTATGATATTGTGCAGGTTTTAAGTAGATGGTCGAGTGATTGGCTGATTCGAACCACAAAAGGTGGGGAGGCAGAGTAGAAAAGAACCAGTGGGAAAGCTATTAAAGTGAAGAAAAACACCACAGGAAAACCAATAGGAAATCCCAATAAGAAAAGCACATAGAAGAATAAAAGCAACGTCACAGAGAAGGAGGCTAGGAAAGAAAATCAGAAGGATATTGGGAAAGAAATAGAGGTGGGGACCGTAAAATATGGCGAAGAGGCTGAAAATGCAAAACCAGAACAAGGTGGCGAGGATCCCTTTGACGATACAGAAACAATAGACCCCTAGTTTGTTGTAAATTGGAGAAACATACCTATTGTGGGAGGTGCACATAAGAAGCACAATTTTGATAGATCAACAGGAATGGAGTCAATGGTCCTTATTTAAGGGGCATCGATGCAATTGGTGACATGGTGCTGCATGTCACTAACAATTTACGGAGTAACATTTAAGATAAATAGAAGGCTATATTGATAGAAGTACAACAAGGAATCAAGGAATTCCAAGTACAATCAAGCGTTTTTCAGGCTAACGTTGTTCAAGCGAACCTGTCACAAGTGATCGTTACTAAAGCAAGCGTGGTCCCACAAAGGCCGTCAGGGAAAGATTTAGTAGTAACTCTAGAGCTTCGCATTTTTTAGGTACCTGTAGGGGCATTGCATTGGAACACCATTAGTTTTAATCTTGTTGCAATTCCCATCTAGACACTGCATGACTTTCACCAAGGGGTCACTGAAGAATTGAAGGTGCGCGAGTAGCGCACTTTGTTGGTCATCAAGGAAGTCAAGAAAGACAACAATAATATTTCCAATGACATGAATAAGGTGATCAAGGACCAGAATGAGGAAACATAGAACAAATAAAAATTATAATCGATTATCATCAAGACGTGTAGTGAGCTGCCTGATCTCAAGATCCAAGTCGAGGAAGCCCTCGAGGAAAATATTGTGAATCTCACCACAACAATGAAAGAGTCCAAGAATGAAATGAACAAGGTCAAGTTTGAGCTATATATATTAATGAGCTGTAGATGAGGCTTCAACTAACAATACCACCGAAGGTGTGTGAGAAACGAGAAACATATACGAAGGCTGAAGTAGAAGGTATATCTACCACAACCAAATAATGTGGCAAACTCTTCAAAGAAACTATGGAAATATAGACGTCGTTGAATAAGGATCCACATGTTCAACAAATTGAAGAAGATATTATGGAATATTAGAAAGAATTTGATGAGATCAAAGTCATTGCGAGGACCCTATCACTTGCACAACGACTCGCCCGCATAAAAGAAGGAAAGAATTTATAGAATCATATTGAGGAGTTGCGAATAAAACAATACATAATTACAGCGTGAACACATCCATGGAAATATGAGGTCATTCAACTATCTCATACAGTTTATGAAAAGCTTAAGAATATGCACAAAAAACATAAGGAGGTACTCCAAAGCATCACCGGGCTGTCTACAGAGAATATATTGGAAGAGGTGCGACAAGAGCATATGAATTTTACATCAATAATTCAACCACTAAAGGAGGCCTACACTAGCATTGTAGTAAATATTTAGGGTTTACCAGCTGAGTGACTTGGGACAAGTCACATGTGAGTTCTGGGGGCCTGTTGGGCAGGACCCAACTTGGTCTAATTTTGAGTTAAATACCCGACATTTTGAGGAAGTGGAGTGCACGATCTAGTAAAAATAAGGCAGTCATGTGGATTTTAAAAGTTTCATATGGAGTTACAGGAGTTTTAGGAGCTTTGTGGCAAGTCACATCCCCTCTTTTTGTAAAGGTATTGGGTTATTTTATAATATTGTGAGCTACGCCCATGGTTTTCAGAGAGGATTATCCTCGAATTTCTCCAAGTTAAAATGTCTCACTTATTCTCAAAAATATTGCCAAGAAGTAGAGCCCATAGTTCTGAATCTGACAGTACCTTCAATTTTTCATTTTCCCTTTAGATGGAGAAAAAAATGTCCATTGAAGTTTATGATGAACAGGTGTAGGTGCAGGTCTATGGTTGTGGTTTTCAAATACGTGGGAATTACTTTCAAATGATTAAAATCTATGGTCTCTAAACCATATGACATTCCAAATATTAAAACAAGGGTGTGCATTTTAATGTCAACACATTAAACCTAAGGTGTAAACTATGTTTAAAAACCATGATGGGCGCATATATAATAATGCAAAGGAAATATGGTATAAAACCAAAGTTATTGGAGTGGAGGTTTAGCACATGGTGTAAAGTCCTATGGCGTGGATATGAGTCAAATATATGGCGGAGTATGTAATGAACCTATGGTGGAGTATGTAATATTATATAGCAGAGTTTAACCATATCATGTCACGAGCGGAGATCAAACATTATATTAAAACTATGGTGCAAATGTATTAAATGGTGGAGCAGATGTCAACTAATGTTTACATGCTACAACATGTTATAATGCAGTAGGGTTTGGGCCGACGGTTGGAAGACGTCACATGCCATGGGTCAGAATTGTGGCCATGACTTCTGGGGAGCAGGTCATCGCTCACATGTCACAACAATTGTCATGATTTCGTCTTGGGTCGAATCTTATCGCACCAAGGTTTCTCCAGTGATAAATTTTTCTATGTCTAGTATTAAATATAAAGTTCCATAATTAAAACATAGGTTGTAATAAGGTTGGTAAACCATATAAAATTTTCCAACTATAAAGTTATCTACACCATGTGGCTAGTTTAATGTGCCAAAGTTGTAATGTATTTAAGTTATGTGGTTTTTGTTTAAATTCTTCAAGCTAAGGTTTAGTTTCGTGTTGACATATCATTGAACCGAGACTTAAGTAGTTCACCAAATACCAAAAAAGTTTCTATGTATAGCTCAGGAGGTTTGACCCTGGAACATTCCCAAGGCTTTATAAAATCTTAGCCACTGCACCAGTGAGAGGGAAGTTGAATGGTGAGTTGTAGAACAGAGTCTTGTGTATGCCTGTTATTATTATTTTGGGCATGACTTGGGTATCCTTGGGCTTTTTTGAGAAAAAATATAGTCATTGGAAAACTGACACAGAGGTCCTCTTTTATACAGTAACCAACAGTTCCTGCGTGCATATATCAGTTGGTTAATTTCCATGTAAAGAACCTTTTTTGAGCATTCCTAATATAACGGACGCCGACTTGGAATCAGACCTAGAGACGCAGTCCATGAAGGATGAACTTACTAATCAATTTTTGTTGTGTTTGCGTCTAATATTTATGCTATTTATTCTTATTTTTTTTCTCAAGTTTATGTTTAAGGAATAATAATAACTCAGTTTCTTTCATTCATTTACATAAACACATACTTAGTCAATTGTGAAAATAATTAATCTTCTATATTTCAGATCATATTTTGGTATCAGAGAAAGGTTTATCATGTTTAAGCAGGGCATTTTCCAATGAATGTTGACTAAATCTATGACGCGACATGGAGAAGGGAAACTTGAGGAGACAAATCCAAAGATTGGAAAGAGGAAAATCTATATAAAGATGGCACTGAAAATGAAGAAGAAACTCTCTAGCCCAAGACTGACGAGAAATTTCAGAATATTTTCCTCAATATGCAAAGGATGATTGCAGAACTATATGAATACTAGAGATGTAGTTTCATCTTTTAAAGGAAAGAAGGAGAAAAAGGGCAAGGAGAATCCTGATGGTAACAAATCTCCTCCTTCTCTGTCATTGTCTTCTAAAGGTAAAAAAGAGGAAAAGGACAAGAAGAAAACTAATGGTAATGGAACTCCTTCTCCTCCATATTCATCTTAATATTCTTCTTATTCTTCTTCTGATGATTCAAGTTTAGATTCAGAATCAAAGAAGAAACATAAGAAATATCCTTTTTTGAAAATTGATGTAAAGTTTGAACTTCCCATATATGATGGTGAAATGAATCCTAGAAAAGTTAGATAAATAGATTGAACAAATTTAATTGTATTGTAGAATTTAGAATATTGTTGATGATTCTATGAAAATTCAGTTAGCTACACTTAGAGTGGCAGGTACAACCTTGATTTGCTGGGAGAGTAAAAATCAATCTGATTTAAAGAATAAGGGTAAAATCATCTCCTCATGGTCTAACTTTATTAAATCTCTTAGAAAGAAATTATATCCTTTAGGATATATGCAAAAGGTTGTAATAGATTGGAAACCTTAAGGAAAGGTAAAGGAATGAGTGTGCAAGAGTTTACAGAGGTATTTAGGAAGAAGGCATTAGCACTCGATATTCCATTGAACACAAGGGAAAATTTGTTAAAGTATATGGGAAGTTTTCATTGTTATTTGAAAAATACATTGCTTATGTTTAATCCAACTGACTTTGATGAAATATGTGTGCAAACCATTCATATTGAAGTAGGGGGTAGACCACTTCAGTCAAAATTTTCAAAGAAACCATTCAAGCATTCAGAGAACAAGGATTCCAAAGAAGACAAGGGAAATAAGTTAGAAACAACTAAGAACGAGGGAGAAAGGCCTATGTGTACCCATTATCATAGGGTTCGACATGATGAAGCCAAGTGTTGGAAGATTCATCCAGAACTCAAGAAAAATAATTTTCTTAAGAACAAGGGTGAAATGAAGGCTAATGCAACAATCCAACAAGATTTGGGATTAGAATCCTACGACGAAAAGAATATAACCGTTATGGGTCTGACATGTAGTACTTCTGAAGCTAGTTCTAGTTCTACTTGTTATGGATCTTCTTCAAAATCTAATAATCTAGCTGAAGATAAGAAGAGGATTAAAGTGTTTCACATAAGGATAATATCCAAGCACACTAAAATTGACACATTATTTGATAGTTGATCACAATCAAAATTAATATCTGATAAATTAGTAAGAAAATTGGAATTGGAAACTAGGAATAATCCAAAACCTTACCCTTTAGGATGGTTAAAGGCAAACACTCAAATGTATGTCACAAAAAAATGTGTATTAAAGTTTGCAATAAAAACTAATTTTGTTGATGAAGTTGATTTAGATGTGATTCCTTTGGACATATTTGGAGTTGTGTTGGGTAGTCTTTATATTTATGACAAAGATGCCATATTATGTAGAAAGGAGCATAAGTATCATCTATTTAAATAACAAATTGAATACATTTTTAGGGAACAAAGAAGTTGTTGAACCCTTAGTTAAACTGAGAGGGGGGGTGAATCAATTTAACACATTCATGGAATTTTTAAAACTTTCCTTTAAACTTATTTACACCGTCATTTCATGATCAACATATTACATAATGTAACAACAATCTTAATATGTGAGCAGCAAGTATTAAGCAGATTAGATAAACCATATCAACACATAAACATCATACACATAGACAACAGATATAAGTGGAAACCAAAAAGGGAGAAAACCACATTTTATTTTTGTTGTGATCCAAAGGCAAGCTACAACTTGCAAGGATGCTCCAACTCCCATCTATTTTCTACAGGCTACAACCTACAGGAGGCTCCTACCTCAGCCAACTACAACTGACATCTATCAAGCTAAAACTTGATATGGAAGCACCAAATTCCTCACTCTTTCATAAAAAAACACATGCTAATTTACCTAGATATCAATTCTGTTCTGTTCCTTCTTCACTGCTATCCACCAGCTTTCATATCTACCTTAAATCATCTCTGAATCTTCATAGATTCTCTATCTGCTCCTCCTTCTTTTTACCCTCTCTGCTTCATTTCTCCTTTCTCTAACCTCTCTATGGATATCTATGTGATATCATTTATAGAGTTCACCTCATGATTGTTTGCATTCTACGGGGAATTCGAAAAGAATAGCCATGACTCTTTGCCTTCCACCTTCTTGTTTTCTTGCCTAGCACATTCAGAAAAATATAACAATATGTATACATTTCAATATTACAGTGGGGTATTTCTTTTCCCACGGAGACTTGCCTTTGCATCACATACAATAAAAATAATTTTAAATCATTCACATTCACATTTACAGTTACATAAATCAATTTCACTCAGCCCTTTTTCGGCGCTTGGCTTGCTGTGCATTTGTCTTTTTTGCTGTTGTCACTATCTTTTTCAGTTCCTGTTGTTTTATTGTGATTGTTCTTGATGGCAGGTCACCCTACCAAATCCACATTCTCCATCTCAAAACTGCATATAAAAGGCATCCAAATTCATGCCCCAAATAAATCTCAAAGATTCATGCATATAAAAATGCCTCTCCATTCATTTTCCCTTGGCTGGAAATTTAAATAAATGTATGTGGAAGATTTTCCATCAAAGGTTAACATCTCTGTTTTAAAATATTACAATAAGCCTCATGTGTGGAAGTTAAATTCCTATTATTAACACTATGGTTAGAATCCACATATTACAAACCCAATTAACAATCTTCATATGCGGGAACTTAGCATGTTTCAAATCTATGGTTAAACCATAGTCCATCCAACTTCATGAGGTCGACTCGTTATTCAAACTTCATAATTCAACCCATAATGGTCCAATATATAAAATGGATATTTATATCCCATAATACAAACCTTCGGCCAAATATTTGGGCCCACCATCAATGAGCATTATAAATATTTGCTCATAATACAACAACCCATACTTCCAGATTTCAATATCTTATGCTCAAGCTTACCTCCTTGAAGAATCTATGTCTTAAAACATAGTCGAATTCCCTTTATAAACCACTTGGACCAATCTATTTAGCATCTATGAATGCATTTGTTACTTTGAATTTGATAGAGTTTATAAAAGTATCAATATGCATTATCTTCGACCCACACCTTAATATCCGAGATTTATTCACAAGTAGAAGCCCTTCCAAAGAGCATTGCTATAACCTTTGGTTCAAAAATTCTCGGCATTATATCTGTAATGCTCAAACCTTATAACTTGTAACCCAATATTAATAATCTGGGGCCCACAACACATCACAGCCTACCTTGCGTTAACATCCTTGCAATTTAATGATGTGAATGCTGTCGATCTCTGATGGTTAGGAATCAGACAGAAATCTCATTTTTTTCCACCCTAAGCTTTAACACAAAATTATTTTGCGAAATGGGCTTTATTCTAAAACCGCTAAAGACACGTGTCAAGGCTTGGATGCTATCGCATTTTTTTTTGAATTCCAATTAGCATTTAAAAACTTTGCGAGATCGCTGTTTTTTGGTTCAAAAACCGCCCTTACTGTTTGTCACCTCACGATTTTTCAACATTGTTTCTTTGACTTGTATCCACTCAAGTTCCATTCTATTTGACTCAGGGTACACTATTCCATGGTGTCATTACCTCAGGTATCAACACACCATCATTCTATTTCCATCGTTACAGTTCCATTGTTTGACTTCATTTCAACTTAGTTCTTTCGCATATAATCCCTTTCACGATTTCATTGTTCTGCATTTATCCGCTTCACCTTTGCTTCTAATTTTGTTGTGCCATTAAATCAAATCCAGTGTGATTCTTTAGACCTTAATTCCTTCCCTTCTATTCAATGGAACTCATGGGTGATCGATCCTTCCAGTGATCGACACACCTCGATATATATATCTTGCAGATATGTATACAACCCTTCTCGACTCTAATCGCAAGATTGATGCTAACCCTGCGATTAATCATCAATTCCTCAACTATATATCGAATCACAAATTAAACACTTTTACATAGAGTTTTACACTGCTCACAAACCCTAAATGATTAACTCATACTTTAACAAATAATTCAAGCAGTCAATATATGCATAATCCAATCAGTCAATAACTCAAAGTTTCATATTTGCCACAAAAACTCAAGTATTCTTCATACAGAATTCGACTAGGAATATATGTAAATTTCACACAAAACTTAGAAAAAATTTCCTTTCAATCTCATTGAATCATTTCTCATTTCATTATGTCCTCAACAAATGCGAATCCACTCTTCCTCGGCACACAAACTTCCATTCACTGTATGTATATGCATAACAGGGTGCGTAATTCTCCACCGCCTCATTACTTGGATTCTGCCTTAGACTATAATCCGATTCCAGACTTCATTTCACCATGTGCCCACAACAGGTTATGTGAATCCTTATTGAAATGTTTCATGCAAAACCTGAATCTCTACATAGTCACTCAATAACGAATCTTCAAGTTTACTCGAATCATTCAACACATGGCCTGTTACACCCATCCATACTACATTTAGACATCATGATTTATAGGAACTTAGGAATCAAGTTTTGCATTGACAATCAAAACATTTACACCGATACTCAGTCCTTCCAATGATCTATAAGCTAACCCTTCAACTCAGAATTACGAACTCAACCTTTACATTGAAGCTTTCCATAATATACAGAGCCTCACACATTATGTGATTCATAACTGAATACAAACTCAGAGTGGATCTTCTATATTTTCAAAACTAGTGATTACATCGGAATCATTACTCTTCAGGCATGATCTTCAATACGATGGCCCTTCTACTCTCACTGCTCTGTCTCTTGAATCACTCTAAACAGCTCTCTAAAGACCTTGTTTCTTCTTTGTGATAGTTCAGGTGCTACTCTTGTCTTCTCCTTTTCCATCAATTACAATATTTCCAATAGTCTCCCCCTTTGGCATTGATGGCAATACTCCACCAATACTCCAATACTTCCTTCAGGACTTCCTCCCCCTTTCATTCTGAAAGGTGTGTTTTGTCTTCCTCTGCCTATCTTCTTTTGCTTGCTTTTCCTCCCCCTTTGAAATCAATGGAAAAGGGTTGTACATTTCCCAGTGTGGATTCTATCTTTGCATTTCCTCTCTCTGAGGTGTGTTTAGGCCCTTCTTCTTTTGAATTTATACCTTTCTGCTCCATACTGGTGTACATGAGTTATTGAGAGAACACTTTTGAGAATTATTGAACTTGTATATACACAATAAGTTGATACCATCCCGAAGCACAGACTCCTTGCACTTGTATAGAGTGTAGGTGATGATAGAATAGCCATATATAATTAGACTTATATAATCAAAGATGCATCATTGGACCAAAGCTAAAATACTGAGAATGCTTCAAATATACTTCAGTCTCTAGTATGATCTTCATCAGAAATACATATCTGTTGAGGAATATTGTAGATGGAATATGTATTCTTCTGCAATACACATCTGCAGTACAACATTTTTTCAATTATGATGATGCCAATATATCTTTTATAGCTGTGGTTCACCTTTCCTGCCTGTTGGTGGTGATATGAGCTAGGATGCTGACAAGGATATTACACTTGATAGTTGAAAGGTCCTTATTACTGATGTGAACAATGAATCAACCCAGAGCTTACAAATTATTGTGAGATTAGATGATATCTTTCAATCTAAGAGACCAAATGACTTTACTGCTTGTACAATGTAATTTCAAAACAAACCCTTGAGGCTAGATACGTTCAATGTATTAGTCAGTCTCACTTATCAATCATGCAATTTTCTTCATGACATAAGGGGGTATGTATGTCAATGATCAACCTCTTTCCAATGGTAACATACCGGAAATTCCTTTTTGTTGAAGTAGGCTTTAGATGTAACATTAACAGAATCTTGAGCTTAAAATGTAATATCAACACAACTAGTCCTTCATACTTCAGATACTTTAACTCTTATATCATGATGATCTTCCGCAAAAACATATTTGAGATGTTTAATTGAAATCTCAACAAACAGACTTCACACGGTGTTATGAATGATCTTAAGAAAGAGGCCTTCAAGATATATATGTACTAACTTCAGGAAGGCATTCAGTTATATATAGAAATAGATACTACTTCAATTCTCAATACAATGCTTCAAGTGTAAACAAAATAATGATCCTTTAGCACTGTTATTGACCTTTTCATGCTTTAGTAATGCAGATAACGCTGGGAATACTACCTTGATGTACTTTTTCCATAATCCTTTGATCCTAGGACCTGTACCATACCACTGCTCCACTGATAACACTTGGTATTTTTTTGATAGGCATGCAACTTGTACCAAATACCAATTGATACTACTTTGATAAAAAATGCAGTAATTTCACTTCAACTCACACATCCACCCATAGTTAAGACAACCTTCATAGTTTCTACTATTGAGCTCTCCATTGTTCTCAACAACAATCATCAATATACTGAATCTGATCTTGGCATCATTAAACTTTTGCTTATTCAGTCATTCTGGTTTAAAAGCATGTCACTGCATTTTCCTTTCTAGGACTTCTCTAGAATCATTGCTGCTTTATATACAATTCAACTGTTCTAACATAATGATCTTAAAGAAGACATATTCAATTTCTTTACTTGGAATCTTCATGGGCAGACCACTCAGAGATTTATCACTTATTTAACTTCATTCCTCCAAGCAGACTTTTCATAGATGAATGATGTAATGATATAATGATGATAAACATTTGTCTTACTCATCCTTCATAAATTTGATTCATTGTTAATTCTTGCAGTGTGATGCACAGTTTGATCATCCTTTATGGGTTTTCCAGTTTTATAGTTCGAAACATATTTTTTTGTGATTTAACCATTCATCACTTAGTGTGCTGTTGTCTTCTTAGCTTATATGATCTTGGCTGATGTTCTCTCTAATACCATGGCTTCTTGTTGCCTTCTCTTCTTCCATCAATCTGTCAGCTATTGAATGCTTCAGATAATCTTCTTCCTCTATAGTTCTCTGTTAGAGAAATTTTCCTTTCCCTTCCTGACCTTATAGCTGTTCTCATTCCAAGGAGCTCTTCTTAGACTACTTTCATGGGGACTATTTATGGACTTCTCTCCCCCTGGGATGTTGCTTCATATCTATCACTGGTTGGATATTTTTTTTGCTTCCTAGAGCAGCTCCCCCTGAGATTATGATGGATTCATTATGTTATTGAGGTAATAGACTCCCCCTTTCTCTTTTCCTTCCATACTTTATTGGGGTTCTTCATAATGTTTGCACTTCTTTTTGATTCATAGTTTTGTTTGATTTGATTAGATTCCATCATTTTTCTAGAGTTCTTTAATGTATATGGTAGTTTACAGTCTTTTGCTTTGTGACCAAGCTTGAGGCATACATAACATCTTATTTTACCAAGGTACGTTTGAGCTGATGTATAATATTTTATGCTTCATTTTGAACATAATTTACATTCAACAAGTTTATGTCCAAAATTATTGCATGCATAACAGTAGCCATGGAAATGATTTATGTACCTGGTGAGTGGTTTTCCTTTCCATTTGTTTGCTTGAGGTAGTCTTTTCATTTTCTGCATCCTTTGCTGGTTGGACTGGATTTTATTTGTCTGACAATATGCTGCAATATGTCCAGGTTTGTGGCAGGAAAAACAAGTGATACTTCTAATAGGAGGAAATAACCTTCTTTGACATCTTCCAAATTTATTCAATTCATATTCTAGAGTGTATGAGCCTTTTTCAGCTGACTGTTTCATCCTCTCATTCTCTGTCCTTTCATGTTGCTGCTTGCTTCTGTTTGTTTCTTTACAAATCATGTTCTTGTTGGCTTCTACTTCTGTAGGAATCTTCTGAGTTGCTTCATTATCCTTTACAACTTTTACAAAAATGACATTTTTGTTATCTTCTACATTGGACTTATTTGTTTCTCCTTCATAGCCTATCCCAGTCTTTATGAGAGGAGACCTTTAAGAATTTATAATTTGGTCCAACTGTCCAGAGCTTTTCATTTCTGGAATATTCATAATTATTTCAATTTGGGCCTTTTCTAATTTCGTCCTTAGGCTTACCACCTCTTCTTCCATTCTTCCACATTCCAGACTTTTCTCTCTTATTTGTTGCAGTAGAGTGTCTTCTACTTTCCTTTCTTCTTCAAGTTGTGCCTTTAGGCCAACAATTTCTTCCTTGTCTTCATATTCTCTCTCATCACATATTTGCACCAATGTCTTAAGGTCTTTGTTATCATTCTTCAATCTTTCTATTTTAGTCAAGGCTGTGTCAAGTTTGGCTTTTTCCTCAACTATAATTTCTTCATGGTACTCACATCTATTCACCCTGGTAGGTATCTCATTTGATTGACCTTTTTCCTTTTGAAAGGAATTTTTCTTCTTCTTCTAGTTTATCTTCTCCTTCTTGATAATGTAGCCCCTAGTGTCTACATCATGCGTGAAATGCAATCTATCCCAGATTTCTTTTGCAGAGGTTAGATCCAATATTAAATAAAGATCCTTGTTATGAAGACTTTTATATATCACACATTTTGCCTTGGCATTCCACTGTTGTTCTTGCACCGAGGGAGATTCTGTGCAGTAACCATCATATAGAAGTTTCCATACCTCAATTTCATAAGCCATTAAACCTATTTTAACCTTATCTCTCCATTCAGGAAAGTTTGTTGTATTTAGCACGGGTATATTTTGATAGTCCATGGCTCAACTAGATCTCCTTCAAGCTATTAGGATTACACCAAAGGAGCTGGCTCTGATACCAATTTTTGAACCCTTAGTTAAACTAAGAGGGGGGGTGAATCAGTTTAACACATTCATGGAATTTTTAAAAATTTCCTTTAAACTTATTTACAACTTCATTTCATGATCAACATATTACATAATGTAACAACAATCTTAATATGTGAGTAGCAAGTATTAAGTAGGTTAGATAAACCATATCAACACATAAACATTGTACACATAGACAACAGATATAAGTGGAAACCCAAAAGGGAGAAAACCACATCTTGTTATTTTTGTGATGCAAAGGCAAGCTCCAACTCCCTCTCACCACTAATTTTCTGTAGGCTCCAACCCACAAGAGGCTCCTACCTCAATTCTACAAGCTACAACTTGCAAGGAAGCTCCAACTCCCATCTATTTTCTGTAGGCTACAACCTACAGGAGGATCCTACCTTAGCCAGCTACAACTGAAATATATCAAGCTACAACTTGATATGGAAGCACCAAATTCCTCACTCTTTCATAAAAAAAACATGCTTATTTACCTGGATATCAGCTCTGTTCTGTTCCTTCTTCACTGTTGTCCACTAGCTTTCATATCTGCCTTAAATCATCTCTAAATCTTCAAAACTTCTCTATCTTCTCCTCCTTCTTCTTATGCTCTCTGCCTCATTTCTCCTTTCTCTAACCTCTCTATGCATATATATGTGATATCATTTATAGAGTTCACCTCATGACTGTTTGCATTCCACTGGGAATTCGAAAAGAACAACCATGACTCTTTGCCTTCCACCTTCTCATTTTCTTGCCTAGAAAATTCAGAAAAGTATAGCAATATGTATACATTTCAATATTACAGTGGGGTATTTCTTTGCCCACGGAGACTTGCCTTTGCATCACATACAATAAAAATAATTTTAAATCATTCACATTCACATTTACAGTTACATAAATCAATTTCACTTAGCCATTTTTCGGCCCTTGGCTTGCTGTGCATTTGTCTTTTCTGCTGCTGTCATTGTCTTTTTCAGTTTCTGCTGTTTTATTGTGATTTTTCTTGATGGCGGGTCACCCTACCAAACCCACATTCTCCATCTCAAAGCTACATATAAAAGGCATCCAAATTCATGCCCCAAATAAATTTCAAAGACTCATGCATATAAAAATGCCTCTCCATTCATTTTCCCTGGGATGGAAATTTAAATAAATGTATGCGGAAGCTTTTCCATCAAAGGTTAACATCTCTATTTTAAAAGCTTACAATAAGCCTCATGCGCGGAAGTTAAATTCATGTTCTTAACACTATGGTTAGAACCCACATATTACAAACCCAATTGACAATCTTCATATGCGGGAACTTAGCTTGTTTCAAATCTATGGTTAAACCATAGTCCATCCCACTTCATGAGGTCGACTCGTTATTCGAACTTCGTAATTCAACCCATAATGGTCCACTATGTAAAATGGATATTTATATCCCATAATACAAACCTTTGGCCAAATAGCTGGGTCCACCATCAATGAGAATTATAAATATTCACTCATAATACAACAACCCATACTTCCAGATTTCAATATCTTATGCTCAAGCTTACCTCCTTGAAGAATCTATGACTTAAACCATAGTTGAATTCCCTTTATAAACCACTCGGACCAATCTATTTAGCATCTATGAATGCGTTTATTACTTGGAATTTGATAGAGTTTATCAAAGAATCAATATGCATTATCTTCGACCCACACCTTAATATCTGAGATTTATTCATGAGTAGAAGCCCTTCCAAATAGCATTGCTATAACCTTTGGTTAAAAAATTATTGGCATTATATATATAATGCTCAAACCTTATAACTTATAACCCAATATTAATAATCTTAGGCCCACAACACATCACAACCTACCTTGCATTAACATCCTTGCAATTTAATAATGCGAATGCCGTCGATCTCCGATGGTTAGGAATCGGAAAGAAATCATATTTTTTCCACCCTAAGCTTTAACACGAAATTATTTTGTGAAATGGGCTTTATTCTGAAACCGCTAAAGACATGTGTCAAGGCTTGGATGCTATCGCTTTTTTTTTTTGAATTCCACTTACCATTTAAAAACTTTGCGAGACCACTGGTTTTTGGTTCAAAAACCACCCTTACTATTTGTTGCCTCATGGTTTTTCAACATCGTTTCTTTGACTTGTATCCACTCAAATTCCATTCTATTTGACTCTGGGTACGTTGTTCCATGTTGTCATTGCCTCAGGTATCAACGCACCATCATTCGATTTCCATCATTACAGTTCCATTGTTCGACTTCATTTCAACTTAATTGTTCTGCATATAATCCCTTTCATGATTTCATTGTTCTGCATTGATCCGCCTCACCTTTTCTTCTAATTCCGTTGTGCCATTAAATCAAATCTAGTGTGATTATTTAAACCTTGATTCCTCGCCTTCTATTCAATGGAGCTCATTGGTGATTTATCCTTCCAATGATCGATACACCTCGATATATATATCTTGTAGATATGTATACAACCCTTCTCGGCTCTAATCGCAAGATTGATGCTAACCCTGTGATTAATCATTAATTCCTCAACTATATACCGAATCACAAATTAAACCCCTTTACACAGAGTTTTACAATGCTCACAAACCCTAAATGATTAACTCATACTTTCACAAATAATTCAAGAAGTCAATATATGCATAATCCAATCAACCAATAGCACAGAGTTTCATATTTGCCACAGAAATTAAAGTATTCTTCATACAGAATTTGACCAGGAATATATGTAAATTTCACACAGACCTTATAAAAAATTTCCTCATCAACAACTCCTGATTCAATCTCATTGAATCGTTTCTCATTTCATTGCATCCTCAGTAAATCCAAATCCACTCTTCCTCGACACACAAACTTCCATTCATTGTATGTATATGCATAACAGGGTGCATAATTCTCCATCGCCTCATTACTTGGATTCCGCATTAGACTATTATCTAATTCCAGACTTCATTTGACTGTGTGCCCACAACAGGTTACGTGAATCCTTATTGAAACATTTCATGCAAAACCTGAATCTCTACACATTCACTCAATAACGAATCTTCAAGTTTACTCGAATAATTCAACACATGGTCTGTTACACCCATCCATACTACATTTAGACATCATGATTTATAGGAACTCAAGAATCGAGTTTTGCATTGACAATCGAAACATTTACACCGATACTCAGTCCTTCCAAGGATCTATAAGCTAACCCTTCAACTCAGAATTACGAAATCAACCTTTATATTGAAGCTTTCCATAATATACAGAACCTCACACATTATGTGATTCATAACTGAATACAAACTCAGAGTGGATATTCTATATTTGAAAAACCAATGATTACATTGGAATCCTTACTCTTTAGGCCTGATCTTCAATTCGATGGCCCTTCTACTCTCACTACTCTGTCTCTTGAATCACTCTGAACAACTCTCTAAAGACCCTGTTTCTTCTTTTTGATAGTTTAGGTGCTACTCATGTCTTCTCCTTTGCCATCAATGACAATATTTCCAACAAAAGCAAGATAAACTTGGATTTAATCAATGTTGGTAAAATGAAAAGACTCATAAGTTCAAGTAAAAAGTATTTTCTCATGTTTGTTAAGAAAAAACCTAATGATAAGTATAATTCTTTTCAAGGATGTGATTATCAGTTTAAGGACAAATTGGTTGAAATAGTAGATTCTTATGAATAATTGTTTAAAGAAACAAAATATCTACTTCCAAAATGAGAAATACAACATGATATTGAATTACTATCTATTGCACCTCTTATGAATATTGGCATGAATCATAAATCAGTCACTAAAACAGATTTAATAAATGGTTATCATTAGGTTTGTATTGCAGAGAATGATGTTTGTAAAACTGCATGTAAGACTAGGTACAAAATTTTATGAATGGTTGGATATGCCGTTTGTTTTATGCGATGATCCAAAAAATTTAATGAGAGTGATGGATGATGTGTTTCATTCGTTTCTTGATAAATTTTTCACATTCTATCTGGATGATATTCTTATATTTAATTCAACTTGGGAAGTTAGAAGTTTCATGGGTGTAGTACAGTATTGGAGGAAGTTTGTTTTTCATTTTTGTTTTATTGCATCACCACTTCATGCTTTGACAAGTTTTAAAGCCTCATTTTAGTGGGGAGGAAAACAACAAAAAGAATTTGATACATTAAAGTAGAAAATTGTAGTAGCTCCACCATACCTTCAACAACTGTTTGAAATAGAAATTAATGCTAAATGAAAAAGAAACAGTGATTCATACAGATCATCAGCCACTTCAATACCTTCAATATCAAACAAAGTTGTAGCTACCTTGACATTATAGATGGATTTTTTTTTGCAACAGGTCCACTTAGTAATTAAGTATAAGAAATTTACCCCAAATAAAGTAGATGATATTTTTTCAAGATCATCTTTGAATGTTTCAGTTAATTTGAAAAATAGTTCTTTAGTGCATGAAATATACATAGAACAATATGCTACAGATACTATTTTCAAAGATGTTTGTGAATCACTAAATCTTGATGCTCAGGTGGAAGAAGAAAATTACCATGTTTATGACATGTTATTGGCAAGCTGTGCATAACGCAAGAAGAGAGAACACATGTGATCAAGAAAGCACATTCTTCTCATTAGGGAAATTTTGAGGTATAAAATGGGCCTCCTAAGAAATATGTCCAACCAAAATAAAATTTATAAGAACCAATAGGATTCAAGATGATGATGTCAACCATGGGGGATGATTCACTATTTTTGCGGAAAAAGGTAATAAGAAAAAAAAATAATAAAATAATAAAGCTACCTTTTAAACCTATCTCCTCAAGGATTTACTCAAATTTCGAGTAGGAGTACTCATTGGATGAAAAATTTAATTCCTCTTCCAAGGAGTACCCATGTTGCATACTTTCGATGAACCCCACTACACGAAAATGAGAAATACATGAAAAAACATGATTACAATCACGTTTTTCATGTAACAGGGTCCATCAAACGTATGAAACATGGGTACTCCTTGGACAAGGAATCAAATTATGCATCCAATGAGTGTTCTTGCTCGAAATTTGAGTAAACCCATAGGGAGATAAGTTCAAAAGATGAGTTGAAAAAGTAGTTTTTCTTTTTCTCCCCTCTAAAATTTGATTATGTAATCTAATCTTGTTTTATTATTTCTACTATTATTTTTTAATTTCCTTAGGAGGCCCATTTTTTACCTCAAAATTCCCCTAATTCATGTTTTAGGGCATGTTGGTGCAGGCAAGACAGTGGCACAACTACAAAGGTTTTTCTATTATATGCAAATGAATGAAATAGTTCACAGGTTCAAAATGCAGCATCATAAGCATCAAAAGGGTCATCACTTTCAGGTTGGTGATCAAGTATTGTTTTACATCAGTAGAGTAAGGATGAAAGGTGAAGGTAGAAGGAAGATATACAATTCTAGGCATGGAGATATAAAGTATCATTGAGTGAGACTCAATGTCATGAACCCTAGCAAAGTAAGGTGGATGGAGATCGGAAGGGTGAGGGAGTTGTACCCTCACCTCATGTATTCTTAAAACCAAAATTTTGGTGGGCCAATAGCTTCTAGTGGAGAAGAATGATCCATGAGGATCCTCCAATTGATCCAATTTCAGATTTATTAGTTGTTCTCATAAATAACTCCAAGCAGTAGAGCTTGTCGTTCTGAATTCGGTAGTACCTTTGGTTTTCATTTGGCCTTCAGATGGAGAAGAAATTTTCCGTTAAATTTTATGATGAATAGGAGTAGGTGAAGGTCTATGGTTATGGTTTTCAAATACATGGGCATTAGTTTCGAATTATTAAAACCTATGGTCTCTAAACCATATGAAATTTGAAATATTAAAACAAGGGCGCACATTTTAAGGTCAACACATTAAACCTAATATGTAAACTATGCTTAAAAACCATGGTGGGTGCATATATAATAATGCAAAGGAAATATGATATAAAACCTAAGGTATTGGAGTAGAGGTTTAGCACTTGGTGTAAATCCTATGGCATTGATATGAGTCAAACCTATGGCAGAGTATGCAATGAACCTATGGTGGAGTATGTAATGTTATATGGCAGAGTTTAACTATATCATGTCATGAGCGGAGATCAAACTTTATATTAAAACTATGGTGCAAATATATTAAATGGTGGAGAGGATGTCAACTAATGGTTACATGCAACAACATGTTATAACACAGCGGGGTTTTGGTTGAAAATTGGAACACGTCACATGCCATGGGTCATAGTTGTGGCCTTGACTACTAGGGAGCAGGTCACAGGTCACATGTCACAACAATTGTCACTATTTCGGCTTGAGTCAAATCTTATTGTGTGAAGGTTTTTCCAGTGATAAAGTTTGTTATGTCCTTTATTAAATATAAAGCTCCATAATTAAAACAAAGGTTGTAACATGGTTGGTAAACTAGACAAAATGCGTCAATTCCAAAGTTATCTATACCATATGGTTAATTTAATGCACCAAATTTGTAATGTATTTAAGTTATATGGTTTTTGTTTAAATGCACTAAGCTAAGTTTTAGTTTGGTGTTGAGAAATCATTGCACTAAGACTTAGGTAGTTAACCTAATGCCAAAACAGTTCCTATGGTAGATCAGGAGGTTCGACCTTGGAACCTGCTTGAGTCATTATAAAACCTTAGCCATTGCACTAGTGAGGGGGAAGTTGAACAGTGAGTTGAAGAACATAGTCTTGTGTATGTGTGTAATTATTATTTTGGGCATAAATTGGCCGTCCTTGGGAATTTTTGTGAACAAATACAAGTGTTGGAAAGCTAAGACACAGTGCTCTTTTCTATAGTAACCAACAGTGCATGCATGCAGAGATTAGTTGATGAATTTCCATGTAAATAACCTTTTTTTAGAATTCCTAATATAACAGATTCTCACTTGGAAGGAGACCCGAAGACGTAGCCCAAGAGGGACGAACTCCATAATCAATGTTTTTTGTGTTTGCGTCTATTATTTATGATGTTTATGCTTATTTTTTGGTCTCAATTTTATGTTAAGACATAATCATAGCTCAATTTATTTTATTCATTCACATAAACGTATCCTTAGTCAATTGTCTAAATAATCAATCCTATAGATTTCAGATCAACCATGGTATTGTAAGAAAGAAAGCTATATAATGAAATAAATTAGTGAGTCATAGAAAATACAAGATATGAGGACTGTATGAGTGCAAACTGAATTATATGTTTTTTAGGTTGTTTTGGGTCTTCGGAGCAGGCTCCATAGCTGTGTGCGTGGAGGCCTTGGTCTGCAGCTGTGTGCATAGACCACTCATAGTTGAGTGCGTGGGTCGAATAAGGATTGTACTGGAAAGAAATATTATCAATAAAGAGAAGGAAGATTCTGAAGTGTTTCTGTATATTTACGCAATTTGTTTATTATCTATCTGTGAAGTCTCGTGTATGATTTTTGATGCATAGTGAGATATTTATGTTGTCTACATGTGTTTTATTGGGTTGATTAATGCATAATACTGATAAAGGCGCAATGTGTGGTACTAGTAATTTATGAATAAGGCATAAATTGTAAAAGTAGATAATTACATCTTCACAGTTCAAGAAGGCATAAGAAAGAAGAATAACTGTCACTATCTCATATTCTAGTGAGGGTTAAAAAATGTCACCGTAAGTTCATTAGTGATGGTCAAGAGAGTCTTCGTCACCAAAGTTCGCATTTCCAAAAGTATATGTGTTATGTTGACATTTAAGTCCATCATAAATAATGATTATAATGATAGATAGTGACCATCGACATTTAATATTAATAATGATTTATAATTATGGAAATTTCATGATCGACATGATATATATATATATATATATATATATATATATATATATGGCTTTCATTAGCTGTCACCACTTCAAATTTTGGTGAGGGCCGAAAATTGTCACCATAAGTTCATCAGTGATGGAAAAAATAGCCTCTATCACCAAAAATTGTTTGTCTCCATTCCATATGAATATCAAGGTACGGTGGAATTAAACCATCAAGCCCCTGCTTGTAAAGCCATGATTCTCTTCCATTGAGCTAACACCCTTTAAATAATTAGACTTAAAAACAATAGACTTTGAAATTTTATAAATCGTAAATTCTACAAATTTCAATAAATTACATAAATTTTTAATGTCTTGGAAAATATTTTACTAAATAAGAAAAATAACATCGAAGTTGCAAGTCAATACCTAAAGGTTATGGATGTTATGAAAAGTGGGTGGAGGGAAAAATAGTTAAATATAAGGTAATCAATATGTTAATTTTAATAGTCAATTAGAAGTTAAAATTTGAAGACATTTATAGCCTATAAATGACCTATAATTATCAAACCTAAAATATGAAATTACACCAAAGATTGATTTTTCACCTTGTGAATCATGTAAATCTGTTGTAACAACATAAAAATTTGCCTCTAAAATATTTATTTGCATGTAAAAAAATAAAAACAGTGAGTATATATGATGCAATTATGAGTAATGAGCTACATGCTTGAATACTACTCACTGCGGGTTATAGAAAACTAATTGGGAGCAGGGAAAATTTTAAGGATGGAAAATTATCTTGAAGTTTAAAAAATTGGCGAATCTCACTAGTCCCTAATATGCAAACTATAAAATGTTTATTGATGTATTTGTAAAATTATTAAAATTTATAATGATATTATATATACTATCCATATAATGTTGGCGATTTTTAATGTAAAATAATTTTATATTGTAAAATTTGGGTGAATCATTTTTATAAAAAAATGGAAATTGGCGAATATTTTTTTTGGAAAAACCATGGAAAATTAGCCCACCTGCGAATATTAGCCCCTAAAATTTTCCATGATTGGGAGTTCTTCCCATTATTAATTAATTCAAGATGTCAAAATTGAAAGATCAATAACATTGATCCGAAACTGTAACAACTAAACATATGTTAAAATTGTAAGCACAAATCTTGGATAATATCCATTATACCAAAAAAAACATCCAAGGTACATTCAAACACTTCAAATCCACACCAAGCACACGTATCCAAAGATGAAATTGCATGGATACAAGGAAAGCACTCTCTATCTCTCAATCATAACTAGCAATTGCACTGAGAGGTACAAAGGAACTCTGATAATAGGACTGGGGGAATGTGGAAGGAAATTCTTTGTACATTATTTTGTGTAATATTTCAGAGTTGTACGAAGTTTTATAAGTTTAATTATTATTATGAGTGCATCATATTCTTAATATTTAGCTGCTAGATTGCAACGTAGAGGGAGGATTTTTTTTTTGCAGATAAGAGCTAGATAACGTAAATATATCAAATAAATTTGGTGTCATTCTAGTTAAGATATGCTTCTTTATCATATTCAATAGAGCCTTGTATAAGCAAAAAAAAAAAATTACATTAGCAATTTCACATGGTTGTCCTATATATATCATACATATTACAAATAATTGAAGAGGTGTTTGATGAAAAGTAAAGTTAGATAACACCTCAATATATTGCATATAAAAATGTTCAAAGAACAAATAATCATCAGTGAAAAACATACAAAAGAAAAACATCTAAACATAACATCAATGTAATATGGACATTTACCCACAACGTAACTAAGAACCATAATGCTTGCATTATTTACCAGCACAACTCTAACATTAAAAGTTACTAGAGAAAGATTATTGCAAAACACAAATAAAAAATACACAGATGGTCATTTACCATTTATAATTACGTGGAAGCCAAATTATGATCCCCATGAAATTGAGATCTAGCTTGGGCGGTTAAAACTTAAAATGATATTTTGTGATCCCCCCATATAGATTCAAATCTAACTCGTCACATGCTTGACCCTTGTAGGTTGATATCCTCCAAAAGGAGCTATTTCATGTCGATGGGACGAGTGTTAACCCTAGTTTAATTTTGATGGATTAGATTCGCCGATCATAACAACTTGGATAATAATGGATTCCATAAGTCCAAAGATGAAATTATTGTCATTGAGTAGAAGCATTCAAACCAAAAATACCATGTTCCCCATCCTTCAGTTTGCAATAGTCTAATCTCATGTTAATATGTGAAGGGAATTATGATCAAATAATTTGGGAAAGGAAATAAGTTTTTAGAGTTCCAGTATTCAAACCATTAATGCAATGAAATTTGTATGCATATCATATATAAAAAATAGTATTAATGGCAATCATAGTTCGATATAAAGGCTTATAGTTATTGTTATTGTCATCCCAGGATGCCACCCAACAAGAAGTTTTGTATAGTCAATTTTTTGATGCTTTTGTTTTTGAGAAACTCAATTATGGATACTAAATATATTGAACCAAAGACATAGAGTGACATCTTGTATCCTTCATTATTGAATGGTAGAGATTATGATTTACATGCACTAACAAAAAAAAAACAAAATAACAAGGAATAACACCAAATATATCATGCAACAAAAAGGAAAACAAACATAACATTAATAGATGGAGCTGCTAAATTCTAATCATTGAAGGAGACAAATAGGTAGATATTATGTCTCAGTAACACATTTTTTACGTTGGAGTATGTACAATATTTCAATGGGTACCAGTGATGGTCAATACAGGCAAAAGAATAATGTAGCATGCTGAAAAATAAAAATACATCACTTCTGTTAGACATTGGGCACTTGGAACTCACTATTAGACAACAAACCTATCATACAACAAAAAGAAAAATTTAAAGAGCATTAATATATCCATCTACTAAGTTTATAATCATTAAAGGAGAAAAAATAGGTACATAGTGTGTCTCAAAAACACATTTTTTACTTTGGAGTATGTATAATGTTTCATTAGGTACTAGTGATGGTTAATGTAGGAAAAAGAATCATGTGGTGTGATGCAAAAGAAAATTACATTAGTTCCCTTAGAGAGTGAGCACTTGTAACCCGCATATGTTAACATGATATCTCAACAAAGGAGCAAAAATTATTGTATTCAGCTCATAATTATATGTGCATTCTAAGATTAACTCTCTCTCTAGAGGTGACCCCAAGAGTCCAAGTTTGCCTGAGAGCAACTTAACCATAATTTAAATTATCTACCAAATTCCATGTTTCACTACAGGTGGCTTATGTAGCTCAGCTTCCTACGAGCCTGATTTCAAGCTCGGATTACATCTTGAATATTATCAATTGGTTTAGACAAAATATTGATGGGGAAACTAAGGTCCAAGCACGAAGATATGGGAATGATGGGATAATAATGGACCACAAAGATAGTATAATTTTTTCTTTCTCCATTGACATATAAAAAACAACTAAATTTGAGGCACTAGTTCAGGGACTAACTTAAGTACTATAGAAGGAAATGTTATGCTCAATATTGAAAGAGACTCCCCCCCCCATTAATTGGGCTAGAAATAAATGTCATATCAATGATTGAAATATTTGGGATCTATGGAATGAAATTAGGTGTCTGGTTGCAAAGATTCTTGTAATAATATTTTCCTATGTTACAATATGATTCAATAAGATGAGGAACTGGATAGGTAACTAAAGGAGATAATTTGGGACTAAAGAAAATATAAATGATAATGCATACCACTCCATGTTGGAAGAAAATAAGAGAACACATGAACATGTGGATGTATGGGAATATTGGCACCTCTAGTAATGTTAAATGAGGGCTCTCTCATTTAAGGAAAGAGGCCTACTTTCCTCCTCCATCCATAATGAATTATGTAGGCATAACATCTATCATTGTTTTGGGTGGAGGAAAAATATTACTGACTACATTTTTTCTCTTGGCCTATTTTGAATAGAACAACAGAGGACATCTAAAATATGTGTAGCAAGAATTTTTGAGACTTTTTCTTGACAAAAAGGGGCTTGTAGTTCTACATGTCCCTCAACGATACCATACTAAATTAAACAAGATGAAGCTTTGAATAGAAATTTGGAGAAAATGCATTGGTTAGGGTGATTGTAGATGAAGGAAGGGCCATTACAAGGAATTTTTCCATTTCATCCAGGAATGCTTGAAGCGAAGGTAGTTAAGCATCAAACCCTAACATGGTTGGTACAGGGTAAAATAAATTTCTTTTCACCGTCCTTGCTAGCAAGCCAAAGACACCTTATGGGGATGCACCCAACCTAGCCCCTTGAGTTTTCACTTCGTGACATAAATCTTGGACATTTCCAATCCATCTAAACCCTCAAGTAACCATTGGTTCATGTTCAAACAATTAGAATATATTATGAGGTGGTATGCGATAGGTAAACTAGTGATAATATGGAATAAAGGTATTGGTAGAGCCCTCTTCCAGGTACTAATGTAATTATGTGTAATTGTGATAGAATTTTTTTGTTCCACCCCCTAAAAATGAACATGCTACAACATGCATTGAGTAGAGAAGATAAATAGGAATATTACTCGTTGAGAAGCTTGCGATTATTGGGAGTTAAAATGTTGACGTACTTTGTAGCCATGACGAGCCCAAGGAAGCAGATCACAAACACATTTTCAATGGGTAAGACTATAGAATTTAGCTTTTTAAAGATGAATTATGAGTCGTTCCAAATTGTTAGAATCATTGCTAGAAGAAATACTTAAAATATAGAAATATAATTGATCTATTTTCATCAACTTTTTTGGTAACTCTTTACTTCATGTTAATCTCCTTCAGTCCAATCAAAACACTCCTTTTATAATATCTACTAGAATTTGAGACAGATCTACAACATGGTCTCAGCTTCCAACTGTCGTGATTTTAAACAATCCTAAACTGCACCAAAATGAAAATAAAATATATTTTATCAACAACGGACTAGTGAAGAACTTGTAATAACCAAATTTATATGAAAGGATGCTCATTTATTTATGGGAAAAATAGTAAGAAAAAAATAGTGTAATTAATGCAGGACATAGTCCAGTCCAAGTTAATATAGTTGAACAGTTGTCAACTTCATGCAACAACTATTCCTTGAAACGAATACTAGAGTTACAAGGTTCTGCATATCTCTAAAATAAATGGTTCAATAATCATAACTTTATCAGTAAATTTACATGAAAATTATTGATTCAAAAAAATATATCCAAATTGTAGGTTTTAACCCTGAACAGAAATTATCTACACATGAATCTTATAATAGAAAATAAACAATAGCGAGAGCATAAAACATAAAACAGATAAACACAGATATTTTCCCCCGGATCCCAAATCGGGACGACCAGCTTGATTTTTCATTATATTCCTTTTAGTGTTACAACACAGATATATACATGCCGAAGCATACATAAACCCCAATCTATTAACCCTGGATTAGAACATAACCATAGTTCCCTTGACCAGATCTACAAAATACCAGGGGCCAAAAACCATCGTACCCCAAAACCATGTGCAAACTCATGCACAAAACATGGGTGGGTCCGCTTATGAGTGGGACTGCACACCAAATTTTTTTTCGCCGGGGCGCTGCCCCGGACCTCGACAGGGGGGGCTGCCGCCTCCCCTTTGAACCCTCTGCTGCGCCTGGTGCAACGTACAACAAGTGGGGCTATTCGTGGAAAGAATATAACACATATCCAAAATTCTCCCACTTGTTGTTTTCTTTCCACAGGGGGCCATAGGAGAGCTTAGTCATTGGGCCAATTCTTTAACACCCATTGTTTCTCTACACCAAGAGAAGTTCTGAGTGCTCACAGACTTCGTCAATTCATTTGTAACATTCTTTAAAGTGTCCACCTTTACCAACAACACCCTTTTAGCCTCAACCATATCTCTAACAAAGTGATATTGAACATCAATGTGCTTTATCTTTGAATGATAAGCAGGGTTCTTAGCCAAGAAAATTGCACTTTGGATATCGCAGTTTATCCTTATAGCTTGTTGTACCAACCCCATACTTGAACACAATCTCTGCAACCAAACTAATTCCTTTCTTGCATGAGTGGCTGCTATGTATTCTGCCTCTGTAGTTGAAAGTGCCACTACATACTGTATTTTACTCATCCAACTGACTACACCTCCAAATAGGCTAAACACATACCCACTTGTAGATTTTCTTTGGTCCAGATCTCCAACCCAGTCTGCATAAAAAAAACCATGAATGTCCAAAATTCTTTCCAATCCTAGTCTTCCCTGGTAGCACAAGCCATAATCACTAGTGCCACATAAATATCTGAAAACCCGCTTCACTACTGTCCAATACTCCTTCCCTGGGTTTGACATAAACCTGCTCAATGCTCCCACTGCATGTGCAATGTCTGGTCTAGTACAGACCATTGCATACATCAGGCTACTCACTGCACTTGCATATGGAACATGGGACATATCCTCCTCTTCCTTCTGTCTTGGGACACCGTTCCTTTGGGATATGGATTTTCACATCAAGAATCCAAGCAGAACAGTGAGCATGACTGCGCTAGTCTACCTTATATTGAACCTCAACACATTTTCCTTAGTCTAGTATACTTCAGTTGAACGAGCTTTCGCTCTAACTTTAATGGTGCCTAGTAATATAGCTCAGCAAAGACCAATATCCTTCATGTTGAATTTGGAGAACAATTGGGTCTTCAAATATTGGATAATTTCTTTGTCATTTCCAATCAACAACATATCATCCACATACAAAACCAAATAAATAACACGGTCACCAATTAATTTAAAATAAACACATTGATCCTCCTTGCTTCTGGTGAAGCCAAGTTCCCGTATATAGGTATCAAATTTCTGATACCACATCCTTGGTGATTGTTTTAACCCATACAGAGACTTCTTCAACCTGCATAGCAGTCCTTTATTACCCTTCACCATAAAGCCTTCAGGTTGCTTCATGTAAATCTCTTCTCCTAGATCCCGATGAAGAAATTTTGTCTTCACATCCATCCGTTCTATCTCAAAATAAAATGCAACAACAACAGATAAAATTAATCTAATAGAAGTAACTTTGGCAACAGGAGAAAAAATATCACCAAAATCAATTCCCGGCACCTGAGAATAACCTTTTGCTACCAATCGAGCTTTGTATTTCTCTACCTTGCCTTCTACATTCATCTTCCTTTTAAACACCCATTTTCTCCCGATGGGCTTCCTTCCAGCCAGCAACTCCACTAGATCCCATGCCTCATTTTTATGCAAGGATGCCATTTCATCAACCATGGCCTCCTTCCAGAGTTTTCCATCCTCTGAATCTACTGCCTCCCTGATAGTTCTGGGATCATCATCAGTTATAGTTAAGGCAAAACCTGAACAAAAAGCAGATGGGCTATACCTTTCTAGTTGCCTTCTTTCCCGAACTGATCTTCTCAAAGCTAGGGTTTGTGGCTCTTCCTCTTCTGAATCTTCTTCTATTGTAGAGTCTAATTCATCCTCCTTTAGCTCAAACTCTATCTTCTTAGGTTCCTTTGGTAGGAATTCATGTGTAATAACATCTTTCACTTCTCTAAACACCACATCTCGGCTGTACACAACCTTCCTTGTTTCTGGGTTCCAAAGCTTGTAACCTTTTAAACCATCCTTATACCCAATAAAGATGCACCTTTCAGATTTATTATCCAACTTGGTCCTTTTCTCCTTTGGAACATGTAAATATGCATCACATCCAAATACCCTTAGATGTGAAAGAGAGGGTTTCTTACCAGTCCATACCTCATGTGGAGTCTTATCCTCCAATGCTAATGAAGGTGATCTATTAACTAAGTAACATGCAGTCTCCACTGCCTCTGCCCAGAATTCTTGTCCTAACCCGGTACCATTGAGCATGCTTCTTTCCATCTCCATCAAATTTCTGTTCATTCTTTTTGCAACTCCGTTTTGCTGAGGTGTGTATGGAGTAGTCTTCTGCCATGCTATACCACACTTCTTACAGAACTCCTCAAATTCCTTCTTGCAGAACTTCCCACCATTATCTGTCCTCAGTGCCTTTATCTTCTTCTCTGTCTAGTTTTCCACCAGAGCCTTAAATTATTTAAATTTGTCAAAGACTTTAGATTTCTTCCTCAAGAAATATATCCATGTATTCCTTGAGAAGTCATCTATGAATGAAACATAGTACACAGACTTTCCCAGTGATGGAACTGACACAGGTCCAAACACATCACTGTGCACAAGTTCTAATATCTTGTTCGCCTTCTTAGCACCAGAAGGAAAACTCACCCGATTCTGCTTCCCATATACAAAATGTTCACAGAAATCAAAATCTAGAGTTAGACATACCTTCTACCATACCATTTCTATGCAGTATCCAAAGGCCCTTCTCTCCAATATGTCCAAGCCTTTGATGCCATAGCATGGTCTTTTCTACAGAGATAGCTAGGCTTTCCGCTCCTCTTTCAGGAACCACAAAACTGTTACACCCATCAATAACAGTGCTACCTTGTAGCTTGTAAAGAGTTCCAATCCGAACTCCCCGCATTAATATGAGTGCTCCCCGAGCCATCTTGGAGGCATCTTTCTCGAACACTATTTTTACACCTGCATCATCCATCTTGCTTACAGAAATCAGATTTCTGGCCAATGCAAGAATATGAAGAACACCAGGAAGTGTTCTAATCCTTCCACCTTGCAGCTTCAGCTTGACCTTTCCATGTCCGATGATTCTCGCCTTCCTATCATCCCCTAGGAATACATCACCACCATCATATTTATCATACTCGCAGAACCACTCCCTATGGGGAGTGAAGTGAAAGGATGTACCTGAGTCAATCAACCATGAATCATGATCTACATGTGTACTTGAAGAAGAAGCCAAATACACATCCCCACCTTCATCCGAGGTGGTTTTTGCCTCTGCAGAAGGAGCATCATCAGATCCCTTTCCTTTCTCAGGAGCTTTAGTTCTGCACTCCCTTTTGTAGTGCCCTTCCTTTCCGCATTTCCAGCATACCTTTACAAACTTTCCAGGAGATTTAGATCTCCCTCTAGATTTAGATCTCCCACTCGAAACCTTATTCTTGTTTCTGTTTTGGGACCTTCCTCGTACAGATAAGGCATCTCCATTTTGACTCTCCATATTTATCCATCTCATTTCCTCCGACAGCAAGGCTGAGACAATGTCATCAAAATTCAAGGTAGTTGTATTGCTACCTATTGCAATAACCAGAATGTCCCACGAGTCTGGTAGAGAACAAAACAAACTGATGCACTTATCTTCATCTGATATTTTAATATCAATAGATGAAAACTGACTTACCACAGTATTGAAGGCGTTTAGATGCTCTGTCACCGAGTCTCCATCCTTCATCCTCAGGTTATACAACATTTTCTGCAGGAACAACTTATTCACCAGAGACTTAGATTGGTACAAAGTCCCAAGTTTTTCCCACAAATTCTTCGTTGTAGCTTCCCCAGATACATTCAACAATACTGAATCTGAGACACACAACCGTATTGTGCTCTTAGCCTTCCGATCCAGTTTCTTCCAGTCTTCATCTGACATTGCCGTTGGTTTAGTACCTAGATCTACTGCGATCCACTGATCTTTATCCACCAGCAGATCCTCCATCTTGAGCTTCGACAACTCAAAACTCTGACCATTAAATTTCTTGATCTCTATCTTTCCATTTCTCGCCATATTCTTTCACAGAAAGAATCGATCCCGCAGATCTCCCACTGAACAGGGTCTACCTCAGGCCCAAGAAAAAAACCCTCAACAGCAAAGGCGTCCCCTTGAAGCCGAAACAGCTCTGATACCAAAATGTAGGTTTTAAGCCTGAACATAAATTATCTACACATGAATCTTATAACAGAAAATAAACAATAGCGAGAGCATAAAACATAAAACAGATAAACACAGAGATTTTCCCCTGGATCCCAAATC